>JBBPBT010000623.1:8567424-8641127 GCA_037974875.1 Cicer bijugum
ATATATAAAAAATATAAGATAAATATTTATTATTAATAAATATTAAAAATACATTGAACAGTTTTTTATGATTAACAAATATAAACAAAATACTAAATAAATATTTATCATTCATAAATAAAATAAAATATAATAATTTAAAATCTAGATAGAACAAATGTATAATATCAACTACGTTCATCTGTAGGATTGCACAAACTCAGCACATGTTTCTTGCTAGTAATAACAATAATAATAATAATAATAATAATAATAATAATAATAATAATAATAATAAAGGTTAAACATGAATAAATAAAGGTCTAATAATTCAAAATAGGATTTAATGGAAAACAAAAAACTGCCCTCAAAAAAAGGTACCTTGCACAGTCATAAAAAAAAGGAGATCATGACACATGTGATGGCTTCTGTGTGTGGTGCTTGCTTACACTTTTATATTATTAATTATTAATAGCAACCTAACACTTTTATATTATTAATTATTAATAAAGATAAAGATGATAATTATGAAAAGCTTAGACGTATGATTGATATAAGTAATTATGCGCTATTTTTTATTTTAGTTTTATTTTTTTTAATGTATGTAAAATTAATTTTTATTAGAATGAATTCCTATAATATTCATGATTTTTTATTTTAATTCTTCAATTAAAATTTAGGAGAACTAAAAAAACGTTGGTCTATTCAAGGACACCATGTCACTGTAATCTAGTTTAAATCAAGTATTGTAGCTTCGAGTGAAGTGCATGCTGAATCATTATTAAGAGTGCTTTATTTATGGAATCTACCACGTAAAACAGTTTAACCAATTATCAAGTCATAATTATATATATATATATGATATGGTTGCAAGACTAACTATTTGAGAGAATATGGAGACAGAAAGGCAACTTCATGTTTCAAATTCAGGGCAGCATAATGAAGGAACCTCTTTTTTCCAAACATGTTTCAATGGACTAAACACCTTAGCAGGTCTCACAATCTCTCTTTCTCCTACTCTTGTTTGAAAACTAAGTCATCAGTCATATATGCAAAAACATGTGTGGTAATTTGAAAATTTGGCAGAATGTCACAAACATAATGATTCTTCAATTATAATATTGTTAGTAAAAAATTGCATATGTATAACTGTATTAAGATTATTTGGCATCGCTATATTAAGATTCATCAAAATTTATTTGGTTAATCAATTATAGCTGCTACCAAAGAATTCAAAATAAAAAGCTGAGTTCGATAACAAACATGTGGTTGTTCCAAGTGGTGAGGTACTCGGAAAATTTAAACAAGTAGTCAGGGTCGAGCTGCTGACTCTTGCATATGTAGAAAACCCATATTTACGGGGAGAATCCACTATTTGCGTTCAACAAGTTTCGAACAAAGATTAGTCACTGCTAAACAACAAAAGATAGTTTGTACTTATAACATTATTATAAGTAAAGCAGAGTTCTTTAGCTATAAATAATTGTGTGCTTATAATGTTCTAATTCTAACTATGATAGGATAATTTGTTTTTCAAGGTATTGGGATGCTGTCAATGCCATATGCAGTTTCTCAAGGAGGGTGGCTGAGTTTTATGCTACTAGTTATTTTAGCCATGATGTCTTGGTACACAGCTTTACTTCAAGGAAGGTGTATGAATGAACAACCACTAATCAAATCCTATGCTGACATAGGTGAAGTTGCTTTTGGATACAAAGGAAGAACTGTGATAGCCAGTTTCATATATTTAGAGCTATTTTTAATTGCTGTGGAGCTTCTTATATTAGAAGGTGACAATTTGGAGAAGTTATTTCCAAATATGAGTTTCACAATTTTTGGACTTAGAATTGGAAGTAAAAAAGGTTTTGTGTTACTCACTGCTTTGATATTATTACCAACAACTTGGTTGAGAAGCTTAGGAGCTCTGGCTTATATTTCTTTTGGTGGTGTAGTTGCATCTATTATTTTAATTGGTTGTGTTGTGTGGGTGGGAGAAGTTGATGGAGTTGGGTTTAATGAAAGAGGCAAGTTTGTAAATTTGAGAGGATTGTCTACTTCTATGAGCTTTTTTGCTTTCTGTTACTGTGCTCATGCATTAATGCCAACAATATGCAATTCCATGAAAGATAGAAAGCAGTTTTCCAAGGTATGTTGTATCCTTGTAATCACATTTTATTCAAGAGGGAAATCCTTGTTATTTAGACTAAACCAATTATTTAATCATTGAAATTGTAAAGTTGAGTAATTTGATACCTGAAATTGACAAAATTTCAAAATAACCCCTAAAATTGATAATTATTGTTCACATTAATTCTTTTACATCAGTTAATTTAGTCTCTAAAATAGTCTCAAGAAAGACTAATGTGATTGATAATTTTCACAAATTTTGATGTAGAAACCAAATTGCCATTCTATAAAGTGACCTAATTTGTGATTCACTTTGTTATTTAATTGTCCAAATTCACATATAGCAAAACTGGTATGGAAATGACTAAATACTATTTCAAATCCAAGAGATGAAGCCACTTTACCTTGGCCCATGTCTTGATTTTTCTAATCAAAATGATATTTTGCATATTGCAGGTTTTGCTGGTTTGCTTTGCAGGAAGCACAATTATCTATGTAACCATAGGAGTGTTAGGCTACATGATGTTTGGAGATAATTTGCAGTCTCAAATCACATTAAATTTACCTACGAATACAATAAGTACTAAAATAGCAATATATACCACAGTAATTAATCCTTTCACTAAGTATGCTATTATAATCACTCCAATAATCAATGCCATTGAGGACAAATGGCATCTATGCAAGAGAAGATCTATTAGCATTCTCATTAGAACAACCATTGTGATCAGCAGTTTACTTATGGCACTAATTGTTCCCTTTTTTGGATACATGATGGCGTTTATTGGTGCTTTTTTGAGTGTGACAATCTCATTGATGTTTCCTTGCCTCTGTTATTTAAAGATACACAAAGCTGCTAGACGATTTGGTTTAGAGTTGATCATAATCATAGGTATTCTGATCGTTGGTACATTTTTTGGAATACATGGCACCTACATCTCACTTATGCAAATAGTAAATCATATAAAGCCATGAAAAAGGTTTATATGTAAGGTTTCAATGTAAGCATTTGTCGTTTTTTATCTTTGTTAAAGAGTTATTATAATAATAAGTTACGAAAGTTTAGTCTTGATTATATGGGCTCGGGCGTTCGACCTACCTGTACTACTCTCTTAATCTATTAATATAAAAATGAAGACCACAACATGTTATAGAGTATCCCATTGGATTATTCTCATGTCTCGTCGCTTTCTACAATCATACATTAAATGGCTATACAAAACAAATCTTGAAAAGTTGGTTGCAGTATTCAGAACAAGTGCATACTAAACTCCAAGTATACATCAAATTAACACCAAATATAATGCTATACATAAATAATCAAAGATTCTCTCACTGGATGGTAGCAAGTATATGATGTTGTATGATAATTAAGGTCATCTCTATTCACAGAACTTAACCAGATTCTTGATAATTGGGTTCACCTTTCAAGGAAGATATTGTAGGTGTAAAGTGTAAAATCAATTATATATATGTAAATTTATTCTTGTTCATAAAATAATAATTGAGAAATGATTTGTAGGGATTATTTCAACGAAATAAAAAGAAATAGGTTAATATGTAGGACTCTTTTTAAGTTCTTAAGTTACATCAGAAAAAAAATTTAGGAAGTTCTTAAAATTAATGTGACAATCTAGGGACCTAACTTTTTTATGCATGGAATGGAGTGTATAAAACTTTTTTACACAAGTAACTAATCAAATGAATCACAATGTTATTTTATTTTTTACATAATAAATTATACGATAAGATGTAATTAAATGCTTATGTAAAAAAAATTACATTCTCAATGCATATAGATTTAATTCTTATTTTCTTTTAAAAAAATACTTAATTCTTATTTTTTCTTCTATATATATATATATATATATATATATATCACTATGATAGTGTGCAATAGTTGGGACAAATTTTATTTCCTTTATGAGGATCATTTTATTTAGACAGATTTATATATATAGATTAGTCTATATAATTGTAAGAGTCTGAATTTTCAAATCATTAAAAATAATATTATGATTTTTATCTTTCTAATCCACTTATATGATCATGTTTCATCCTTAGACTGTAGTAAATACTGAACTAAATATCAAAATGCAAGAGTTGTAAGCATGTTTTTCAATTTCAAAAATGCATGTTGCAACTGGCATTTAGTGTTGCTACCATCATGAAATACATTTTAGCAAGTACTAATTTCTGTTTCCAGATATTACATATATGTAGCAACAGAAATGAAGTTTAAAAGTGTTCATTCCTGTATTGGTATATCAGTCTGGAAGAAAAACTTTGTTTGCTGCACAATTTCAACAGAGAGATACCAGTTAGCATACGTGTTTCTTCCATGAAAAGCTGAATTTAACAACTTTGTGGCGTCACAGAAGAATAAGAGCAGAATCATAGCATTACGTTGAATATTCTGCGGTGTAATGGGGATACAAAAATCCTCTTCCACTATCTATTAATCATTGTTCCTGTAGAACTCTGAAGAAAATTGATTTCTACTAGTACTTGACGAATCCAACATTATGAGTCTTGCTCAGAACAGACTTAACATCTCCATCAAATAAGTTGAATTTTTTTGCCACAGCAAAACCAGCATGCATTCCGTCTACTGAAGCACTAATGATACCACCAGCATAACCTGCTCCTTCACCAACTGGATATAGTCCTTTTACTGAAGTGCTTTCGTAAGAGTCAATATCCCGAGGAATTTGAATTGGAGAACTGGTCCTAGTCTGGAACAAAACATTGTTTAGGGAAAATAAGTAACACCTGAGAAGCAATGTCACGATAATCACTAGCGTTATGCTGATCTAATTTATGACTGCATAATGAATCAAGAGCTGTGGAATACTATAGGGAAATTTAGAGAATATGTAAATACAATGAGGCATACTGTTACTAGAACAAACTGAAAAATCTATTATTGTTTTTATTACCTCTACGCCATGAAGGAGAGCCTCGTTGCAGATAAACCCTGGTAACTGAAAGGTTTGGAAGTTCGAATTTAATAAGGAAAAATGAGAAGAAATGTTTAGATCAACTTTGATGGAAAATTTTATGAAGACAGTTGTATTGTGTGTATATGTAAGAACATGGAAACTACAAACCTCCTTGTCAAACGTTGCAAGTGAATGCTTCAAAGCTTCAATAATGTGTGATGGATATAGCAGATGAAGATTTGATGCCTTCACACCCAAGCGATAACTTGATGGCGGAACAGATGTAACTGGCACAAACCAGTTAAGTTAATCTACAAGCATAGAACCTGAGAGTAACATATAAATGGTACTCCATTGAGGCTCAATTATAAGTAAACGTAACTAACTACACACACATTAAGAACATTGATTAACCTAATTTAATTTTCTTGATGTAATAAAAAAACCATTGTATTTGCTAAACTACCATTTGTTTTCATTAAATTTTGTTTACGAACTTGTTCCATTGAAGGTTATTTTTTAGAATAATAAGATTAAATAGAGTGAAATTAGTTTGAATTTGTGTATATTTTGAACCACCAATTATGACTTCTTATTTGCTTATATTTGAGTTGAGTAGTACTACAGTAATGGTCCATAAATTTACCTGACAACTTATTCTCGAGAAAGTCTGGAACTGTCTGAACAGGCACTACAAAATTTCCTCCTCCCATTATAGCAGCTCTTCTTTCAAACTCTGCCTAAATAATAGTAAAAGTATTAGACAAAACACATAACATCAAATATATAAATTTAAGGACTGTGCTATATGCCCATTAAGAACAAGAACGGTGTAGTTGAATCTTATTCGCCATATATGAATTTTATATATTGTACTACTTTAAAAATTTAGTTAAATATAGCTGTAGGTAATGAAATTTAGATTTATTATTATGGAAAAACTGAATAATGAAGCTCCCCACATCTTCACTTAACAGTTTTCTTTTGATAATTATAAAGATGAAAATGGAAATCAAATAGAAGACATTTAGTTTAAATTTTAAAAGCATATGAATATACAACATAGATGACAAGAATTCAGACCAACCTGAAATTCAACACCAGCAAGAGGACCATAATAATTCAAAGCTTCAAAGTCATTCATTGTGACTGACACCACAAGTGCAGCATTTGCCCACCTAGATGCTCGCCGAGAAAATGACATGCCATTGATGCATATTTCAGATGGATTTGTACTTGTGAGAACAACCTACAAGTTCCAGTATTCCATACATCACTACCGCTTGATCGCTAAGGAAAATTCAAATAAAGAATAATAGTTTAATGCTGCTAAATGCTAATCCTTCCAATATAATCAAATGCCCCTCCCCATCTTCCTTCCCCTCCCCTTTAAATGGCAAATCAATCAATAAATTGTTTTATACCATGACATTTAAATGTATGTTCATGGAATCAGCACCGCAAAGAGATTAAGTTCCAATTAATCTGATATGTGAGTTAAAGGATAATGTATACCTGCCCACCTGGACACATGCAGAAAGAGTAGCAACTTCGACTCGCCACCTTTGAATCAGATGATTCATAGAAATCGTCTTTGTCAATATATTTGGCAACTTTGTAATCTGCCACTGGGACTTTACCACGTCCACGACAAACTTCAGATGCCAGTTCACCATACTACACATTTAAATGGGCATGCATCATAATCATCACAAAAATAAATAAAAGTTTGAGATAAACAGATTTTATGTCAGAATTGATTAGGAGCATATAATTCTGCTTTTTCTGATACACAAAGGTTAGATGCATACAAAATGGGCATAGTTGGAAAAGGAAATAAAGTAGTGTCAGATCCTATAAGCACATTAATTAATAATTTAATTTGTAAAAGATTAAACTGTCACCATATAATTTCATAAAATTTGTCCCACAAAGATACAGATTTT
Organism: Cicer bijugum; assembly: GCA_037974875.1. Lineage (NCBI taxonomy): Eukaryota > Viridiplantae > Streptophyta > Magnoliopsida > Fabales > Fabaceae > Cicer > Cicer bijugum. The sequence continues at coordinate 8,574,419 of JBBPBT010000623.1, forward strand.
TCACCACATTCTAAATTTTGCGACAACTTTTGACCTTTAAAAGACTAATTTGGTATAAAAATATTTGGGAGACTAATACTTTGACACTTTAATTTGTTAGAGACTAAAAAAAAGATGCTCATTTTTTCACACTATTCCATTTTTCTGTTGGGTTCAACAAATGATGATTTGAGTATTCTTCCCACAGTCAGAAAGGATGGAAAGTGTTTGATTGAAACAGTTCATAGCATTATTTGTGATTGCTAATTAATCATTGTTAAGAGTTGTTATAATAATAAGTTACTAGGGTTTAATTCTTGATTATATGGGCTCAGCCCACTTGTCTTTCTTATGTACTACTCTCTTAACCTAGTAATATAAATATAACGGCCACTACACATTGTAGAGTATCTCATTACTTTATTCTCATGTCTCCTCTCTTTCTACAATTGTGATGACAAGAATATCTGGGACATCATTTCCATACTTATTACATGAACAAGAAGGGAGAAGCAGCAATTAGGCCTAGGTATATTCTTATCAAAAAACAAGGGTGCAGAAAAAAATTGACTCATACAAACCTGTATTTTGTTTATTAGTTCTTGAGGATGCTCAATCCGTAGCCCTACCTGTTTATAACGTATAAAGGAGAAAACAATTCAAAAGGGAAGGGAAAGAAAATCGTGACATGTACAAATGTCAAAGCTAACATTACACCATCATTTTATTCCACTAAAAATAAAAGTACAATAATGACAAAAATGAATTTGGCCAATCTGGAACTTTCTATGAGAATTGGGCCTGCCTTAGGAATCTACATTAGTTTCTCCTTAATTTAAATTAGAACTTTGCCAAGCTATAACAAATAGTGGCAAGTCCTACAAATGTATCTACGTTTCTTGTAAATCCTATTTATGAAATTTCCCAAATCGTGTCCATCCTGAGCTACATTCCCTTTTGATTTGATCCACTCTAATGTAAGGTAAGGTGTCCAAGGCATATTGCCCACCAACCACTCTAGGGTCCAATATTGTCACATTCACTAATATTTATTCTTGATGCACTTGATTATTTTAAATAGAAAATAGATCATAGTTGTTTCTAAAGTTAAGTAAGTTTTTAGTCCTATAAAGATCTTTCAATTTTAGTCTTTATTAAATAAAAATACAACTTTTAATCCCAACAAAAACATCATACATGCAGTTTTTGTCTATAACCTATATTTTTAAATGAAATTTTTTCAAAGATGTTTACAACAATATAAAAAGTTCCTCCACAAAAACTAAGTTCAAACTTCAATTTCTAAATCTATATTTTCGTTACTTTTATCTTTAGTGTTTTACATTTTAAAAATTTATATTTAATTCATCAAAGTAAAAAATTTCTAATTTTTTGTGGATAAACTTTTTATAATGTTTTAAACATGCAAAAAATTGAAACAATTACACATGTTTCATTTCAGCAGGAATTAAAATTGTTTTCTGAAAAATTTTGTAAATACTAAAAGTTGTATTTTTATTTTACAGAGACTAAATTGAAATTTTATAAGGACTAAAGCATATTTAAACCTTGTTTATCTTCACATATTTTTTTATACATAGCATCTTTCATCAAATATCTTGTACTTGTATCCCTCACCAAAATGATTTCCCTAAATGGATCGTTTCACTTCAATAACCACCGAATACACCACTCTGCTTTAGTTCCTCATCTAACTTTCCACCGCTACAAATTTTACTCTCCAATGTTTCCTAGGCCAGTCTGATGTTTCTTTGATATTTCTCTTTATCAACAAAAATAAACCCCTTGACACCCATGCCCCTAGTCCACACTTTGGTGTCACCCATAAAACAGGGAGCCACAACTCATGCTATCAATGAAGACCTCCACTGTCTCCGGACTTTGCTACTGTTAGTGTGGGACATGAGAAGATTTTGGTGACTTGAGAATTATATCAGCAAGATTCGTGTCTCATACAATGGGTCACCAATGGAACCTTTTCTCAGCAGCTATAAACCATTCACCTTGAGGGCAAGGTGAAACTTTAGGGGCGAGTATCGATACCTTATTAGTTGAGGGAATTAAAGGTTATAATTATTTAGTTAGTGAGTTAGTAGGAAGATAGAAGAAATAAGGCATGTCGTTTATAGATAAGAAAAGGGATCAAGAAAGATAATTAGCTAGTCATTTCAGTGGATTACGGCTACATTGGGAGGTTGCAAACCCTTGAAGCTCTACATTATTGTTCAGTAAGGAGATTTCCCCTAATTCCTTGTAATAGAACTTCAATTCATATCAGATATGCAAACCTTATACAAGGAAATGCAACAGACAAGCATCCGAATTTCAATAAATTGAATTGCAGATTAAAAGATGATGTCTATGTAAACTCACAGCAAAATCTTTGGGTACCAATTCCACATTGTGTCTAAGAAGCATTTGATATGTATCACGAGCAGAATGACCCACAGCCAGAATAACTGCATCACATTCCAACTTTTGACTTTTTAAACGTAATTCATCAGCTGATTCAGATATCATAACCCCGAGAACATGTCCATTTTCTATATGTAGATCATCCACTCTTGTTCCAAACTTTATGGTTACCTGCAATAAAAGAAGCAGCATTGTGAATTGGACAGTATGACGACAACTGCAAGAAGAAAAATTACACTAAGCACGATAGAAAAGTACAGACATGAGTTTATTTTAAATGCAAAGAAGTTATGAAACTCACACCCAAATCTTGCAGATGTTGCCTGAAGTTGCGAAGTAATGGAACCAACCTATCAGTTCCTAAGTGAGGCTTTCCAGCAATCAATATCTGTTTTGTAGCTCCAAACTGCACTAGAGTTCTCATAACCTAAAATGAAGATATCTAGTCAAGCATTCTATGACATATAAAGTTAGACATAAGGGTGTAATGGGTAAATTAAAACCACACAATCTTGTCAAGTTAGAACTATACTTGTCCTACTAGCTATTAAAACCTTCCCAAACAAAAGATCTATGTTTGGGTCAAAACCAACCTAACAGAGAAAAGTAAAAAGGTTTTCCCACTTATTTTTTTTTATCAAACATTTATCATTGTCGGTTTCTAATTAAACATTTAGTCAGAGTTCCTTGTATTCGGGGTTATTATAAGTAAAAGTAAAATAGAGGTTTTATTATAAGTGAATACTTCACTAAGAATTAAATTAATTAACGTCAATAACAACAAACAAAGCCTCTTACCACTAGGCGTGGTCAGCTACATGAATTAAAAAATGCCACAATGTCCATCATGAATCATGTGAAATTATATTTCATTTAAATCCATATCTCTCTTAATGGTTTGGCATATTGATTTCCATGATCTTCCGCTACCTTGGTTGTCAAACATTTGAGTTAACTTTTAAACTCCTCTGAGTTCAGGTAAGAAATTATGGCTAACTCACTAGCAGAATCATTTTTTGATGGACTAGATCATACTCGGTCACAGGATTTTAGACACTAACCAATTGCTTCTAATCATGAGCTGGTAATCCTTCTCTTTTGCCTAAACTGACATTCCCTAAAGCAACCTCACATCACTCTTGTGGGTGGGTCTCCAGGATAGATTACAGGTATTGGTCGAGCTTCAACTCTTCCATATTTACTTTTAAATTCACTCGTGTGTGACTAGTTGTCCTTTTAATTTAATATTGATCAGGCAACTTACTAGCACTCTAAAATGTTCCACAATTTTTAGTTTTGATGCTTTTCTTAGACAAAAGTACAAGACAGGACAATTGGAGCTGGAGATGATCATAAGGTCTCTACTACCTTGAACCTTCATCATTCACCATAAACACAATTTCATAGTCTCCTAACTCCATTGTGGTTTATGTCATCCATGTTTATTGATTGATTACTATTGAGTTCACAAGAAATGTTGATGTTACTCTCAAAGTACACATCATTTTATGTGATTCTCGCAAATGTTACATTCTATTTGCAATTTAGCATACATCACTCTTTGCATAATTATCTACATCGGACTCTATTACCACCCATTCCTCAGTTTGAATCATGTCTCTGTATCCCCTTAGCTCCACAATTACAACATGACCATTCATTGCATTGATTTGGTTTGGTTTATTTTTGTGCTTCAATGCCTAAAACTCCACAGATCACTCTTATTGTTGATTCTCCCCATTCAACTCTTGCTCTAACCTTTTCGGTAACTATAGTCCCGCCTACCACTTCCCTTAACCTGCCTATTGCCCTTCGTAAGCACCCTACTCTCAATCATCACCCCAATTCTAATTTTGAGTTTTCATCAATTATATTCTTCCGATTGTTCTTTGTTTATGCTTTATCATTAAGCATGTTCAAGAAGCACTATCTAATACGAAGCAATGCTTAAGGTCCACTACCACTATTGTGTGCTTAATGAAGGTAACTAGATCTCGTGAAAAATCAAGAAGCAAACTACTGTTGCAAGATCAAGCAGAGATGTAGATTATAGAATATTGTCCTATTGTCCTATGATTCGTATTAGTGATAACCAACTAGTTTTGAATCTCTTCAATTCCAATTATTCATGAAAGGATTAAACACTAAGAAGCTGATTGTCACTTCTTTAGAGAAGATATCCTCCCAAGCATCATCAAGCCTTCTTTTGTGAATTCCATGTATTAGCTACAAGACTTGGTGAACAAGTCCTTACAAGATCCTGTGATAGCATGCATATATATGTGACTCTAGATGCATTGAACATATATACTAATAAAACTTGAAAGGTAATCTTCATTGTCAAACTTGGTAGTTATTCTTTCTTTCTTCTCATCATTGTCAACTTACCATAGGTGGTCTGGACTAATTGATATGATCCAAATTTAGGGATCTAGACAACGCTTCTTTTGTATATATATTTGTACAGTTCTTCATAAAAAAATACAACAAATAGTCATCTTAAATTCAAGTGAAACTAACCGCAATAACACTGCCACTATTGCGTCCAATTCTAGTTACCAACTTTCCATCACTCCAGGTGCCTGCCCCACCCTGCCACACATAAGTCCTTGATAAATGAAAAAGTAAATAAACAAGTGAACCAACATGGGTGAAAAGTATTTGAATGTAGAGCAACATAAGAAAATCACAGGCGAGCTGACCAGCTATCTGTAAATCAATAAATCATCTCATTGGTGATTTTTATAAGCATTTTAGAAAGTCCTAGAAATGCATTAGTGTTGCAAGAGAGATGAGTCTTGAAAAGGTGCATATAAATAAAAATTCATAATAAGCACCTTCCATATTGTCTAATGTGGAGAAAGTTCAAACTATAGAAACAAAGCAGCACAAATGAGACAAAGAATACTCCCATGTATTTTCTTTTGAATAAATTTGCATATTTGTCAGAACCTGACATTTTAAATAAATACGTGAGTGACTTTGTAACAAGCATCCAAAAATAAATTACTTTAAGTCGGAAGCGACAAATGATGCAACTATGCATTCAACAAAATCTATTAAACAGAGACAACCAACCATCACACAAAGAAATAACTAAATAAGAATAGTACAACCTCCCCAAAGCAGAAGTTACTTTCCAATTCCAATATTCGCCGAACTATAAGAGCACCAATATCACGCCCCCTCTTTTCAACCGGTTGACCTCTTTCTATTAGCGTGACATCTGCACCAAGCTCTGCGAGAACAAGAGCGGCAAATAGGCCAGAAGGCCCGCTACCCACTACAGCAATTTTTGGCTTTTTGATATCCTGCTTTTTGTACAACTCATTTGAGAAGATGCTGTGTCCATTTTCTCCTTTCGCTAAACCTTCCTTATTTTCTTTACAGTCTCGAATAATACTCATCAGATCACCAAAATCTCCTCCGTCATGTATATGTTCCACATGGCCAACTTTAGGTTTCAGTTGAGAAATAAAGTCCAAAGAGAAAGGCTCGAGGCTGAGGAGTTTCTGGACATCCATGTCCACTGTATGCACAAATTTGGGCTCCTTTAATTTATAAAAACCATCAGCAAAACAATATAAGATGATGCAAATGCAATAATGGCAGAAACTGTACTGCAATTTAAAACGACATTTCAATCCAAATTCAGATGAACTTTTAAAACATTATTATACACTTCGAAGGAGGTTTTCACTATGTTCATTTGCAACCATATGAACTCAAATAATTATAGATTAAAACCAAATAATTAAAATATAAACCCTATGAACTCATTATATTAATATGTAACATAAGAATCCAAGAGTGCAACACATTAGTGTTTTCTTTTTCCTTTTCATATTTTTACTCTTCCATTCCACCAGTGTTTAATAAAAAAAGGGTTCATGACTACGATATGGAATGCGACATTAAAGTCATTGATGTCTCCACATCTGCAACATGACTACATTTATAGCTGCATTGGTTGCATTTGACCGCATTATCAAGGATTGTGACTCAACCACAATTCAAAACCTTGAATATCACTGATTCAATACGGTATCACATTTTATTTCCTGATTTTAAAGATATTGCGTTAAGATAATAGTTTTGTTATTTTTCTTCTACAGATTTGAAAGTCTTAAAATTTGGATTGAGCCTAACTCAGCCCTACAAGATAAGGAATGTGGATTCCCTCCAGTCAGGAAGTACATGTATTTGGGCATATTGGTGGTCGTCTGATCTTGCTCGAATGGTCCAAAAAAGTACTGATTTTAATTTTATAATTTTAAAAATAGTTTAAAATTTAAATCTAGACTACTCGATCTTGGTTGAACGACCGTCGGAATGCATGGATGTAGGTGACTCCAATGGCAGGAGAGCTGGATCCCAAAATCAGCTAGTGAAATACTGGATGTCTTATATTTCTAAATACATTTTCAAATCATATATTGGCCTATCTCATCCAATGTAAGACTCTCAACACAACTTAAAGTGAAGTTTTTGTAATTAAAAATTAAAAACAGATAATTTTCTCATAAACCAAAAAATGGTTCCATCTAATAGAGTATGCTTGTGCAGCTGTAATTATCATGCACTGTCCTTATTGTATCTTTACTGTGGTATTAGTTTGTTAGTAACTTAAGAGTTAGTTAGTTAGTTGAGCTAACTCTTAAGTAAGTTAGGATTTAGTTAGTTTACTCAAGTTGCATATATTGTAAGATCTTCACCACAATTTTAATCAATTCAATGAATGAATAATTCAGAGTTGCAGAGCAACTTTTCTTTCGAGTTGCATGTGTTCACAAGATTCTAACATGTCTCTTCCTTGTCCAACATATTAAGTTTCCTCCAACTTGTACACAATACCTAGAAATTGATTGCCTATCAATGGGTGAGCCTACTCAATCAACAACTATCAAAGTATGTCCCCTGTTTTCATAAATTAGACATTTTCTTGGAGCACCTTTAATGTATTTCAAGATTCGTATCACAGCATCCCACTATTCTTGGCAAGGAGAGTTTAAAAATTGGCTTAACACACTAACTGCAAAAGAAATGTCTAGACGGGTGATTGAGAGGTAGTTTAATTTACCAACAAATCTTTTGTATCTCCCAGAATCAGAAAATGGCTCCCCCTAATTAGGTAGAAGTTTGACATTTGGATTTATAGGAGTATCAACTAACTTGGCATTCAATAAACCAGTCTATTTAAGCATATCAATGGCATATTTCTTTGGTGAAATTACTAAGCCATCCTTGGATTGGGCTACCTTAATATCCAAGAAGTAGCGGAGCTTGCCAAGATCTTTAGTCTGAAACTGATGAGATAGATGTTGTTTTAACTGGAGTATGTCCTATTGACCACTACTAGTTATGACAATATCATCTACATTGATAATAAGTAAATGCACCCTTGAGCTGAGTTGCGATAAAACACAAAATGATCGGCTTCACTTCGAATCATACCAAACTGCTGCACTACTATGCTAAATCTGCCAAACCAAGCTCGGAGAGACTGTTTAAGACCATAGAGAGACCTATGAAGTCGACAAAACATGGTAGATGATTCCTCCTAAGCAACAAAACCCGGTAGTTGCTCCATATACACTCCCTTTTCAAGGTCACCATGCAAAAAAAACATTTTTAATGTCAAGTTGGTGCAAAGGCCAATGTCTGATGGCTACAATAGATGTGAGGAGTCTAACAGAGGCCATCTTAACTACAAGTGAGACAGTATCACTATCATTGAGACTAAAAAATTAATTATACCCTTTTTCCACCAAACAAGCTTTAAAGTGATCAGTATTACCATCAGGGTCAACCTTCACCATATAAAGACTTTCTAAATGGTAAAGGAAGCAATGGAAATATACCTTTACGAATAGCAATGGGAATATCAAGGGTCGGATCCGATAAAGGAGGAGGCAACAGAGGAGCTTCTAGGATGACCTCGGTCGGATGTAAGGACATGTACAACTGATGGTGATTGACAACAATGGTATGTCTAAAGAGGTTGTACAGTTGGATGATCTATATGAGGAGTCTCAAGTGGGACAAGAGGGACTACCAAAGGTGTCTCAGGTGGGACACACATAACAGGCTCTATTGGTAAAATAGCAGGTGAAACAGACTTTGGTAGGACCACGGGAATAATGGCAAATAGAGGGTTAGAAAGTGACTCATAGTATGTAACAAACCCAAATTTTATTACGTAAGCCGATATGAGATATCGTTGAAGATTAGGAGGATAACAACAATAACCATTTTGGGACAGATTATAACCAAGAAAGACACATTTTAGCTGAAAGCTTGTCAAGACCAAGAGTGAGATTGTGAGCAAAACATGTAGACCCGAAGACACAAGGAGGAAGTGAGTGAAGAAGAGGATCAAGTTAGGGGCTTTGTTATCAAGGACGGACGAAGGCATGCAATTTATAAGATAGCACGCCGTTAGAACAGCATCGCCCCAAAAATGAGATGGTACATTACCATGAAGGAGAGTACGAGAGTTTCAATAAGATGTCGATTTTTGCTTTCGGCTACCACATTTTGTTGAGATGTATGAGCACTAGACGTTTAATGAAGAATGTCGTTAAGGGCCATAAAATTTTAAAATTGATAGGACAGATATTCGCGAGCATTATCATTGCCCGAAGTGCAAATGGACACACCGAATTGAGTTTCAATTCCTTTGCTAAAAAATAGAAAATAATTAAGACCTATTTTTCATTAAAAATAACCACATATATAACGGGAAAAATCACAAATAAATGTAACAAAATATCTAGACTCGAGTGGATATAATACGAGAAGGACCCCAAACATCTGGGTGAACTAAAGTAAACAGGGACGAAGCTCGTTTATTGGTTCGATCAAGGAAATGACTACGAGTGTGTTTCCCTAACTGACACGACTCACAATATAAGCTAGATAATTTGGAAAGATTAGGTACTAACTATTGAAATTTGGAAAGACTCAGATGACCTAACTGAGCATGTATAGTAATAGGAGAATATGTGATAGGGCACGCCGTTGATGGGTTTGAGAGATAAAAAAGGCCATTAGACTTGCATCTGACACCAATTTGTCACCCCGAAATCTGATCTCATAGAGTAACATTGCAATTATTAAAGGTGACAACACAGTCATGAGAACAAGTTAATCAACTAATGGAAATTATATTAAATTGGCATCCAGGCACATAAAGGACAAATGTAGCTAACAAAGAAGGGAGGATTTGGACAGTGCCAATCCCTTTGGACTGTGCTTTAGAACCATTGATTGAGACTAATCTAGGTAAATAACCAGATGTAGTGAGAGAGGAGAAAATAGCCTTATTACTAGTAGTGTGGTGAGATGCACCTGAATCGAGAACCCATGGACTAAGGGAAGGTGAGATGCAAACAGGTGAATTACCATTTTGTGTAGCTGAAACAACAAAACCGGAGTTTTAACCATACTCTATCCATCGAAGAAAATATTCATTAGTAGTCGTAGTCAGTAAAATGTTACCTAAAACCAATAGCGAAACAATAGCGGAAGAAGACGGAAAAAGATTGCGATGAACAGTATAGCAACTGATTTGCTGGAGAAATGAACACAACGACAGAGAAGGGGATAAACCAAAATTGGGATACGGTTTACCGAAAAAAAAATTTCACCGAAGGACAATGGGTCATCGGGTAATCATGGTATAGGGTTGTCCCTCAATAGACTTGTAGGTGTAGGGTCCATCTCTCATTCATGATCTAATTATAAAGTTGAACTCTAAATTTGCCCTCAAAAGTTTGGGCAGTCCCGACTATTTCTTGGATATAGAAGTGTCTCATCTGAACAATGGTTCCATGTTGCTCACTCAGTCTAAGTATATCAGGGACCTACTTCAACGTGCAAATATGGATCCTAATGAATATAGATCCATAGTAGAAGCACTTCAGTGTGCCACACTCACAAGACCAGAAATTGCATATTGTATCAACGAAGTATGCCAATCCATGTCTCATCCTCTGGGGTCCCATTGGCAAGCAGTCAAGAATTTTGAGATACTTGTTTGGCACCATACACCATGGTCAATTACTTCAACCCTTGTCTATGGTGTCTAAATTATCTCTTCGAACTATAGTGACTCAGACTGGACTAGTGATCCTGATGATCGTAGTTCCACCTCAGACTCCTGCATCTTCTTTGGTCCAAATCTCATCTCATGGAGTGCCAAGAAACAATCTCTTGTTGCTCACTCTAGTGTAGAAGCCGAATATGGTGGCCATACTCACTCTACAGCTGAACTAATGTGGGTTCAGTCCTTGTTAACTGAGCTAAACGTTCTTTTTCATACACATATCCTTCTCTGTGACAACTTAAGTGCTGTTTTACTTGCTCAAAATCCAGTTTTGCAAGCTTCGACCAAAGCATCTTGAATTAGTTATTCACATTGTTAGAGAGAAAGTAGTGGCCAAGTCTCTTTCAGTCCAGCATGTTCCAGGCACTGACCAGATAGCTGATGCACTCACAAAACCACTGCCTACAACAAGATTTCTTAGCTTAAGGGACAAACTCAAGGTCTTTGAATGCAAACCTCCTTAAGTTTGAAAGGGGGCTAATAGAGTATGTTTGTGCAATTGTAGTTATATGCATTGTACTAGTTTGGTAGTAACTTAAGAGTTAGTTAGTTAGTTGAGCTAACTCTTAAGTCAGTTAGGATTCAGTTAGTTTACTCAAGTTGTGTATATTGTAAGAACTTCACCACAATTGTAATCAATTCAATGAATGAATAATTCAGAGTTGCAGAGCAACTTTTCTTTCCACTAGCATGTTTTCACAAGATTCTAACACCACATGGAACGTTACATACCTTCCTAGCATCAAAGGACTTTCTAACAACCGAGAAAGGTTCTCGCGGCAACATCAAAGCAACCTAAAAGAAATTAAATTCACATTTCAATCAACTGAAAAGACATAAAATAAAAAGAAGCTGAGGCCAACAAAAAGGCTCAAAATGAGTTTTGATTTTTAAATTACCGGAAACTTGAGAAGTTCAGCGATTGATTGAAGAAGGGCATCGGAAACTTCTTGAGAGTCTTTGCCAGGATCTTGATCGAGTGGAACAGCGAGGTTGAAGAGTCTCCATGTACCCTCAAATTTGCTCTTCTCATTAAAAGTAGACAAAAGTTCTTTGTATTTGGACTTCAGTTTCTTCTTCTCTGACGGGTACAGCTGTTTGCCGGTTCTCTTCTTTGCACACCTGATGATATTACTATTGCGGTGTGTTTGGTTTATCCGGTAACCGGGAGTGCAGAACCTGAAATTGCTATGCAGCTTCAAGGAGGGAAGAAGAAGCATGGTGTGGCATCTGCTGAGAGTGAGTGAGTTAGAATAAATTCCCTTCTGTATGTTGCTGATTAGGCAATGTTCCGTTTGGATAAACAATTACAACACACAAAAGTGTAAAGTTATCTAATCCATTCTTGAGGAAAAATGTACCCCATTTTTATATTTATAACTCAATAATTTATGAAAATGTCAAAATTACACTTTTTTTTATTATTATTTCTTGTAAAAAAGATTTTTGGTAAGTGCAAGTTTGTACCCCATTTTTAGACTTATAACTATAATTTTATCAAAATGTCAAAATTATTCTGAATTTTTTTTTTATTATTTCACAAAATTCAAGGTTAATTTTTTTCGGTAATTTGATACAAGTTTTTCGGTAATTTTTGAAAAAAAATTTAGAATATTTTGGTAAATAGAGTCTTTTCAAAAAATTTTGCACAAGTTTTCTAATACAAAAGGTTTATATTGAAAAACTTTAAAAAATATTTTCGATACATAATGAAAAAATGTGTGTACTGAAAAACTTTCTTCAACTTTTCAGATACAGAAGGTGTTTCCGAAAAACATCATTAATAAATTTTCCAGTACACACCAATTTTTTAATTTTTTAATTTTATTAATTTTTTAAAATATTGATAGATATGGATAAACCACTACTATTATTGGATAAACACATGTATCAATACTACAAACATTTTTGATATAAATTAGGTATGAATAATTATAATTAATATTAATATTGTAAAAATATATTATTTTGATTAATTATAATTTATTTTATATTTTATTTCAGATATTTGATACAAGGAACGTTGTTGTGAATTGAGCTAAAGAAATCGATATAAAAAATAAAGTTCATGTTATCATCAAAAGATCAAATATAGAGACAGAAGAGAAAGGGAGGAGAAATAAATTAATATTAAATTGTGACAATATATATGTAATGATATGGTTTAGTCAGCTCATTAGAAATTGAAGTTAATGTTGGAACACAGTATGGGTGACATGTGTAAATGTTGGGAGGCTATGATGGAATATGTTGGATATATCCAAATTGTCTTAAACATCTCTCTGACAGATATTTCACTATTGTGATGCATAATTGGAGGAGACCAATGTAGAGCATGATATCATCAAAAGGAATGACATCCCTATGATTCTCCCATGGTCTCCATATGACATCTGAATGTGTCAATACATCAATCATACGTTTGTACTCAATAACCTTGTGTGTAGCACGTCTATTCGTTCGGGCAAAACATTCCACATCAGCACCCTGGTCACGTCTATTACAAATTTTTGGCAAATATTCGTAAATTCAACAGTGTTGCAAATAAAAATAAATATATTAATGATAATAAAAAAATTAATAATTAACAATAAATAATAATTAATAATTAAAAAATTAAACATAATAAATAAATAAATGATATACATAAAAATTAATAATTAAAAATAATTAAAAATAAATAAATAAATGATATACATAAAAATTAATAAATAAATGTTTGAATAAAGGAAGGTATTTCGCATCAACTAGAGTATGACTCTTATCGGTGAAAATAGTACCCCCTACTAAATTCAACAGATACAACCTAGCAAACAGATACAACCTAGCAAACAGATACAACCTAGCAGCACAGTCAAATCTCTCTACTTCACATTGTCTTCTAAAGACCTCTTTCAACAAATTCAGTTTGTAGTGCACACCTCTAGTCTTTTTGGTATCCTCCAAGATCTCTTTAGTAGTCACTCCTAATAAAGTCATGGCAAGATTATATGTTATTACTATATCTACATCGGGTGCACTTAGAACTCACCCCTAATAGGCAATCCTAGAAGATTGACAACATCATCCAAAGTAACCGTCATTTCACCAAATGACACGTGAAATGACGATGTCTCAGAATGCCATTTTTTCGCAAACGTAGAAATCAAATTGTTGTCGATCATCTTCAAACTACCCCGTTGTAATGAGCTCAATCTTGACAAAATCATCCAGTTCTCTATGGATCGCAAGAGTACCAGCAGGGTAAATTGTTGCATTTTCTTTCAATGCGCAACAATTTTCAGCAATAGTCGCTCCTGTATACAAAGAAAATATATGATATTAAAATTAAATATAGACCATGGTATTTTTGGGAGTTACATAACATGCAACACATCAATACCCTAAATATACACCAAATAGTGACCGTGGTATTTTTGGTGTTGAGAGAGCCTACAAAAGACTTAAATATGTTCGTCCAAGCGAATGATGTAGTGCCATGTTCATACCAAGTACTTCAAAGTAGTAAGGTTCGACGTTCATAAGAAGTGTCACATTATGTGAAAAAAATATTAATCACATTGCATAATTTTGTAAGTGTGACTAATTGACTTGAATTTATGTGATTACGATTTAACTCATTTGTGTTGATCCTTATGTAGAAATGAGTAATTGACTATATGAGTTGTAAATTGTGATTACCTTATATGATAATGAAATTGCATTTGTTAGTATATGTATATGAGTTGTGAATCGTAATTACCTTGTATAATATATGATAATCTAATGACATTTGTCAGTGATGGGTGCAAATATTCAGTAGGTTGTAGATAAAGGGTCATTAATATGTAACGTCATTGCATGCAATATTAGAATAACTTGTTATTAGATTCTTTTGTTATCATTCAACTACTTAAGTTATGTATTTTCTTGTTATGTAACATCTATACTTTTGGAATTTTGAGTTATAATAGGGGACATCGGGGCAAGATAAATTGTTTGTTTCAATTTTAATATCAGACATATAAGAATTTGTCTTTTATTGATTTAAGCCTATATTACACTAATAATTGAAGTCCTTTCAAGGTTTAGTGTGATAAAACATGTGATGCCCTCTACTTTTGGATGTGAAATGATTACAAAAAGTTTTTAATTTCAGCTGTTTTATAAAAATAATTAAGCATTTAAGGTTTATAATTTATTTGTCTTGTCAAACCATTGTGTGTTGTGTGTCTACTAACAATTCATATGTGCTATGTGTATATTGTGGTAACTGATACATGTTACTTATTTATGATCAATTGGTGTTATTGTGTTAGATTAGAATTAAGTATTATTCTTTTTTCATTCCTGTTCCACCTTATTTACTTCATGCAAATGTAAGTAGTAGTGGTAGGTGGAAGGAATGACGATGGGATTGTGGAAGGAATAGAGTTCGTGATATATAGGTTCTATAAGGTGAACCCTCCATCATTCGAAGGCCTCTACAACACAAATGGAGCACATAAGCGACTTCATGATATTGAGAAATTTTTTTGCTTGATTGCTTGTCCAGAAAACTAAGGTGGATTTAGGTATATTCATGTTAAATGAGGAGGCAGTGCATCAGTAGGACAACACTCACCAATGTTTGGAGAGGCCATAGACAAAAATCATTTGGGGTGGCTTTCAAGAGGATGTTCTTGGTGTAGTTCTTTCACAAAGATATTGTTATAACCAAATTGGTTTGTAGAACAATGATTTTTAAATATTTGTATGATAAAGAAATTATTTTGTGGGGCAATTTATTGTGCTTATGAAGTTGTTTAACTATGTAGACCATTTGTCATATGTTTTAAAGACTTTATGTCACATCCTCTAATTAATAGAAAAGATAAATGAAGAAATCAAGGTAATTCTATGAAGAATCTGCTAAAGTTGTGTCTGACTTTGATCAACGCGTTCTCAGCACGCCTCTGATGAATCTAATAATACAAGTTTGCCCTAATTATTATGCATATAATAATTCTTGACCAGCTGTATGTTCCCAATTAACTGCAAATAGACTTCCCGAATCTTGTTGAGAATGAGTTCGACTTTATCGAATATTTTTGTAGTATTAGACGATCGAATTACTTTAACCATTACAACTAGAGTTATTAAAGAAATGAGGAATTAAGATGAGAAACACAAGTTTCTACATTAGCTATGGAAGCTCCTGCTTTAGCTTGTTTGCACGTCCCATTTTGTAACGCCTTAGATTTTGATTCAAGACATTACTTAAAGATATTTGTTTTTTTTATTAAAAACTATAATATTTTTTTTTTCTTAGGAGTAGTACATCATATAATAAAGATAAATTTCACTAGAAAATAACTTAATATCATGTTGGGTAAAAGAACACAATGCGATTCACTGGATATCATTCTTATTATTTTTTTTCTTGCAAGAATAATACGCTAATTGTTAGAAAAACATTCACTTATGTCCAAAAATAGAATAAATTCTCTTTAAGTGAAAAAAAGACAAGGTTCACTAATTCAATTTTTTTTCTAGCGGAAGGAACCTCACCTCCACATTTCTATTTAAAATTAACGACGAAAAGAAAATAAACTTTAGAAATCTACCACTTTAGATTTATCAAGACAAACATCATTCATGCAACTCTTTAATATCATTAGTATCTAAATGTTGGTCTAAATGGTGAGTTCTTCCCACAACAAAATTCAACCAAATAGTAAGTTACAACCATAAAATATGATTATAAAATCTTTTTGTAATAAAAGATTTAAAGAAATGGATTCTTTAATAATTCACAAAGATATATTAAAAGTCATAAATGCATCTAAATAAATCAAGTAGGAACTCACCTTAGAACAAATAATTAGATCAAAATAAAAATAACAATAAACTGTATGCAAGTAACGCATGCTCCTAAACGTATATGATCCATATATAACCAGTCACACATGCATTCACACAGAAGTCACTCATACCAATGAGGAAAATTAAATCACCCACACAAGCGACCACAATGATGCATATGAAATGTCATGAAATGATAATGATGCTCAAAAGGTATATGTCACCATCCACTTAGATAAATCATAAAGGGAACAATGTCCAACACGCAAATCCCCAGCCACTTAGGTTTTGAGTACCTGAATCAGGAAACCAAACATCAAAGATGAAATGACGTCCATGAATTCTCTTCAACCTCGAGTAGTCGTTAGGATTAACGAATTCGGTCAAATAAACGTCACGGGGATTCACAATCCTCACACAACAGCTCGAACCCGCTTCCTTTTCCTTCTTCGAAATTGGTCTTACTCTCACAAACACCGTTACTCTATTCTCTATTTTCTCCATTTTCGGTAATGATAGCTTCCGAGCCACGACATGGTTCTTGGGAGGTGAAGGGTATTGTTGTTCGTCTAAGAGTGTTACGGCTTTCAACTTCTCCTTTAAACCTTGATGTGGATTTGAATCGTTCACTGTGTGATATCGAGTTGACATTGGCATTGAAATGTTTCTTGACATTTGTTCGTAAAGTTGAGGAGTTTTTGGTTGGTCTAGGAGAGAAATTTATTGGTTTTGAAAGCTTGATTTGATGATTGTTATATGATGCATGCAATAAATCTTATAAAGAGCATTTTTGGCGATTCGACTTTATGCTAATTCTCGTGAAATGGATTTTAGATAAAGAAAATAGAAAGTGTTTGTCAAGATACAAAAATGTTTGTATTATGTAACAGTCGAATATATATAGCCCAAACTGTGATTCATAGGTTGAGGTTTTGTTTATTATTATTATTATTTATCATTATGCTTATTATTATTATTATTATTATTATTATTATTATTTTTACTTTATTTCTTAAAACAACTTTCTTTTACTCATGATCGCATTCAATATGAGTCTAAGTCCACTTTGATAGATTGTGAGAAATAGATAAGAATATAGTCACATCAGGAGTTAGCAATCTAATATAGTCACTTGGAAGGTACTACAAAGCTTTGTTAGCTATATAAGAAATCTCCATCATATATGTTACTTAGATTCTATGGTTCCGACTAAATTAGAGACAATATTAAGCGCAAAATTACTTTTGAAAGTTGTACATTCATTAATGAGAATCATTGTTTTATCTATAGTAGAAGTATAATATATTTAAGTAGCAAGCTACAACATGCCACTACTATGAATGAAACAGTACCTTGAAGATTATTAGATGAATTAGAGTAATGTAACACCCTGATTTTGAACAGCGTGAGTGAATTTGTTTTTTAAAACAACTTAATAAAATAATTTATCGTAACACAAAACGACAAAAGTCATAAATACTTATATCATATATACAAACCAGCTAGAATTTTTTTTGAGACGATAATTAATAGTATACAAATAGAAAAATACACTGAGGCGATAAGACCTATCAAACAATGCTCATACCCCTAGGGTATTCTCAGCAGCCACTTGTACAAAAGTACTGCTCCAAGAATGCTATTCCCCCATGGTCACGTCCAAAAAATGGAACATGGACCCATAAAACAAAAGTCAACTAACAATATATGTTATAGATACAATCATCCCAAAATAAAATAAGTACGACCACGAAAAGATACTAAGTCTCTATACAACAAAACTAATCTAATCATCCACTAGCAACTACAATAACAAGGGTGACCTCCACACACTACACAAGTCATATATGTCACAATATCTCTCTTCGAAGTAATCTCCTCCTCATCAACATCCAGAGAAGGATCGGTCTCCTTAGAAGTCAGATCCACCCACGAGATAGATGGCTTCGGCGACGCTGGGATCTCAAAACAGTTTGCTATTTCAGCGAAAGTCGATAAGGGATCATTCATCGAAAATGGAAGCTCTGACTCAACCTGCCTAGAGGGTCCTGCAATATCTCTTCCTACTGGCATTGATCCCTTATCCTTTCCGCCAGTCCCCGACCCAACTATTGCATCTCCAGCTCCTGCGGTGGCCTCTACCTCAACTCTAATCGAGGAATCCTCTGCATCTTCCCATGCTCCACTCATCTCGAGCACCAATCTTGAAGATTCCAGATAGTCGATCCTCTCGTGAGTGAGCTCCATAAGGTATAATGCTTCAGGTTTCCTACTTGTCCTCACTACCCTCCTTGTATAAGTAGCCCTACATGAGATGGGGTCGTATACCCAAGTAATCGGTAAGTCTCGATCAAGAAAATCTAATAACATTTTCGTCGTCAAGGTAACAGTCGGTGGAACGAACTCGAGTATCATCTAAGGGAAAAACCCAATTTCCACAATAATATAAAGGGTCACCAATCGAAATTAACAAATAACATTTACAAATTATACCATCAAGACAAGCAATAACACTTAGAAATTACGACATGATAACAAACAATAACATAGTATGTATATATAAATATCATATTATAAAAAACATGAATCACATGTCAAGCATCTTAATGCAATGCTTATATAACAACGCACATGATTCCGGAATTTCCAAAACAAACCCCTCATCGACGAGCGTAAATCATAAATGTACCGCCTATCACTGATCAATACTAATTACCAAGGTGTCACACATCACATATCAGCACGATTTATTAGAGTGTAGTCTATCACAGACCTACACAACAGTTAAATTCTCGTAAGGATAAGATGGATCAATCAACTCATGGAACCATCTCGTGGCCCATTGTAACACCCCAATTTTTAACAATGCGAGTGTATTTATTTTTCTGAAAACAAATTCTTAAAAACAAAGAAATAAAGAAGGAAATACTTTTGGATAAATATTTAAGTCGTAACATAACGACAAAGTTAACAAATATTTACAAGTAGCGAAATAGTTTTTGAAATAAAAATCCAAAGTATTAAAACATCATAATACACCGGGGCTATGAGATCTATCAACCATAGCTCATACCCCTGGGGTATTCTCGACAGACACCTGTACAAAAGCACTGCCTGAGAATTTTAACTCCCCACATCACATCAAAAGTGGTACATGGAACCCATCAAAATAAAATGTCAAACTGACAATATTGGTTTAGGTACATTCTTCGAAATTAAAATAAAGACAACCCAAAAAGAAAGACATCTAGTCCCTATACGTCAACCTAATCTGATCATTTTACAAAAAACTATACATCCCAGATGATCTTCACGCGCCCCGCAAGATCCTCCTAACACAGCTCCAATTAGGTGTGTCCAACTACATTCCCATCCACAGGGTACTAACCGGTGAAAAGATCCTGGTTCTCATCTGAGGGCAAAGCCTAGATTTCCACAATAGTTGTAAAGTGTCACCAACTGAAATTAACAATTAACACATAACATTTACGTTTATAAATGCACAAAATAACCTTTCAACATAGCATGCACCTTGAAAGGGTTTTCATATGCTAGACATGCATAAACAAAATTGAAAAATGATGTTTTTAACAAAACTGCATTGTTGTATTCGAATACAACATCTCAGTATTCGAATACAAGGCTGTTTCGTAAGTCAGCAGCAAAAACAACATGTATGTATTCGAATACAACCTTATGTATTCAACTACACATAAGTCAGAAGCAAAAACAACATGTCTATATACAAATACAACCTTCTGTATTCGAATACACATCAAACAACAGTAGAAAAACAACAAAATTCAGCTTTTAAAAGGGTTTCGAAATCAATCAACACTTACACACAAATCCAAACAATCACACTTAGCAATTTTGGCATAATCACCATGACGACTTGAGTTTCAAAAAAGTTTTGCAATCAATCACACTTACACATAATTCCTGTAAGACCCGTAATTTTAAATTATACTTTATGTATTTGAGTGGATTTTGGTATTGAACTCAGGGGCTTTTTAGCCAAGTTGTTAATATTTTGGAGTTTATATGATCAAAAAGATATTTTGATGCCCGATTAGAATTTTTCGTCGATAAATAAATTAAATTAACTGCGGCAAATCCTTTACGAAGAATTTAATGCGTTATGGGTAAACTGGTAAATTTAATAAATATCTAGATTTGGAGATATTTGTTAAAAGTAGTTAATATGTATATATAGAAAAGGAAAGGAAGGAATTGAGAAGAAAAGAAAAAGAAAGGAAAGAAAAAGGAAGAAAGGAAAAGCACAGGAAAGAAAACAGAAAAATTCCATCTTCTTCTCCCTCCCCTGCCTCGCGTGTTCATTTTCTCCCTTCCTCCATCTTCATCCATTTTCGTTGTTCTTGCTTCCTTTGAGTTCGAAATTGATAGTGGGTGATAGGACAAGGATTTCCCAACTTCACTCTTCTTCTTTGATTCGAAAACGGAGAAAAACGACATTAGGGATTCAAACACAAACCTTCCCGTTTCATCTAGATCTAAGCCTCCTTTCAAGAAGTGATAGAAGGGAAGGTTGCTCACCTCCGTGCTACGGTACTAGTGGATCAACTTTGGAAGCGGCGTTGCGAGCGGAATATTTACCGGACTTACTCACGGTACCGTAATCGAACGAAAAAGCTAAAGTGAAGGTAAGGGCTCCTTCCAAACTTTTAGTTTGCATTTAGGGCCTTATCTGTGGTTGTGTGGAAAAGAATTTTGTTAGGGTTGGAGTATTGATTTGGGGAAAAATGTATCTAAGGCTTTATGGGTAAAATCTTAGAGTTAGGTTCTGTTTATATTAATGAATGTTTTGTGGAAAATGAATTTAAACTCATTTATGTATGATTTTGAGTAAATGGAACTTGTGTGTTTGAGTGGTGGATTGTGTTGATTTGTGTTCGTTGTTTTTGACGTGTTCTTAATTGATACTGATGAAATGGAGATGTGTTTTGTGTGGAAAAATGATTTGGTGTGAATTATGGATTGAATGTGGAAGTATGTTTGAGTTTGTTTTGTGTGGAATTTGAAAACCATTAAGTTAAACAAGTATTAAGAATGGGGAATCTCTTAATGTCTTGTTTACTTAATGTGAGTTTGTGAAAATCGTTTAAGTTAAATGAGTATTAAGAATGGGGAATCTCTTAATGACTTATTTACTTAATGTTGTCGTGAAAATGATTTTGGCGGAGAAATGATTTGATGTGTTTTGGGTGGGAATTGTGGGTTGAATTTGATAATATGTTTGAGTTCGTTTTGTGTGGAATTTGAAAACCATTAAGTTAAATGAGTATTAAGAATGGGGAATCTCTTAATGTCTTGTTTACTTAATGTGTGTTTGGAAAATTGTTTAAGTTAAATGAGAATTAAGAATGGGGAATCTCTTAATGTCTCGTTTACTTAATGTTGTTTTGAAAATCGTTTAAGTTAACTGAGCGTTAAGAATGGGGAATCTCTTAATGTCTTGGTTACTTAATGTTTGTTTTTGAAAATCGTTTCAGTTAAATGAGTATTAAGAATGGGGAATCTCTTAATGACTTGTTTATGGAATGTTTTGTTGTGGAAATCGTTTAAGTCAAAATTATATTAAGAATGGGGAATCTCTTAATATGTCTGTTTGCTTAATGTTTTGGTGTGAAAAACGGTTAAGTAAATGAGTATTAAAAATGGGGAATCTTTTAATATCTGCATTTACTTAACGATTGTTGTGAATGGAGTTAGTGTATGCTCATGCATTTCATTTGGTAAATTGTGCTGACCCGTGATAGGTGGCACCTCGGTAAACTGTACTGACTCGTGATAGGTGGTACGTTTACGATTTACTTTTTGGTAAGTTGTGCTGACCCGTGATAGGTGGCACCTCGGTAAGTAGTACTTTGGCTTGTGATAGGCGGTACACTTACGACTTACGCTTTTTCTTTTAGTAAATCGTGCTGACCCATGATAGGTGGCACCTCGGTAAACAGTACAGACCCGTGATAGGTGGTACGTTTACGATTTACGCTTTTTAGTAAATCGTGCTGACCCGTGATAGGTGGCACCTCAGTAATTGGTACTTTGGCCTGCGATAGGCGGTACAATTATGATTTACGGCCCTTCGAGGAGGGTTTTGGTTTGGAATTCCGAGTCCATGCATTTTGGCATATACGCATTGCATTAGGGTGCTTGGCACACGAGTCGTGTTTGATTCAATTTATGACTATGATGATATTACTAAGTGCTATGTTTTGGAACAGATTGTATGTAGTGTGTTTGTTTTCAAGTTTAGGATTGAGTGTTTTAAACCTGAGATGTAATTGTAATTGTATTGAATTTGCTAAGTGCTACGTGTTGATTATCGTATGTAAGTGTGATGGATTGTAAAACGATTTCGAAACTCATAATGTCGTGGTGATTGTATGGGTATTGTTAAGTGTTAAGGTTTGGAGTGGTGTTTGAATATGATTGAGTTAGTTTATGTATTTTTGAAAGAATATACAGGGAAACGATTTACCCAATCGATTTGATGAGTTATAGGGGCTTCCCTTGCCAAAAATCGATTCACCCAATCGATTTTGTAATATGTTTTTTCAAACCACTTAAGAAAATCGATTTAGTAAATCGATTGGATTCATTACAAGGGCTCTGTCTTTCACGAAATCGATTTGCCCAATCGATTGGATTCATTACAGGGGCTCAGTCCTTCTCGAAATCGATTGCCCCAATCGATTGATGCAAGTCCAGAGTTCAATTTTTACTAAAAACTTTCAGGAAATCGATTTGCCCAATCGATTGGCTCAGTAGGAAATCTTACTTTGAGTTAGATAATGGATTTCTCAATTGATTATCAACGTATTGGTCAGTTATGTATTACTTGATGGATTGAGAACTTTCTTTTGATTTCATTTACATTTGGCAAGCATTATATGAACTTTTAGCATATTGAAAACCCTTCTAAGATGCATGATAAGTTGAAAAGGTTATTTGTGCATTTAAAAGCTTAAATGTTATGTGTTAACTGTTAATTTCGGTTGGTGACCCTTTACAACTATTGTGGAAACCTGGGCTTTGCCCTCAGATGAGAGCCAGGATGATCCTACCGGTTCATACCCTACGGATGGGAATGTGGATGGGAATGCTTGATTGAAGCTACTTTAGGAGGATCTCACGGGGCGCGTGGAGATCACTCAGGGTGTTTAGTTGTTTTGTAAAGTGATCAGACTAGGTTGACATAGAGGGAACATATGTCTTTCTTTTGGGTTGCATTTATTTTTAAACTAGAAGACTGTACCACTTTTGTTATGTAAAAATTTTGAATTCATATTTTGAGAACTTTTTCCGCTGCTTGTAAATTAAAATGACTTAATTATTTTATCCAAAGGTGTTACCTTATTTATCTCTCTGTTTTATTTTAATTTCTTTTGAAAAAAAAAAAATACACACTCGCTAAGAAAAACGGGGTGTTACAATTCCAAAACATTCACACTTAGCAATTATAGCACAATCACCACGACAACTTGAGTTTCGAAATGGTTTTGCAATCAATCACACTTACACATAATTTCAAAACATTCACACTTAGCAATTATAGCACAATCACCACGACAACTTGAGTTTCGAAATGGTTTTACAATCAATCACACTTACACACAAATCCAAAACATCCACACTTGGCAATTATAACAGAATCACAATGACAACTTGAGTTCAAACACTGAATCATAATCTTGAATCAAACGTGACTCACGTGCCAAACACCCTAATGCAATGCATATATGCCAAACTGCATAGACTCAAAATTCCAAACCAAAACCCTCCTCGAAGGGCCGTAAATCATAATTGTATCGCTTATCATAGGTCGAAGTGCTAAATTACCGAGGTGCTACCTATCACGGGTCAACACAATTTACTAAAAACGTAAATCTAAATGTACCGCCTATCACAGGTCGAAGTACTATTTACCAAGGTGCCACCTATCACGGGTCAGCATGATTTACAAAAATGTGCAGTCTATCGCATACCTTACACGACGTGACCATCCCCGCAAGGATAAGATGAACCAACAAATCACATGGAATCATCTTGTGGCCCATCCGGTCACCACTATCACCAAGGCCCATCCGGTCGCTATGTACTATGAAATGCATGAGCGTACTCTAACTCTATCCACGATAATCGTTAAGTAAATGCAGATATTAAAAGATGTCCCATTTTTAATACTCATTTAACTCTAACAATTTTCACGACAATCATTAAGTAAATGTAGATATTAAAATATTATCCATTTTTAATACTTATTTAACTCTAATGATTTTCAAATTCCACAAAAAGCATACTTAGACATATTCTCAAATTCAATTCACAATTCACACCAAATCACATCAATTCATTTTTCCACAAAATTCACACAAACACATCTCAAAATTTATAAATATTAATTGTGAACACATCAAACACAAATCATCACAACCCACCACTCAAACACATCAAATTTCATTTCCTCAAAACCACACATAAATGAGTTAAATTCATTTTCCACAAAACACTCATCAATATCACCAAAAACCCAACTCTAAAATTTCACCCATAAAAGCATTAAATTCATTTTCTCCAAATCTACACTTCAACCCTAACAAATTTCTTTTCCACCCATCCACAGATAAGTCCCTAAATGTAAACTAAAAGTTTGGAAGGAGCTCTTACCTTAACGTTATCTTTAACGAGCGATTACGGTACCGCGAGTAATTCTGATAAAATCTCCGTTTGCGACGTCGCATCCAAAGTTAGTTCACTAGCACCGTAGCGTGGAGGTGAGCAACTTTCCCTTCTATCTCTTCGCGAAATGAAACTTAGATCTAGAAGAGAAATGGAGTTTTGTGTTTGACGGTTTTGAAATCACTAACAACATTTTCAAATCCGAGAAGAAGAATGAAGCTGAGAAATCCTTGCTTTCTTACCCACCAAGCCCTGAGTTTCCTTTCTTGAAGCAAAATAAGCAAAATAAACCAAAGAAGTAGAATGGAGAAGAAGGATGGAGAACACGCGAGCAACAGGGAGAGGAAAACCCTTTTCTTTCTATTTTCCTTTTTCCTTCATTTCCTTTTCATTCTTTTTCCTTCCTTCCCTTTTCTTTCTTTCTTTCTTTACATATATATATATATATATATATAACAAATATCTAAAAATATCTAGATGTTTCATAAAATTACCATTTCACCCATCACTTCTCAAACCACTTTTTGTTAAAAATATCAACTCTCGTCGCAACTCAATCGACAAATAAAATTTTCGTCAACTCGAGATATTGTTAACAAAACTGCTCGATATTAAATTCTTCCTAGCATAAATAACACGTATTTTACTCCATAATATATAATGTCTATATTAATCATCAATTCATAACACGTAACAATACGTATTTTCACTCAAAAAAATTAATCACACCAATATTTAATCATCAACTCATAACACATAACAATACATATTTTCACTCGAAAATATTAAAAACGTCAATATTTTATCATCAACTCATAACACGTAACGATACGTACTTTCACTCAAAATATATATTCACGTCAACATTAATTATCACACATTCACACATCAAATACACATCAATCACACATATAGGGTCCCTATATGCAAACTAAAAATTTGGAAGGAGCCCTTAGCTTAGTTATAGCTTTTCCAACAGTTATCACTACCACAGTCAAACACAACATAAAATCTCGTTCGTGCCGACACCATTAATCACATAGTGTTTGCTTAGTCAAATTAATCCCTTAAACAATAACTAACTTAAAAGTTCTTTCTTACTCCTAACCCCCTTGGAGTATATTTTTGTAAAACAGTTTACAATGAGTAAGAACTAATAGTACTATTAACCACAACACACTTTCAACATATAAAACATATTTTTAGAAATTAACATCCTTTAACTTTTCAGTGAATTCATTAACAATTTTTTAAAATGTTTTAAATTATTATTTTTCTTTAATCACCACAACAACATTAATATATCAGGATTCTCTCCATCGCTAACTCGGTGTCAATGGTCTCGATCCTTTTCGAGACTCAAGGAGCTAACTACATAAACATAAATATTTGTAAACAATTTGTTCACAACTAAAATTTATCCAATTACAACGAAATTCACAAATTATATGTTGATGAAAAAAGAAAAAAATGTTACCCTAAAAAATAAACATTCTACAAGTAACACACACACACACACTACGAATTCAAAATGTATTTTCTTAGTTGTGACACGTGAAACACGTAGTGAGTATTGGACAACAAAGGAGGCAACGTAATTCGATAAGTCATGGGTCCAATTCGTGCAGTAATTTGGTATGGTCCAATAAATTCCAGGGTTAATTTCCTTGATTTGTTGGCTTTGCCAACTCCATTCGTAGGTGTGACTCTTAAAAATACATGGTCACCCTGCTCGAATTCTAAAGGTCTGCGACTCTTGTCCACATAACTCCTCTAACGATCTTGTGAGACCTTCATTTTCTCTTTTATCATCTTGATCTTATTTGTAGTTTTTGTACCATCTCAGGTTTTACAATCATACTTTCATCGTCCTTATACCAACACAAAGGTGTCTGACAATTGCGTTCATACAGAGCCTCATTGGGTGCCATTCCAATACTTGTGCGAAAATTATTGTTGTAGGTAAACTCAAACAATGGCAGTACATCATCCCAACTTCCTCTATCATTTAAGACACATGCTCTCAATAAATCTTCCTAGGACTGATTCGTCCTCTTAGTCTGCCCGTCTGCTTGCGAATGGTATGCTGAACTCAATCTCAGTTTCGTTCTCAACGCTTCATGAAATGCTCCCCAAAAGTGCGATGTGAATTTTGGGTCACGGTCTGATACGATACTCGACAATACTCCACGTAATCTCACAATCTCAACAATGTAGATCTTTGTTAGCCTATCTACCTTATAGATGGTCTTTAATGATAAGAAGTGTGCGAATTTAGTTAATCGATTCACTATCACCCAAATAGAATCATTCTTTCTCCTTGTTTTTGGCAACCTAGTTATTAAGTCTGGGGAAATGATGTCCCACTTCCATTCAAGTATACCTAGAGGTTGTAACATTCCAGCAGGCCGTTGATGTTCCACTTTCGTTTTCTAACAAGTTAAACAAGTTGATACATACTCCACTACATGTCTCTTCATTCCTGGCCACCAATAATTATGCCTCAAGTCCTAATACATCTTTGTTGATTCGGGATGGATACTCAATTTACTCTTATGTGCCTCTTCTAAAATTGTTTTCCTCAAATGTACAAGTGGTGGTACTCAAATCCTCCCATTACATCTCAAAATATTATCTGGTCCAATCTTAAACTCAGTTGTCTTCCCTTGCACTATTAGGTTTCTCTTCTCTTGGATTAATAGGTCATCTTTAAATTTTGCAATGTCTTCAAGTAGACCATTCAAAATCTTAATCATTTTGAATTTCAAAATCCATGGTGCAAACTCTATGTCCAAATGTAGGTCTCTAAATGTTTCCCACAACTCTTGTTGTCTAGCCATCACTGTTGAAGACATTTACATACTTCTTATACTCAACACATCAACTACCACATTTGCCTTCCCAGGGTGGTACTGCAATGTGAATTCAAAGTCCTTGAGAGTCTCCATCCATGTTTTTTGACGCATGTTCAATTCCTTCTGATCAAACAAATATTTCAAACTCTTATGGTCACTGAACATTGTGAAGGTGAATCCATATAAGTAGTGCCTTTAGATCTTTAATGCAAAAACTACAACAACAAGCTCTAAATCATGAGTATGATAGTTTCTTTCATGAGTCTTCAATTATCTTGAGGCGTAACCTACAACTTTCTTGTGTTGCATCAGAACACATCCCAAACCTTGGTGATATGCATCACAACAAACTTCATATGGTTCTTTTGGCTGTGGTAGGACTAATACTGGTGAGGTTGTCAACTTTTTCTTTAGTAACTAGAAATTTTTCTCTCACTTATCTGTCCATGTAAACGGTTGATCCTTTCTAGTGAGTCATGTCAATGGAGCTACAATCTTAGTAAAACCTTTAATAAACCTCATATATCCTACCAGTCTGAAGAAACTTCGTATGTTAGTGATAGTCTGAGGCTGTTTCCAAGCGAGGATTGTCTCAATATTTGCCAGACCCGCAATGATTCCTTCCTTGGTTATCACATGTCCTAAGAAGTTCACTACTTCTAGTCAAAACTCACAATAGTGACATCCGATATGGCGTAATTGAAAGAGGTCCGGTTCTTGGGTGTAGATCAATGAAGAACTTCACCTCTCTTACTGGTGGTAATCCTGGAATTTCTGTTGGAAATACGTATGGGAACTCCTTGACAAGCATCACATCTTTTATGCTCACATTTATCTTTGCCTCCATGTTAGCTAATGACAAAAACTCATGAGTTACTTCTCTTAGTAACACTCTGAGTTTGTTAGTAGCTAGGTACCGAACGACTCCTGGCTCGGGGAAAAGAACTAATTTGTGAGCATAGTCCAATATTACATAATGATACGACATCTAATCCATACTGAGAATGACCTCGAGTAAGTGTAGGGGTAAACAAACCAAATTAATCAAGAAATCTCTATTACGAATAGTTACTTGACAGTGTAAGCATGCAATATTTACAATCAAAGTCTTAGCAGGTGTGGAAACAATCAAATCAAAAGGGCAGAGAGGACACGTATAACTTCAAATTACCCACACAGTCTACAACATTGGAGGAACGGGTTGCCCCTGAATCAAAAAGTGCAGTTAGAGTGTTACCTGCAATCTCGCATTCTCGTTGGATCAAATTGCTAGATGGATTACCAACTTCAGCACCCATGCAATAAAGGCTTCCTTTAGCAATAGGACAAGTAGTTCTAGTCGCATTCACTATTAGTTCCACCTTCGGAGCTTTGCAATCCCTTGCAAAGTGCCCTGACTTTTGGCAATTGTAGTAAGTGAGACTCTTAGAGGTACAAGCATTAGCATAATGTCCCTATTCCCCACATCGCAAACATCGAATAACTTGTCCTAGTTGTCTTCCAAAATTCTGGTTCCCCGAGTGGTTCTTATCTCTATTGTTGTTCTACAATCGGATATAGAGCTTAACAACTTATTTTCTTTTGTTATGATGGTTCACCCGACTAGTCCCCCTGGAACTAAAGTTCCCTCCTCGGTTGGCCCTCTTATTCTTCATTTCCTCAATTTCTCTATATTTTTTAGCTAAAACATGGAAACGTTGAATTCCCAATGGTAGGACAGAGTCTTGAATCTCATACTTCAATCCATTTTTGAAATGGTGACACATAAATTGTTCATCAACATCTTCCAACTTAGCCTTGGTACTCATCGGAAAGTATTTGTCTAAAAATGTCCTTTTGAACGACTCCCAGTTCACCTGCTCATGAGCTGATCCCATCAGAAGCCTTGTACTTCTCCACCAATATTCAACATCCCCTAGTAGCATAGTTGACCTTCGCCCCTGCTTGATACTTAATCATTGCAAAGATCTTTTCCACTTCTTGAATTCAATGGTTGGCTTTTTCTGGACTCTCATCACCCATGAACTTTGGAGGAGTGTGACGAAGAAAATCTTCCAATCCCCTTGACTCACCAACATGAATCTCTCTTTCCCTCATCTACAGATCCCGTAAAGTCTTTGTAGATATGTGTGCATCAACAAAAGCAGTTATGTTATTCATTGCTTCAGCCATTGGATCATCCCTGTTGACATTGACTCTTGCAGTGTTGTTCCTTCTTAGAGGCATTGTTTTCTTCAAAACCAACATCAAGAAAAAAATCTTAACACCACTTAGAATAATTCCTGACAACTACACAAGACTTGACAACTCATCACATCACAACTACACAAGACCTACATCATCACATCACATATAATGACTCCCAACCTACAGGTCGACCAACCATCTAACCAAAGCTCTGATACCACTATGTAACACCTCGATTTTAAACAGCGCGAATGCATTTTTTATAAAACAAATTAATAAAATAATTTGTCGTAACACAAAACGACAAAACTCATAAATAATTACATCATATATACAAACCAATTAGAATAGTTTTTTAGACGATAATTCAAAGTATACAAATAGAAAAATACATCGGAACTAGGAGACCTATCTGATATCACTCATACTCCTGAGTATTCTCGGCAAACACCTACGCAAAAATACTACTCCAAGAATACTATTACCTTCATTGTCATGTCCAAAGAAGGAACATGGACCCACCAAAAAAAAGTCAATTGACAATATATGTTATAGATATAGTCATCCCAAAATAAAATAAGTACGACCACCAAAAGACACTAAGTCCCTATACAACACAATTAATTTGATCATCCACTAACAACTACAATAACAAGGGTGACCTCCACACACTACATAAGTCCCATCTTACACATTATCTATCTTTGAAGTAACCTCCTCCTTATCGACATCCATAAAAGGACCGATCTCCTTAGAAGTTAGATCTACCAACGTGATAGGTGGCTTTGGCGGCGCTGAGATCCCAAAACAGTCTGCTATTTCAACTAAAGTTTGTAAGGGATCATTCACTGGAAATGCAAGCATCTAACTCGACCTGTCTAGGCGGTCCTGCAATATCTCTTCCTACTAGCATCAACCTCTTATCCTTTCCGCCAGTTCTCGACCCAACCACTATATCTCCATCTCCTACGGTGGCCCCTGTCTCAACTCTAACTGAGGAATCCTCTACATCTTCCCATGCTCCACTCAATCTGAGCACCAATCTTGAAGGTACTAGATAGTCGATCCTCTTGCGAGTGATCTCCATGCAGTATACTGCTCCAACTTTCCTACTTGTCCTCACTACCCTCCCAGTATAAGTAGCTCTACTTGAGATGGGGTCGTATACCCAAGCAGTCAGCGAGTCTCAGCTAGGGAAGTCTAACGATGTTTTTGTCGTCAAGGTAACAGTCAGTGGAACGAACTCGGATATCATCTGAGGGTAAAGCCCAAATTCCACAATAATGTAAAAGGGTCAGCAACAAAAATTAACAAATAACATTTACCAATTATATCTTCAAGACAAACAATAACACATTGATATTACGACATGATAACAAACAATAACATAATATGTATATACAAATATCATATTATAACAAACAAGACTCACGTGTCGAGCACCCTAATGCAATGTCGATATGCCAATGCACATGATTCCGGAATTTCCAAAGCAAAACCCTCCTGGAGGGGAATAAATCATAAATGTACCGCCTACCACATGCCAATACTAATTACCAAGGTGTCACCTATCGCATATCAACACATTTTACTAGAGTGTAGTCTATTACAGACCTACACAACAGTTAAATCCTCGTAAGTATAAGATGGACCTATCAATTCATGGAACCATCCAGTGGTTCATCACGACCATCGCATAACCTCGTGGCCCATCACGGTCACCACCGACATTGTTGACTATCACGGTCACCACTAGCTATGAAATGCATGAGCATACTCTGACTCTTTTCACAACAATCATTCACTACGCCAAAAATAGCCTTTTACAACGCTTTTTTTAAGCCTTTTACAACATTTTTTCAAAAAAAAAAAGCGCTGTGGAATTGAGCGCTGTAATAGATACAACAACACTTTTAAAAAAGCGCTATAAATCATGTAAATATAACGCGCACTTGTTATGCATATTTTACAGCGCTTTTT
Organism: Cicer bijugum; assembly: GCA_037974875.1. Classification (NCBI taxonomy): domain Eukaryota; kingdom Viridiplantae; phylum Streptophyta; class Magnoliopsida; order Fabales; family Fabaceae; genus Cicer; species Cicer bijugum. The sequence goes on from JBBPBT010000623.1 coordinate 8,606,492, forward strand.
AAAAAAAGCGTTGTAAAATGCGCACATAATATGCATTATTATGCACATTTTACAGCGCTTATTTCAATAAGCGCTGTAAAATGTGCATATAAAATTTGTATACTAGGTCTGCCTTTTACAGCGTTTTTTTTTAAAAAGCGATGTAAAAGGCAGACCCATGATTCACATTTTGGTGTACCTTTAACAGTGATGGTTAGTATGACCTCAGTTTGACTGTAAAAAAAAATGTAGAATAAAGTCTATTCTAACAATACTATAAACAGACTACCAAATTCAAAGTTTGTTAAACAAAGATTAATCAAGGTAAGAATCAATCCTAATGAACATCAAACAATATCAATTATTGTTTATATGGAGAAATACATCAGAAACAATTCTTATTCAAGATGTTGATTTTCATGCAATCAAGTTAAGACAATTAATCATGCAAAGTTACTTAACACAGAATCTTAATCATGCATGCAATCAATATCAAACACATAATAATTGCAGAAATTTAAACGAGATAAGGGAAAGAAAAGTGTACGCAGATTTTTATACTGGTTCAGCCGCCTCGTGACGGCCTACGTCCAGTCCTAAGATCGAACCTGATCTTAGCCTTTCCAATAGAACGTCTCAGAATCAGTTTACAGATTTTACACAGCGCCTCGCCTCAATCTTAAACTATTCTTCCTATTCTATTTTTCTCTCCCTGAATCCCAGAGTTTAAATCCCATAAACTCTTCCAAGAATTCAGTCAAGTGTCTTCTTGTTGACAGCCCTCAACCTGGAAGATCACCACCAGTAGCAACTGGATTTTCTCAAAGTAGTTTGGTTACAAAAATTGATTTATAGAAATTCGAAACAGAACAATTTTACAAAGTTCTTGAACTTTCTTCTTCTCAGAGCAGTCTTTCTCTCTTCAGTCTTTTTCAATCCTTGTTGATCCCAAATGTAGATTGTTCATGGCGAAAAAAGATGTTCAAAGTAATATCAGTGTGAGAAAGTGTTATTGGTATATGATGTATACAAGTTATGACAGTTGTATGTTGTGTATATGTTTCATATTGTTATGAGAAGAAGAGAGTGAAAGCAGTATATATAGTTTCAGGAAAAACAACACGTGAATCGATTTATTCAATCAATTCATTAAGGTTATAAAGCATACTAATCGATTTACCAAATCGATTTCGCGAATCTTGTTTTTCTTGAATCTTGAAACTGTATAAACTAATCGATTTATCTAATCGATTATTTTAATAAGTTTTTCAGACCTGAATAGCAGTTTTTCAGACCTGAATAGCAGTTTATATTTGAATCGATTGATGCCAAACTTATTTCAAAAGAAATATATTAATGGATTGTGCTAATCGATTGTGTATGTCCTAGACCAAGATTATTTTGAAACTTTTTTTATCAAATCGATTTGCCTAATCGAGTTGTGAAACATCGACTTGGTTCTGTAAATCTCACAATCGATTGTGTCAATCGACTTCAACAATCCAAATATCCTTGTGATTGGATCAATCGATTTGCCACATCGATTTGGCCACAAACCAGCATGCCACTGACTTGCACAATCATTTTCAATAAAATGACCAATCGATGTGTGTAATCGATTTTAGACAATCAGTTTAGACCTGTGATAAGAACAATCGATTTGCCAAATCGATTAGCCTGCAAAACAGCATGCTACTGACTTGCACAATCATTTTCAATCAATGTGCAAATCGATTTGCCTAATCAAATGCTCGTTCACTGAATTCACATTTACATACAACCCTATTACAAAATTGATTTCACTAATCAATTTGCTTAATGAATCTTCAAACTTTTGTTGATTCCTTGAGTTCCAAGCTATTGTCTCATGTTTGTAGGGTTGAGTTGTTGTTCCTGAAATTTTTCTCAGTTCACAATGTCAGATTTATTTCATGATGTATGTTTGTCAATAATATCAAAAATGGACTTATGTCTAACAATCTCCCCCTTTTTGATTTACGTGACAAACATGCAATTTTAACTTGAGAAACATTTCAAGGAAAGACATTGTAATTAGAACAATATAGAGAAGCTCCCCCTAAATATGAGCAGTCATGCTTTTCATACAATGGAATTAGGGTTAGAGCTATAAAACAAAATAGATCGTATCAGAGTAATTTGCAAATTGCACTAGTATCAGATCAGTCAGTATCATATCAATTTGTCTAACAGTATCAGACCATAACTGAAGTAAATTGATCATTTATGGCAATGTCAGAGCTAACATCAACACTAATTTTTAGAGCACTGATATCAGAATATCTCAGAGCATAAGTGCTAATATCAGATCAAGAAGTAACAAGTATATGTAACAAGTATAAGTATATGTAACAAGAATCAATTGCAGATGTAAGTTTTGTCAGCAGTGGAAGCAATTCAAAATCACAATACAAAACAGACATAATAACAATATCAGAGTTAAAACATGATACAAGTTAATATAGTGAAGTATCAGAGTTAATACAAGTTATAATTTTTTCTCCCCCTTTGTCAGTTAATTCAAAAAGAGGTACAGGAGAAGACTCAAAAGTTTGCTCCCCCTATGTTGGTAGCAAAACTGAATACTGCTGATTGATATACATTGAGAATAAAACATATTAGTAACAAGAGCAGTTTGTAAAACAAATTGTATCAGAGCAATAAAAGAAATGGATTATGGCACATAATAGAGATCATCAAAATAAAATGCAACAGACAACTTGATCATAAAATCAACTTTTAATATTCATTCACAAAAAAAAGATACATCCAGCTAAAACATTACATATAAAGGGCAAAAAAATAAAAAACGCAAAACAATTAAGAAACTAAAAACCTAAACATCTAGAGTTGGCTGGCCCTCATTATTATCTAGGGAAGAGGCTGAGACCGCTGTATTACCCTCAGCAGGTGTCTCCTCAACATGAGGTTCAACACTATCTAAGTGTGTCGGAAGTGGTTCTTCAGTTGCTTGTCTCCCAATCTCAGCAACATCACTAAAAGACAATTTAATGCCTAGATGTTCCTGGATTGCTGCCACATCCTGTGCAACCAGGTTCAGGTCGGATTGAAGCTTTTGCATTGCAGCCTCCATTCTTGCATTTGACGCCTCCACCTTGGCGTTGTGGGCTGCCATGAATTCCAGCAGTTTGGCAAGCACTTCAGAACTTGCTGTAACAGACTCAGCAGCTGGTGGTCCAATATTTTGCTGAGCTTGTTCAGCATTGGTTTGAGGTCGCTTCCAAATGTCGTTCACTCTTCGCAGCTACATTTGGTTCACGAAGGATTCACCGAATGTAAGAGTGGTCTTGGACACTTCTTCACCCTTGAACGATACCTTGAAGTGTTCAAGAATCTTCATGATCAGTTGGGGGTATGGAAGTAGGAGCTTTCCTTGTGCAGCTTCCGTCATATGTCTAAGGACAATCCATGCCCAGCTCATCTTGAGCTTTTTGCACAGACCCCACAGCAACACGATGTCCAACCGTTGGACAACATCGTGATTTCCAGCCCTTGGGACAAGCATCCGTGTGAGAGCGTACATCAGCATCCGGTGCTGGACCTTCATTTGGCCGATCGGGAGTGAGACAGACTCAACAAACCCATCAACCATCATGTCTTGGACTGCTATTTGCCTCTCCAAGGTAGCTTCCCAGCCTTCATCAGCTGCGTCGGCTTCGGAGCTACCATCGACTGAGTTTCCATGATAAGGCAGTCCCGATAGGTTCGAGAACTCCTCAAAAGACATGAAAATTTTCTTTCCTTTCACCATTGCTTTGAAACCTGTATCTGTCATCTTAAAAGTAGAATAGAAAGCTCGAATCAAGTTAGGATAAGAGTCGAGTGAGCAAGATAGGAAATCTTCGAACCTATGAAACCGAAGATGGTTTTGAAAAGTAAAACCATCGTTGTCGAAGTACGTGAAGTCCAATGTACGAGCTTCGTGAATCTTCCTCTTTACGAAAGCAGGCGACAGCTTAAATTCCTCAGCTGGTTTGTTCTGAGCAACTGCTGCTTTCTATTGTGGTGTCGTCTTCTTCTGTGGTGTCGTCTTCTTCTGTGGTGTCAAAGAAACATTCTTTTTCTTCTTTTTCTTTTGCGATATTTCCTTTATCACATCAGCTAGCAGTTTCTCCATTGGTGGTTCTTTCCGTTTCTTAGATTTTCCTTGCTCGATTGCAATGTCTTTTCCTTTATCTCTTGCTGAGATTTTGTGGGTAGGCACCGGAACGCGTTTGGAAAGAGTAGGCGGAGGTGACGGGGTTCTTCCGCTTGAAGAAGATGATGGAGAAGGAGTATAGGGTGAGGTTCTTTTAATTCTTGCCATTGTAAGTGATTTAAAAGTTTAAACTGAGATAGAAACAGCAAAGATGGAAGTTGGTAAGGATTAAAACAGAGAAATAACAGAGATTTGCAGTGGTTAAGAAGCTGGAATGATGAAGAAATCGATGTTAGGGTTCGATTACCACTGTTCCTTTTATACTGCTGGGTGTGTAAATCGATTGGTCCAATCGATTTAGTTACCGTTGCTGGGGAAGATGAAAAAACTGGGCCGTAACGGCTAGTAAAAACGGCAGTAACGGTCACAAAGATAGTCGATTACCCGAATCGATTCCCATAGTTACTTAATCGATTGTTTCAATCGATTTTGTATCAGTTCAGCAACTTTCAAAACAGTCCAGATAGGCACCCATCTCAGCATCAATTTCCCAAATCGATTCATTTGAGTGAAAATCTCAATCAAATTCAAATAATCGATTACCCGAATCTATTTCGAGTTTGCTCAGAAAGCTTTCATATCAGTTCAAAAGGGAACTTATCTCAGCATCGATTACCCAAACCGATCCTTTAAATGAAGATCTCAAACACATTTAAAACAATCGATTTTCCAAATCGATTTCGAGGCAGGGTCTGGAGGAATTCTTCAACTTTGAAGTTTGGGGCCAAACTAATCGATGTTTCACATCAATTCTTTAACCACTATATCAAGAAGTCAGTCGAATTCCATAATCGATTGACATGGGAAAGTAAAAGCATCTGAAGCTTCCTGGGAATGACAAATCGAATTACTAAATCAATTTCGAGTGTCTAATTTGAGAAAATAGACATATTATGGTTCAAATCGGCTTGGGCAATCGATTTTATAAAGTCATTTTCCTGTGTTTCCACAGGATAATTGATTTAACCAGTCGATTTGACATAGAAATCAGATCTCACTAGGATCTATGATGCCTAGTTTCATCCTAATGTGAAGGAAGCTGTCCTTTGGCAATGCTTTGGTGAATATGTCTGCTAACTGCTCAGTTGTGTTGACATACTCTAACTTGATATTTCCACACTGAAACTGATCTCGGATGAAATGATGCCGAATTTCGATATGCTTGGTTCAGGAATGCATTACTGGGTTCTTAGTGATACTGATCACACTTGTGTTGTCACACAAGATGGGAACAGTTCCTAAGTCAACACCAAAATCTAACAGGTGCTGTTTCATCCACATGATCTGAGCACAACAATTTCCAGCTGCAATGTACTCAGCCTCAGCTGTTGACAGTGCAATGCTGGTTTGTTTCTTGCTGAACCAAGACACAAGGGAATTGCCTAGTAAGTGACAAGTACCTGAGGTACTTTTCCTATCTAGTTTGGATCCAGCAAAGTCTGAATCCGAATAACCAACTAAAGAACAGGTTGATCCCTTAGGATAACATAAGCCGAGACTCCTAGTTCCAACTAAATAGTTGAAAATCCTCTTAACTGCACTAAGGTGAGACTCTTTAGGATTTGATTGGTATCTCGCACACATGCAAACACTGAACATAATGTCAGGCCTGCTTGCTGTGAGATAGAGCAATGATCCTATCATACCTCTATACCTTGTAACATCTACTGGTTTATCTTTCTCATCTCTATCTAAAAGGTTTCCTTAACTCATGGGAGTATCAATGGACTTGAAGTTATCAAAACTGAATTTCTTTATCAAATCATTGCAATATTTAGTTTGACTAATGAAAATGCCTTGCTTGCTTTGGTTAATTTGAAATCCCAAGAAATATGATAGTTCACCCATCATTGACATTTCAAATTGACCTTTCATCAAGTTTTCAAAATCTTTGCACAACTTATTGTTTGTAGATCCAAAGATTATGTCATCAACATAAACTTGGACCAGCAAGATGTCATTTCCATTAGTTTTTATGAAAAGTGTCTTGTCAACATTTCCTCTTAAAAAGTTTTGTTGAAATTGCTTAGCTTCTCATACCAAGCTCTTGGAGCTTGTTTCAACCCGTAGAGGGCTTTTGTTAGCTTGTATACATGATTAGGAAAATCAGGATTTTCAAAACTAGGTGTTTGGCTAACAAAAACTTCGTCTTGGATGTCACCATTGAGAAAGGCACTTTTAACATCCATTTGATAAAGCTTAAAGTCCATTATACATGCATAAGCAAGTAGAATTCTAATGGCTTCTAACCTAGCTACAGGGGCATAGGTTTCATCAAAATCTATTCCCTCTTCCTGATTGTAACCCTTGGACACTAATCTAGCTTTGTTTCTAGTGATGACTCAATTTTCATCTAATTTGTTCCTAAACACCCACCTTGTTCCTATGATGTGCTTATTTTCTGGTTTAGGTACTAGATGCCACACCTTGTTTCTCTCACATTGGTTTAACTCCTCTTGCATAGCAAGTATCCACTCACTATCTAGTAAGGCTTCCTTAATGTTCTTAGGTTCAATCTGAGATACAAAGGCTGTAAGGTTACAAAAATGTCTAAGGTTCTTTTTAGTTGCTACTCCTTTAGAGATGTCACCTATGATGTTATCTATGGGATGGTTTCTATTGAACTTCCACTCCCTAGGTAACTCATATACTCTAATAGGTTCAACACAGTCACTTTTGGTTGGAGGTGTAGTTTCCTTTGGTTCTATAGGTTCAGATTCTATAACTTCATCCAAAGAAGCATCAACAATAGGAGGAGTGTTGTTCAAGTTTTCTTTAAAAAGTTCATCAAACTTCACATGAACTGACTCTTCTATTGTTTTTGTTTTCTTGTTATAGATTCTATAGGCTTTGCTAGTTTGGGAATAACCAAGAAAGATACCCTCATCTGCCTTGGGATCAAACTTACCTAGGTGTTCTTTGCCATTGTTCGAAACAAAGCACTTACAACCAAAAACTCTAAAGTAGGAAATATTAAGCTTTCTCCCCTTGTACAACTCATAAGGAGTTTTCCTAAGGATTGGCCTAATCAAAACCCTGTTGACAACATGTGTGGCAGTGTTAATCACATCAGCCCAGAAATACTTGGGAGTATTTGAGTCTTTCAGCATGGTCCTAGCTAACTCTTCTAAAGACCTATTTTTCCTTTCCACTACACCATTTTGCTGTGGTGTCCTAGGGGCTGAATACATGTGATGAATGCCATTCTTTTCACAGTAATTATCAAAAGCATCATTTTGGAATTCACCTCCATGATCGCTTTTGATAGACAATATTTTCTGACTTGTTTCGTTTTGTACTAAGTTTGCAAACTTTTTGAAAGCAGAAAAGGTATCACTTTTATGAGTCAGAAAATAAGTCCACGTGAATCTAGAATAGTCATCAATTAACACGAAGCCATACAGGTTTGACCATGTGTATTAGGGGAAAAGAAGACTTGACCAGCTTACTTCTCTCACAAGAATCACATAATCTATCCTTAGAAAACTTTCTATTGGGAAGACCTATGACTAACTGTTTACTAACAAGTCTATTCAAATGATCTATATGAATGTGTGCAACACGTTTATGCCATAACCATGTCTCATCAGCATTTGATAATAAGCAACAAACAGAATTAGCAGGCATAGCAGTTAAATCTAGCATGTAAATGTTGTTAACTCTATCTCCTACCAGTTTGATACGTTTATCATTTTTGTTCTCAATTATGCAAGAAAGTGGTGAAAAGCTTACTTGAAAACCATTGTCATACAGCTGACTTATACTTAGAAGGTTATGTTTCAGCCCTTCCACGTATAAGACATTTTTAATTATAGCAGTTGATTCATTGCCAATATTACCTTCACCGCAGATCTTGCCCTTGTTATCGTCGTACTTTTACAAATCCCCTGTCATATGCTTTGAGCATCCACTATCAAGATACCATTGGTGTCTAGTGGATCTCAAGCATACTTGCAATAAAATCAGAATTTCATTTTAGGTACCCAATGTAAATTGGGTCCTGGGGGGTTAGTTTCAACATCTTGTGTCTTGATCTTCCAAATCTGTTTACATCCTCTGTTGGCAATTTTTTTAATTTGCAATTGTAAACAAAATGTCCTTTTCTACAACTAAAATGACAAGTGACAACAAAGGATGCATACTGTTTTGGTTTGACAAAGACATTATGCATATGACTAGATTTACTAAATTTCTGGTTATGCTTAACATTACCATATCCTATGCCATGTTTAGTCCTATTCTGATTAGCATGCATATTCTGGTTAAATCCAAGTCCAGATTTTACATTAACATTTCTCTGGTTGCTAAGAATGACATTCAGTTTATCCTTACTACTAGAAAACTTCAATAAATCAAACTTCAATAATGCAACAGTATTCTCAAGTTCAATGCATCTTGCAGATTTATCATGTGAGTCCTTTTTTAATTGTTCACACAAGTCCTCAATCTTCCTATAATCATTTTTCATTTGTTCATGCAACATACATTGTTGTTCAAGCATTTTCTTAGTACTAACTAACTGCTTAACAGATTTAACATATTCATCATGCAGTTCATTAAATGCATCTTGCAGTTCATCAAAAGAAGGATTATATTGAGAACTTACCTCACTTTCTGATTTAGAATCTGTGTTAGCCATAAGGCACAAATTTGCTTCTTCAGTTTCGGAAGATGTAGAGGATTCTTCATTGTCATTCCATGCAATATATGCTTTTCTATTTTTCTGAGCAGGTTCCTTGCCTTTAGTTTTGGAATTCCTGTTTTTGTTCTGCAACTTGTAACAATCAGCCTTTATATGACCAGTTTTTCCACACTCATAGCATGTGATTGTCTTACTGTCATTGTTCTTCGAACTGGATTATTTTCTGAATTTACTGTCTTTCTTTTTCAGAAATTTCTTAAACTTCTTGACAAGTAGCCCAAATTCAGGCTCCTCATCATCCTCACTGCTTGATTCATCTGAGCTGCTCTCATGTTCAGATTTAGAATGATGTGTTTGGGCTTTCAACGACAATCCTTTTCGTTTTCTGTCAGTTTGCTCAGCTTCATTGAGTCTATGTAATTCCATTTCATGCTCCCTCTGCTTTTCAAACAATGTAGCTATTGTCATGCTTCCTAGATCCTTTGATTCTGCAATGGCAACGATTTTTGGTTGCCATTCTCTAGTCAAACACCTCATCACCTTGCTAATGTGCCGATCATTATCAATCTCCTTGCCTAAGGCATTTAGGTTGTAGACTATGTGCGTAAACCGGGTCTGCATGTCGTTTACTGATTCTTCTTTCTTCATGCTAAACAGTTCGTACTCATGCATGAGAGTATTTATTCGAGCTCTCTTTACGTCTGTGGTTCCTTCATGCGTCTGCTGAAGTGTGTCCCACATTTGTTTTGCTGTCTTGCAATTGGAGACTCTGAAGAATTCATCATGACTCAAGGCGGCAATTATAATGTTCTTGGCTTTGGCGTTGTACCCAACTTTCTTTTTGTCATCCTCAGACCAGTCACTTTTAGGTTTCAGAATTGCTGATTCACCAGTACCTGCTATGGTTGGCACAAAAGGTCCATTTTCTACAGCATCTAGAATATCAATACCACTAGCTTCAAGAAAAATTAGCATGCGTTGTTTCCAATACATGTATGCGGCCCCGTTAAAGGTAGGGGGCCTAGCTAATGACGCACCCTGTCCTAGGAAATCAGAGGTCATGATCCCCTTTTTTTTTTGTTGAGAAAAACAGCTTTAGTAAAAAAGGCAGGCTCTTGATGCCAATTGATGGTTAGTATGACCTCAGTTTGACAGTAAAAAAAAATGCAGAATAAAGCCTATTCTAACAATACTCTAAACAAACTACCAAATTCAAAGTTTGTTAAACAAAGATTAATCAAGGTCCCTAAGAATCAATCCTAATAAACATCAAACAATATCAATTATTGTTTATATGGAGAAATGCATCAGAAACAATTATTATTCAAGATGTTGATTTTCATGCAATCATGTTAAGACAATTAATCATGCAAAGTTACTTAACACATAATCTTCATCATGCATGCAATCAATATCAAACACATAATAATTGCAGAAATTTAAACGAGATAAGGGAAAGAAAAGTGTACGCAGATTTTTATACTGGTTCAACCGCCTCGTGATGGCCTACGTCCAGTCCTAAGATTGAACCTGATCTTAGACTTTCTAATAGAACGTCTCAGAATCAGTTTACAGATTTTAAACAGCGCCTCGCCTCAATCTTAAAATATTCTTCCTATTCTATTTTTCTCTCCCTGAATCCCAGAGTTTAAATCCCATAAACTCTTCCAAGAATTCAGTCAAGTGTCTTCTTGTTGACAGCCCTCAACCCGGAAGATCACCACCAGTAGCAACTGGATTTTCTCAAAGTAGTTTGGTTAAAGAAATTGATTTACAAAAATTCAAAACAGAACAATTTTACAAAGTTCTTGAACTTTCTTCTTCTCAAAGCAGTCTTTCTCTCTTCAGTCTTTTTCAATCCTTGTTGATCACAAATGTAGATTGTTCATGGCTGAAAAAGATGTTCAAAGTAATATCAGTGTGAGAAAGTGTTATTGGTATAAGATGTATACAAGTTATGACAGTTGTATGTTGTGTATATGTTTCATATTGTTATGAGAAGAAGAGAGTGAAAGCAGTTTATATAGTTTCAGGAAAACCAACACATGAATCGATTTATTCAATCAATTCATTAAGGTTATAAAGTATTCTAATCGATTTACCAAATCGATTTCGCGAATCTTGTTTTTCTTGAATATTGAAACTGTATAAACTAATCGATTTATCTAATCGATTATTTTAATAAGTTTTTCAGACCTGAATAGCAGTTTATATTTGAATCGATGTGCCTAATCGATTTGAAATGTTTTGTTCCAACAACGAGATCAAAACAATCGATTTGCTCATTCGATTCAAACATTCATATAGTCCTTAAGTCATCTCTATTACTAAAACTTTTGTACCAATCGCTTTAGTCAATCGATTTCACTGGTTACAGGAACACAATGATTTTCACAAATCGATTTGCCTAACCGATTTGACTAGTTACAGAGAGTTGGCTTAAATCAAGGTAATTGATGTGCCTAATCGATTATGGACTTAAGTCTGAAGAACATTTTATCAGTTGGTTCATTCAATCGATTTACCAAGTCGATTGATGCCAAACTTATTTCAAAAGAAATATATTAATGGATTGTGCTAATCGATTGTGTATGTCCCAGACCAAGATTATTTTGAAACTTTTTTTATCAAATCGATTTGCCTAATCGAGTTGTGAAACATTGACTTGGTTCTGTAACTCTCACAATCGATTGTGTCAATCGACTTCAACAATCCAAATATCCTTGTGATTGGAACAATCGATTTGCCATATCGATTAGGCCACAAACCAGCATGCCACTGACTTGCACAATCATTTTCAATAAAATGACCAATCGATGTGTCTAATTAATTTTAGACAATCAGTTTAGACCTGTGATAAGAACAATCGATTTGCCAAATCGATTAGCCTGCAAAACAGCATGCTACTGACTTGCACAATCATTTTCAATAGATGTGCAAATCGATTTGCCTAATCGAATGCTCATTCACTGAATTCACATTTACATACAACCCTATTACAAAATCGATTTGCTTAATGAATCTTCAAACTTTTGTTGATTCCTTGAGTTCCAAGCTATTGTCTCAAGTTTGTAGGGTTGAGTTGTTGTTCCTGAAATTTTTCTTAGTTCACAATGTCAGATTTATTTCATGATGTATGTTTGTCAATAATATCAAAAATGGACTTATGTCTAACAAACAACGCTTTTTGTAAAAAGCGCTGTAAAAGGCAGACCCATAATTCATATTTTGGTGTACCTTATTTGTAACACCCCGTTTTTCAAAGCGAGGGTGTATTTTTTTTTTTCGAAAGAAATTAAAAATACAATAAGGAAATAAATAAAACCGAGCAAATGAATAAAATAAAACCTTTGGATATATAACTAAGTCATTAAAATTTACAAGCAGCGGAAAAGTTTTTCGAAATATAAATCCAAGGCATGTCCTGCTGTCAGCAATAGTACATGTACATCCTTTCAACTTTACATTAAAAGTAGCCCAAAAGAAGGACATATGTGTCCTGAGTGACAACCTAGTCTGATCATTCTATACATAACCAAAAAACTATACGCCTTGAGTAATCTCCACGCGCCCCGTGAGATTCTCCTAACGTAGCTCCAATCAAGCACTCCCATCCACATTCCCTTCCGGAGGGTACATACCGGTAGGATCATCCTGACTCTCATCTGAGGGCAAAGCCCAGATTTCCGCAATAGTTGTAAAGGGTCACCAACCGAAATTAACAGTTAACACATAACATTTAAACTTTTCAATGCACAAATAACCTTTTCAATTTATCAAACATATTAGATGGGTTTTTCCACATGCTAAAAGTTCATGTAAAGCTTGCCAAATGTAAATGACATCAAATAGAGTTATCAATCCATCAAGTAATACATAACTGAACAAAGCATTGATAAATCAATTGAGAAATCAATTATCAAACTCAACATAAGATTTCCCACTGAACCAATCGATTGGGGAAATCAATTTCCTGAAAGTTTTTAGTGAAAATTGAACTCTGGGCTTAAATCAATCGATTGGGTAAATCAATTGACTCAATCGATTGGGTAAATCGATTGACAGACAGACAGAGCCCCTGTATTGAATCCAATCGATTGGGTAAATCGATTTCGGGAAAACGAAGCCCCTGACTTGAATCCAATTGTATCCAAATCGATTTACCAAATCGATTTCTTAAATGATTTTGAAATACTTCTTACAAAATTGATTGGGTAAATCGATTTCGTGAATGACAGGGCCCCTGTAACTCATCAAATCGATTGGGTAAATCGATTTCCCAGTGTATTCTTTCAAAAATACATAAACTAACTCAATCACATACAAACACCACTCCAAACCTTAACACTTAGCAATACCCATACAAGCACCACGTCAATATGAGTTTCGAAAACGTTTTTACAACCTAACATACTATCACACAATTCCAAAACATAACTCTTAGTGCAATCAACGAAATCACAATCTGAATCAAAACACACTTACACATAATTTCAAACCATAATACTTAGCAAAATCAACACAATCATAATTTGGATCAACCACGACTCGTGTGCCGAGCACCCTAATGCAATGCGTATATGCCAAAATGCATGGACTCGGAATTCCAAACCAAAACCCTCCTCGAAGGGCCGTAAATCATAATTGTACCGCCTATTGCAGGCCAAAGTACCAATTACCGAGGTGCCACCTATCACGGGTCTGCACGATTTACTAAAAAGCGTAAACCATAAACGTACTGCCTATCACGGGCCCGTATCGTTTACCAAGGTGCCACCTATCACGGGTCTGCACGGCTTACTAAAAAGAACGTAAATTGTAAAGGTACCGCCTATCACAGGCCAAAGTACTCTTTACCGAGGTGCCACCTATCACGGGTCTGCACAATTTACAAAAAACCGTAAGTCGTAAATGTACCGCCCATCACGGGCCAAAGTACTATTTACCAAGGTGCCACCTATCACTGGTCTGCACAACTTACAAAAACGTAAATCATAAATGTACCGCCTATCACAGGCCAAAGTACTATTTATCAAGGTGCCACCTATCACGGGTCTGCACAATTTACAAAAAGCATGAAAATGCATGAGCGTATACTGACTCCATTCACAACAATCGTTAAGCAAATGCAGTTATTAAAAGATTCCCCATTTTTAACACTCATTTGACTTAAACGATTTTCATGCCAAACATTAAGCAAACAGATATATTAAGAGATTCCCCATTCTTAATATACTTTTGACTTAAACGATTCCCACAACAAAACATTCAGTAAATAAGACATTAAGAGATTCCCCATTCTTAATACTCATTTAACTGAAACGATTTTAAAAAACAAACATTAAGTAACCAAGACATTAAGAGATTCCCCATTCTTAACGCTCAGTTAACTTAAACGATTTTCAAGCAACGTTAAGTAACTAAGATATTAAGAGATTCCCCATTCTTAACGCCCAGTTACTTAAACGATTTTCAAAACAACATTAAGTAAACGATACATTAAGAGATTCCCCATTCTTAATTCTCATTTAACTTAAACGATTTTCACAAACTCACATTAAGTAAACAAGACATTAAGAGATTCCCCATTCTTAATACTCGTTTAACTTAATGGTTTTCAAATTCCACACAAAACCAACTTTCACATACTTTCACAATCAATCCCTACTTCATTCCAAATCATTTTCCACACAAACCACACAAAACAAACTCACACATACTTTCACAATCAATCCCTACTTCATTCCAAATCATTTTCCACACAAACAACACAAAACAAACTCAAATTTCATCAGTTATCAATTTAGAATACGTCATAACAACGAACACAAATCAACATAATCCATCACTCAAACACAACAAGTTTCATATACTCAAAATCATACATAAATGGGTTTAAAATTCATTCTCCATAAACCTTACTTTAACCCTAACCAAATTCTTTTCCACACAACCACAAGTAAGTCCCTAAATGCAAACTAAAAGTTTGGAAGGAGCCCTTACCTTCACTTTAGCTTTTTCGTCCGATTACGGTACAGTGAGCAAATCCGGTAAAAATCTCCGCTCGCAATGCCGCTTCCAAAGTTAACTCACTAGCACCGTAGTGTAGTGGTGAGCAACTTTCCCTTCTATCACTTCTTGAAACGACGCTTAGATCTAGATGAAACGGGGAGATTTGAGTTTGAATCCCTAATACCGTTTTTCTCCGTTTTCGAATCAAGGAGGAAGAGTGAAGTTGAGAAATCCTTGTCCTATAACCCACTATCAATTTCGAACTCTAAGGGAGGAAAAGAAAGCAAAAACGAGTAACAATGGAGGGAGGAAGAAATTTGTTCACGCGAGGCAGTGAGGAAGAAGGAAATTCTGATTTTCCTTCCTTTGTTTTTCCTTTCTCTCTTTTTCTTTCCTTTCTACTTCTCTTCTCCTTATTTCATTCTTTTCCTTTTCTCTCTCTCTCTCTCTCTATATATATATATATATATTAATAATAATTAACAAATATCTCCAACTTTATAGATATTTATTAAATTACTCTTTTACCCAAAACGCATAAAACTATTCGTAAAAGATTCACCGCAGTTAATTAACTTATTTATCGACGAGTAATTTTAATCAAGCATCAAAATATCTTTTGATTATATAAACTCCAAAATATTAATAACTTTGGCTAAAAAGCCCCTGAGTTCAATACCAAGATCCATTAAAATACATAAAGTACACTTTAAAATTATGGGTCTTACATTATTCCTAAAATACATGTAACATTAAAAAGATAAGTTCAATAGCATTTTTAAAATACAATATTAAAAAGTATTCAAGTGATAAATACAATATTAAAAAATATTAAAGTGATAATATACTTACACAAAGTTCTACTACTTTTTTGACATATTCATTATCAACCACCCCATCTTTATGAACTCGTGTTTCTTTCCATAACATTTGACGACCCAAGGGTTGATCGGCTTGGGTGTCTTTTCGCTATTTGTTAAGATCATAAACAAAATAATACAAATTAGTTACACACTATAGTTTATAATACAAATACCCTCATTATATAAAAGTGATGCTTAATTACTTATAAGTCTTTGCTCTAGACGTGCATATCCCATACGTGATTTTTTGTATGGGTGCGTCGGATTGCTTGCCCGTTTGCGATTTGCCTTACTAATATTCTATATAAAAAAATAGCAATTGTGTAAAAATTTAAAATATGCTATGAATACGAATAATAAAACACAAATGCTAATAAATTAATCACTTACGACGAACGCGGGGTCAGAACGTTTGGAAACAAATGCACTCCATTCATCGTTTGATATATAATGTTGATATATTTTTGGAGGTTCAACATTTGTGTTTCCTTCTCTATCTTTTAGATAGAAATTTGAGAGATGAGATCTAAATCCCCGATGGATCTTCCCAGCAACTCTCAAAACGTAACTCTTTCGTCCCTCATCAAGAACAAAAGTCGTCTGCAATGAAAAGAATTATAAGTAAAGTATTTCAATGAAAAAAATTATAAATGACAAGAGTGGATCAAAAAATTTACTTGAATGTCATTCCACATTATATCTTTGGCATCCTTCAACGCCTTATCTCTCCAATCGTCAATCGTAATTGGGATATTTTGACGAACAACAGCCCCAACATAGCTTACAAACATAGAGCTGTTGGGGTCAATTGGCTGACCACTTTCATTCCAGCCAACCTAATAAACTCGTATAGTAAGTACATGCTATTAAAAAAAGATAAAAAAGATACACATCAAACAGAGTATAGTATAGTATAACCTCAAACTTGGTGCCATTGCTCCTTGCTTTAATCACATTTTGCATTATAGTTGCACCACGTTTGACTTCATTTTCATAAGCCTTAGTGGTGCCAACTTCTTCATTTTGACATTCTAAATCTTTGTTTGTATCCATTTTACTACAACAAGTTCAACATGCAATTTAGTATAACATCAACAAGCTCAACATGCATCATGCATTATTCCAAACAAGCTCAACATGTATCAGTATATTTTAAACAAGCTCAACATGCATTTTAATGATTACAAAAAATTAATAACATCAATACCTGAATAATGGTTCGAAGAAAGATGAAATGCGAAAAAAAGAGGGTTCGCAGAAAGTTCACAGAAATAAGGTTCACATAAAAATGGTTTGAAGAAATACGTAATGAGGGTTACGTATTTCAATGAAAATATATTGTATGCAATGGGAGAGATGATCTTGGATGGAAATAAGGTTTGAAATGAAGGAGATGATCGTGGAAATATAGTTTGCAATGAACGAGATTATAGGGTTTTCAAAAGAAGAGAAGAATGATGAAGGTTGAGATGATAGTGAAGTTTACGTAATGAAGAGGAAACTGAAGCGGTTACTGTTATATATAAAACCCTTTTACAGCGCTTTTTTATAACCCTTTTACAGCGCTTTTTCCAAAAGCACTCTAAAAGGCCTAAGCCTTTTACAGCGCTTGTTAGAAAAGCGCTCTAAAAGGCGTCCTTATTTATCTTTTTAAAAGGCTCTTTTACATCGCTTTTCCAAATAAGCGCTGTAAAAGACCTTATTGTTTTATTATGTTATATAATGTTTTTTTAAAGCCTTTTACAACACTTTTTCAATTAAGTGCTGTAAAAGGTCTCTTTATTTTATTTTTACAAGAGTCTTTTACAGCGCTTATTTGAACAAGCGCTGTAATAGACCTCCTTGTTTTATTATGTTATATGAATGTTTTTTTAAAGCCTTTTACAGCGCTTTTTTTTAATGAGCGGTGTAAAAGGCCTTATTGTTTTTTTAAGTTATTTTTGTGTTTTGTTATGTTATTTTTTAAACTCTTGCTCTTCACCAAACTCTTCTCCTTTTATGCATCTTCTTCACAAACATCAAAGCTTACTCAACACCCTTTTTATCTCTTTACATTCCCTTTCATTCTTAAATCGAAACTTGGTCTTCAGGTTCAACACCCTTTTTATCTCTTTACATTCCCTTTCCTTCTTAAATCGAAACTTGGTCTTCAGGTTCATTGCCATGTTGCGAAAAATGGATTTGAGTCTGATGTTTTTGTTAACAATGTTTTTTTGGGGATTCCCATGATGCGTACAAGGTGTTTGAAGAAAATCATGTTAGATAAGGTCCTGTTAGGTGTCTGATGAAGGTTATTTATAAAGCCTTTTACAGCGCTTGTTAAAAAAGCGCTCTAAAAGGCGTCCTTATTTAATTTTTCAAAAGGCTCTTTTACAGCGCTTTTCCCAATAAGCGCTGTAAAAGGTCTCTTCATCAGACATCTATAGAAACAGTACTTCTACTTCTGTCCCATGACAAAAGAATTTGTCACCAAATATAACTTTTTTTTTTTACTTTATTAGGTACATTTATTTTATTCTTTAAAATATAACTTTAATTAATATTATTAATTTTTTTTAGAATATAAAAATTATTGTTGAATACATTAAAGTTATATTATAAATATTAACACATGAACACATTAACTACTCTATTTCTTAAGTTTGATCTTTGCACTATTTGGTTAGGTTCAGGTTTCACTTACCAAAATAAGATTGCCAAAAATAAGATTGCCAAAAAAAATAATATATTTGATTTACTAAATTTTAATCTAACTGTCTCTTATAAAAATAACACAAAAGTATATTTTTTGAATAGTTTTATGAAATTAACATCAGTGTCTACAATTTAAACAGGTGGATTCTACTCTATTGACACGTTCGAACACTATGATTGACTTAGAATTCACACTTGGAAGGTCTCAGTTCGAATCTGAATTAAGTGAACTTCATAAATGTAATCGTTTTTAAAAGGTTCTTTACAAGAGTCTTTTACAGCGCTTTTTAATGTAAGCGCTGTAAAATGTCTCTTTATTTTATTTTTAAAAGGGCCTTTTACAGCGCTTTTTAAAAAAAGCGCTGTAAAAGGCCTCAATATGTTATTTTTGTGTTTGTTTTATTTGGGTTCAATATTGGATGACTGTAACTCAGACATTTATTCCAATCGATTTGCCAACCGACTTGACTTGTCTCAGTAACTCAGACATGTTCCTTTTGATGGCACTTAATTTGCATTATATAAGTGGCATTATCATAACCAGTAGCTGCAGAAGCAAAAGAGACTAATTTATATTCAGTTCATGTAAATCAAGCTAAATATTCAGTTCTGTTCATGTAAATCAAGCTAAATATAGAACACTCATTGTTACATGAACTTATTATAAAACACTCAAATCAAGCTAAATATAAGCAGAAAATAAATTAATCAGAAAATAAATTAATCAAAACTTAGTATAAAACACTCAATTCAGATTACATGCATATTTATCACAATAATTCATATTACATGCATGTATATTAAGATGCCCTTCTTCTTTTCCTGGTGGGATTCACATTTGTTTGTCCATTTACAATACGAAACGATGGATTAATCCAAATTCCCTCATCATGATCATCTCTAAGATATAAACCATCATCAGTTGAATCAATTTCATGTGGTTGTTGTGATGTTGCAAATAAAAGATCATTACCAACATCTTCATCATTATTGTTATCATCACTTATTTTATTGGCCGATAGGACAACATACCATTTATCATCAGAAGGATTAGTGACATAAAACACTTGTTGAGCTTGCGACGCTAAAATAAAAGGCTCGTCTTTGTATCCCACCCTATTAAAATCGACAAGCAAGAATCCTAACTCATCAATCCGAACGCCATTATTATTATCGATCCACTTGCAACCAAATATAGGAACACGAAACATTGTGTAGTCTAACTCCCATATGCGCTCGATAACCCCAAAATATGATAGATTTGCATATATTGGGTTTTTGTCTTTTGCACTTGAGACATGCATCGCTTCAGCTACAAGAGTGACTCCACTATTTTGCATAGTGGTCTGATCATCTTGTTCTTTGGTATAAAATGTGTAGCCATTAATAACATAACAAGTGTAAGAAAAGACATGTAAGCTCGGACCATTTGCTAGCCACCTCAATCTCTGTGAAATTGATCCGGAGTCTATATCAAATTTTGACTTTATGTGATTTTTTAACCATGTTATAAAACTTCGATTGTGCTCTCGAGTTGTCCAATTTTGATTCCTATTCATGTTCAAACGAGATAACTGATCCATGTGTATTGTAACATTCGGTTGAACCTCATCATCATTGTGTAGAACATACAATTGTGCCTGCTCCCATTCTGTCATTGATATAGTCAGTAGTCTCCTTCCAATTATCCCTTCTCCTGATATTCTTCCCGAATGATGAGACATGGGAAGCCCTATGGATTCAACATTGGAAAGATATTCAGTACAAAATTCAGCAGCCTCTTCAAAAATGTATCTTTCAGCAATACAACCTTCTGGTCGACTTCTACTTTTTACGTAGCCTTTTAATATTTTCATATATCGTTCTATCGGATACATCCATCTCATATAAGCTGGCCCACAAAGTTGTGTCTCCTTAACGAGATGAACAATAAGGTGAACCATTATATCAAAAAACGATGGTGGGAAATACATTTCAAGCTCACACAAAGTAACAACAATTTCTCTCTGCAATGTCGGTAATTTCGGAGGGTCGATCACTTTACTACAAATTTCCCTGAAGAAGAAACATAATCTAGTTAAGGCTAGTCGAACTTTTTCAGGTAAAATGGAACGTAAAGCTATTGGTAGCAAATGCTCCATTAGAATATGACAATCATGGGTCTTCAAACCTTTTAACTTGAGGTCTTTCATACAAACCAAATTTTTAATGTTCGAAGAGTATCCTTCTGGAACTTTAACTTCGTGTAGAAATTTACATAAAACAATTTTTTCCTTTCTAGATAGAGCATGAGCGGCTGGAGGTAGATATGTGCGATTTCCTTTCTTTACTGGAGCCAATTCATTTCTTATTCCCATATCGACCAAGTCCAATCTTGCGTTGATGCCATCTTTAGACTTTCCTGGAACATTGAGTAACGTACCAATAACACTATCAAATACATTTTTTTCAATATGCATCACATCGTGGAAATGTCTTATATACAATGACTTCCAATATGGCAATTCAAAGAAAATTGACTTTTTCTTCCACCCAGTTTTGACCAGCTCTCCCGCAAAAGGTTTGCCAAATTTATTGGTCAAACCTTGTACTTTTTCAAGTATTTGATATCCAGTCGGTGCTAAAGGAGCTTTACCTTCCTCTGATTTTCCATTAAATGCATTTCTCCACCCACGATACTGATGACTATAAGGTAAAAATCTACGATGTCCAAGAAACACATTCTTCTTACAATGTTTCAACCGCATCCAATTTGTACTCTCTTCACATATAGGACATGCACACTGACCTTTAATGCTATATCTTGATAAATTACCATATGCTAGAAAATCATTAATTATGCCGAACAACATAGCCCTCAAATTGAAACAGTCTTTCTTATACCCATCATAAACTTCCACACCTGTCTCCCACATACGTTTTAAATCTTCGTTTAGAGGAGTCAAGTATACGTCGATATCATTCGCTGGTTGTTTGGGTCCAGAAATTAACAGAGACAACATCATAAACTTACACTTCGTACAAAACCATGGAGGTAGGTTATATATTACAAAAATCACAGGCCACGTGTTGTGTGAGATGCTTTGAAAACCATGTGGATTCATTCCATTAGTAGAAAGTGCAAGTCTTAGATTTCTTGACTCTATCCCGAATTCAGGATACTCGTGATCAATTTTTGCCCATTGTGGGGAATCTGCAGGGTGTCGAAACATTCCATCTCTAATTCTTTCATCTGCATGCCATGTCAAGTGTTTTGAATCTTCTTCACTACGATACATGCGCCTAAATCTTGGTATTATAGGAAAATACCATACGACTTTTGCTGGAGTAGATTATTTCTTCTTATATCGAGAGACATTGTATTTCGGACACGCCTTAAGTAGTTCATATTCATTTCGAAATAAAATGCAATCGTTAGGACACACATGAATCCTTTCGTAACTCATGCCAATAGAACACAAAATCCGTTTTGCCTCGTAGGTTCGACTGGGAAGTTCATTATCATCTGGCAACATATCTTTTATGAGTGTTTATAATTCTGTAAAGTTTTTATCAGACCATCCATTACACGCTTTTAAGTTGTACAACTTTAATATCGCCGACAGTCTTGTGAATTTAGTACAACCATTATATAATTCTTTCTCTGCATCACTCAACAAACTTTCAAACATTTTAGGACAATCTTGAAGATCTTCTTCAACTGCTTTTGCGATCTCATCAACTCGGTCCGGCTCATATGTATCTGTATCGAAGATAGTTGAAGCATATGTCGAACTATTCTCAAAATTAATGTTTCCATTTTTTTCTCACCATGCCTTATCCAACATGTGTAGCTTTGATCAATTCCATTACATACTAGATGTCCTTCTAATTCATCTTCTCTAACACGTTTTCCAAAACAACATTTTAAACAAGGACAAACTACTCTATTTGGATCTTTTGCATTCTTCACTGCAAACTCAACAAACTCCTTCACTCCAATTTCATACTCTTTTGACAATCGATTGATAGATATCCATTTCCTATACATATTATACGACCTATATAAATGCAGTTACAAAAATAATAAGCTTTCAAAACATATCAACAAGTTTCAAAAAGAAACCAATATCAACTAACAATTTCAAAACAGAACAGATCATGTGGTATGAGTTTTTGACAATTTTTGACTATTTCAAAACATAACAGATCATGTGGTATGTGTAGAAGAGATTTAATATATATATATATATATATATATATAACAATTTTTAGTTTTCAATTATTAAAAAACTAAAGATTTTTTGACAAAAACAAATTAAGAAATACCTGAGACAACGTAGATGGCCGCACAGTACGTAGAGGATATTAGGGTTCCCAACGTATATAATTATTTGGAAGATGTAGAGGATATGAGGGTTTCCAACGTATATAATTATTTGAAAGATGTATTTTACAACGCTTGTGAAAAAAGCGTTGTAATAGGTAGTTAAATTCAATGAAAGCGCATGTATTTTATAGCGCTTGTGAAAAAAGTGCTGTATTAGGTAGTTAAATTGATTGCAAGCGCATGTATCTTACAACGCTTGTGAAAAAAGTGCTGTAATAGGTAGTTCAATTATTTGAAAGCGCATGTATTTTACAGCGCTTGTGAAAAAAGCGCTATAAAATAATACACGAAAGCGCTTCATTTGACAACCCTTTTTTGACAAGCACTGTAAAAGTCTTATAACGTTATGCGCAAACGTTATATGACCTACAACAGCGCTTCTTTTACAGCGCTTGTCATCAAAAGCGCTGTAAAAGGCTCCGTTATTTTAAAATATATTTACAACAGCGCTTGCGTTTAGCAAGCGCTGTAAAATGAGTGATGTTAAATGTCATTTTTGGCGTAATGATTATGTAAATGCAGATATTAAAAGATTCACTTTTTAATACTCATTTAACAATAATAATTTTTCATACTTATCATAGAGCATACTCAAGACAAATTTTCCTCAATAAAATTCACAATATATAGCAACATGTATTTTCACTCCAGAATATATAATCACGTCTATATTAATCATCAATTTATAACATGTAACAATATGTATTTTCACTCAAAAAGATTAGTCACGCTAATATTTAATCATCAACTCGTAACACATAACAATACACATTTTCACTCAAAAATATTAAACACGTCAATATTTAATCAACAACTCATAACACGTAACAATACGTATTTTCACTCAAAAATGTTAAACACGTCAATTATTAATCATCAACTCATAACACATAACAATACGTATTTTCACTCAAAATATATATTCACGTCAAAATTAATTATCACACATTCACACATCAATCACATATATAGGGTCTCTATATGCAAATTAAAAATTTGGAATGAGTTATTACATTAGTTATAGTTTTTCCAACTGTCGTCACTACCACAATCTAAGACATCGAAAAATCTCGTTCGTGCCAACACCTTTAATCAAATAGTGTTTGACTTACTCAAATTAATCCCTTAAACTTTAACTACCTTACAAATTCTTTCTTACTCCTAACCCCCTTAGAGTATATTTTACTAAAAATGTTTATAATGAGTAAGGACTAATAGTACTATTAACCACGACACACTTTTAACATATAAAACATATTTTTAGAATTTAACGTCCTTTAATTTTTCCGTGAATTCACTAACAATTTTTTGAAACGTTTTAAGTTATTATTTTTCTTTAATCACCACAACAATATTAATATAGTTGTGTTTTCCCCACTTCTAACTCAGTGTCAACAGTCTCGATTCATTTTCGAGACTCAAAGAGCTAACTACATAAACATAAATATTTATAACAATTTATTCACAACTTAAATTTATCCAACTACAGCGAAATTCTACAATTATATCTTGATGAAAGAAGAAAAAATTGTTAGCATAAAAAATAAACATTGTACAAGTAGTAGATGATGAAAATCACATTTAACCAAAATTAATTTAGAAACAACTGACTCGAATAATTTGAATGAGTCTTTTAACTTTGTGGAAGCACTGTTATGAAAAGCATTCAAGAAATAAGTATGTGCCAATTACTGCAGCAAGAATCACATTGCCAGAAAAATTCTACAAGACTTAAAAATAGCACACTAATATATTTTTTTTAAAAATTTCAAACTTTTATTCAAACTCATTAATTTGAAAATAAGTCATTAGGTAACTCAAACAAATCAAAAATCAATTTATTTATTTTAACCATTACTAACAAAATTAACAACAACAATAACAACAATAAGAATTTGTTAAGAACTCGGAAATATCACTCATACCCCCACCGGATAAAGTTTCTTGAATGAAAGTTTAGATCTATAAGAAAAATAGAGGTTTGGGTTTGTTTTGCTTTCAAAACTACCAACACAAACTTTCGCAAATAGAAAGAAAGAAGAAGAACGACGTGCAGCAGGGAAATATTTCTCTTTCTTGGTTTCACACACACACACTGTTGGGAAAAATCAGGAATAATTAACAATAATTATCTCAATAATGCGGAATATTTTTCCCCCACCTGTGCCGATAAATGGCCAAATAGAAAATACAATTCCAAGAGCAATAATAATTGGTAGAAAATTAAATATGAGACAAACACAATTTTAACGTGGAAAACTTCTCTCAAATTGAGAGAATAAAAACCACGGGACCTAGTCCAGTAAAATCTTCCATATAATAATTAATGGGTACACCAAGAGTCTTCCTAATAACAGTAGGGAATATCAATCAACAATAACAACCCTATAACAACCTTATAACAACCTTCCACTAAAGTGGGTATGCAAAAGTAACTCTCAGAGAAGATATGCCAAAGTAACTATCAAAGAAGATAAAACTACTCAAATTATATATTAAAGTAACAAACACAGTGGTAGAAATAACATACTAAATTTGTAGATCAAACGGAGCAAATTTGCTACCACACCTATTACCACCACTGGAACCAAACCCTTATTTTTCTTCTCTGACAACTGTTCTTCTTCGTTGTCTCTTTTTCTGTGTTTTTCTGTGTGTATTAGAGATTTCTAAATCCCTTTTATTACCTTCAAGTGGACCAAGCCCACTAAAACCTTTTTTTTTTCTTTTCTTTTTATTTCAATAATAATAATACTATTAATAAAATTGGTGGGTTCCACTTGGGGAGTGAGCCCACCCAACACACACAAACATATATATATATATATATATATTATTTTATTTATTCAAACAACTTTCTTTTACTCATGATCTCTTTGAACGTGAGTCTAAGTCCACTTTGATAGATTGTGAAAAGTAAATGAGAATATAGTTACTTTTGGAGTCAACAATCTAATAGGTAGTTCATTGATCGACTACTTTTAAATATTATTAAAATTATTTAAAAAATAATCAAATGTCTTGATAAATTCAAATAATAAAATGTCTAGGAGA
The DNA here is from genome assembly GCA_037974875.1 of Cicer bijugum. Taxonomy (NCBI): domain Eukaryota; kingdom Viridiplantae; phylum Streptophyta; class Magnoliopsida; order Fabales; family Fabaceae; genus Cicer; species Cicer bijugum. The sequence continues at coordinate 8,632,342 of JBBPBT010000623.1, forward strand.
GAATCCATAGTGCAAATTTCTTGATTTTGAAAGCTTGATTTAATGATTGTTATACGATGCGATGAATCTCAGAGAGAGCGTTTTTGGCGATTGGACTTTCTATTTATTCTCCTAAAATGGGTTTAGATGAAGAAAACATAAAGTGTTTGTTGATAATCAAAAGTGTTTGTAATATGATAATGGTTGAATCAGTATTTTTATTTTTATTAAGATTAGTATTATTATTATTTATCATTATGCTAATTATCATTACTATTATTATTATTATCATTATTATTATTACTATTATTATTATTATTACTTTATTTCTTAAAACAACTTTCTTTTACTCATGATACCATTAAATATGAGTCTAAGTCGACTTTGATAGATTGTGAGAAATAGATGAGAATATAGTCACATCAAGAGATAGCAATCTAATATAGTCACATGGAAGGTACTACTAAGCTTTGTTAGCTATATAAGAAATCTCCATCATATATGTTATTCAGATTCTATGGTGTCGACTATGTTAGAGACAAAATTGAGCGTAAAAGTACGTTTGAAATTTGTACATTCATTAATGAGAATCATTATTTAATCTATTGTAGAAGTATAATATATTTCAGTAGCAAGTTGTAACACACAACTACTATGAATAAAACTTTACCTTGAAGATTATCAGATGAATTAGAGTAACATTCCTATATTTTGTAATAATACATCTGGTATTTTGTCTAACGACAAAACTATTCCAATTTTACATTCTAGAGTTAAATATATTGAAATTAAACATTATTTTACAAGAAACAATATTCACAAAGGTATTCTTGACATTAAATTTATGGATAGTGACCATCAATGGGCATATATATTTACAAAAACTCTTGTTGAAGATAAATTCAATTTTATAAAGTAGAATTTAAATATTCACTTATAAAAGAATGATTACTTAAACTCTATGTTGATTATCTAAAATAAATTTTCATTTTGCCACTAGAGAGTTGAACTTTTATTCTGCCTCTAGTAGATTGAATTTCAATCTACATCTTATTATAGATATCTTTTTAAACCATTTCTCAATAAAATGATAAAATGAAAATTTTGCCTCTTGTCAAACATCACTAATTATCTACCTCTAGAATGAAATTGTTTTCTTGGTAGTGGCATAGTTTATTATTGGTATTCTAAGATGCTCACTTGCTCTCACATGTTGAGTTTAAATTGTAATGAATTCGAATTTTGTTTAATTCAAAACACTTATTACCACTGTCTTTTTGTATCTTTTTTAAAATTTATTTTATTTTTGTATCTTTTTTAAAATTCATTTTATTTTTTATTGTTATATGATGCATTAAATTTCCGAGAGAGCGTTGTTGGCGATTGAACTTTCTACTAATTCTCGTAAAATGAGTTTAGATGAAGAAAATAGAAAGTATTTGTCGAGAGACAAAAGTGTTTGTATTATGTAGCAATTGAATATATATATATATATATATATATATATATATATATATATATAGCCCAAGCCGTAATTCATAGGTTGAGGTTTTATTTATTTTTTATTATTATTATTCATCATTATGCTTATTGTCATTATTACTATTATCATTATTATTATTATTATTATTATTATTATTATTATTATTACTTTATTTCTAAAAACAACTTTCTTTTAGTCATGATCCCATTGAATATGAGCCAGAGTCCACTTTGATAGATTGTGAGAAATTGATGAGAATGTAGTCACATCTGGAGTTAGCAATCTAATATAGTCACTTGGAAGGTACTACTAAGCTTTGTTAGCTATATAAGAAATCTCCATCATATATGTTACTCAGATTCTATGGTGCCGACTATATTAGAGACAAGATTGAGCGCATAAGTACTTTTGAAAGTTGTACATTCATTAATGAGAACCATTGTTTTATCTATTGTAGAAGTATAATATATTTCAGTAGCAAGTTGCAACACATAACTACTATGAATGAAAAAGTACGTTGAAGATTATTAGATAAATTAGAGTAACATTTCTATCTTTTGTAATAATGCATCTGGTATTTTGTCTAACAAAAACAATATTCCACTTTTACATTCTAGAGTTAAACATATTGAAATTAAATATCATTTTATAAAAGACAATATTCACAAAGGCATACTTGACATTAAATTTATGGATAGTCACCATCAATAGGAATATATTTTTACAAAAACTCTTATTGAAGATAGATTCAATTTTATAAAGTTGAATAATCATATCTATGTTGATTGTCTAAAATTTATTATGCCTGTTGTATATTGAATTTCAATCTACATCTAGTAATAGATATCTTTTTAAATCATTGCTCAATAAATTTTTTTGAATTTCAATCTACATCTAGTAATAGATATTTGTTTAAACCATTGCTCAATAAAATGAAAATTTTGCTTCTTGTCAAACGACACTGATTATCAACCTCTAGAACAAAATTGTTTTCTTGGCAGTGACATACATTGATTGTTGGTATTCTAAGACGATCACTTGCCCTCACATGTTGAGTTAAAATTGTAATGATATCAAATTTTCTTTAATGACAAAACATTTATCAAATAGAGAATCTTAGATTATTCAAATTCATTTTATTTTTTATTGTTATACGATGCGATGAATCTTAGAGAGAGTTCTTAGCAATTGGAGTTTCTGCTAATTCTTGTGAAATAGGTTTAGATGAAAAAATAGGAAGTGTTTGTCAAGTGACAAAAGTGTTTGTGTTATGTAACGATTGAATAATATATATAACCCAAACCGTGATTCATATGTTGAGGTTTTATTTATTTATATTTATTATTATTATTATTATTTTATTTCTTAAAACAACTTTCTTTTACTCATGATCCCTTTGAATGTGAGTCTAAGTCCACTTTGATAAATTGTGAGAAATAGATGAGAATATAGTTACTTCTAGAGTCAACAATCTAATAGGTGGTTCATTGATGAACTACTTTTAAATATCATTAAATTTATTTAAAGAATAATCAAATGTCTTGATAAATTAAAATAATCAAATGTCTAAAAGAGAATTCATAGTGCAAATTTCTTAGTTTTGAAAGCTTGATTTGATGAGTGTTATACGATCTTTGATTTTAAAAGGTGTAAGACCCATAGTTTTTAAATCCTAAATTATACAATTTTAGGATATTTGATGTGGAATTTCTTAGACTTTTAGCCCAGTTTTTGGTATTTAGTGGGTGAAATGCCAAAAATATATTTTTGGAAATTGGATTAAAATTATTTGTCGAAGAATAATTTATTTAGATTACGGAGAATATAATTCCAGACAATTTTGTTAAAATATCTCGGGTTGCTGAAAATTATATTTGTCAAATGAGTTGTGACGAGAGTAGATATTTTTATCAAAATGGTTTGAGAAGTGATGATTTTCATAAATATTTGAAATATCTAGATATTTAGATATTTATTTGTTTAGGTTTAATTATTATATATATATATATATTTATATTATATATATATAATATATTATTATTATTATTAGTAATATTATAGTAATATATATATATGTATATGAAAGAAGTGGAAGGAGAGGAACAGAGAAAGAATACGGAAACAGAGGAAGAAAAAAAGAGAAAAGGTTTCCGTTCCCTGCCTCGCAAACTCTCTCGATCTTGCTCCCTTTCTTTGCTTTCGTTGCTTTATTTTGCTCCAAGAAGAGAAACCCAAGGATTGTGGGTAAGTAAGAACAAATTTCTCAGCTTCATACTTCATCTTTGTTTCGAAAACGAAGAAAAACGGTGTTAGAGATTTCAAAACCGTCAAACACAAACCTCCCCGTTTCATCTAGATCTAAGCTTCATTTCGCAAAGAGATAGAAGGGAAAGTTGCTCACCACTATGCTATGGTGCTAGGGGACCAACTTTGGAAGCGACGTTGCAAGCGGAGATTTTACCGGATTTACTCGCGGTACTGTAATCGCACGTTAAAGCTAACGTGAAGGTAAGGGCTCCTTCCAAACTTTTAGTTTGCATTTAGGGACTTATCTGTGGTTGTGTGGAAAAGGATATGTTAGGGTTGAAGTATTAAATTGGGGAAAATGAATTTAATGCTTCATGGGTGAAATTCTAATGTGGGGTTTTGGTGATATTGATGAATATTTCCTGGAAAATGAATTTAGCCCATTTATGTATGATTTTGAGTAAATGAAATTTGTTGTGTTTGAGTGGTATGTTGTTGTAGGTCATGAGCTTCCCTGACCAAGTTTTTGATTTAAGTTCCAAACATACAGTACGCATGAAATATTTGCTTTATCTAATGTTTTGAATTGAGAAACATTTCAGGCAAACATGAAGACACCACACACATGGAACAATAGCTTGAAACTCAAGGATTCAACCAAAGTTGGAAGATGCACTTGAGGAAGATGCAAAATTGTATAGTGGTATTAGGTGTCAAAGTATCAAGTTGAGTAGACCAATCACTAAGGTCTCACACTTAAGTCCTTGCCAATGAACTTTTATCACTCATTCATGTTTTATGAAACTCAACTCTGAAACAATCGAATAGACAATCGATTGAATGGTTCATCAATCAATGGCACATAAATTGTTAAAAATAACTGAGGTTTGTAACTGGCTCACTCGACTGTCAACTCGATTGCACAATGGATTGACAATTCGATTGACGCTGAAGTTTGAGTTACAGAGAGCACTCAGTTTGTGTCCACTCGATTGACCACTCGATTGTCCACTCGATTGACAACTTGATTGTTTGATGTATCTGAGTCACTTTGACCACGGTACTCGATTGACATATCGATTGATGCTATTTTTCAAGTTACAGTGAGCACCCAGTTTTGGACAACTCGATTGCTCACTAGATTGAAAGGGAATTATAACATCAGGTCTAAATCACTTTGATCACGACACTCGATTGACAAATCGAGTGATGCTATTTCTCAAGTTACAGTGAGCACCCAGTTTTGGCCAACTCGATTGAAAGGAAATCATAGCATCAGGTCTGATTCAGAAATTGAATGAATCGATTGTCCAATCAAGTGAAGCTTATATAATTCAAGTTTCCAAAAACACATGATATGCGACACTCGATGCAGCAATCGACTATGCCTTTATAAACTCGGTTGGGCAATCGACTGTCCTGATGTTTTCCATGAATATATATAAGATGTTTCAAATCATTTTAAAAATAACTCTTGCACAAAACTTTTCTTAATTTTCAGAAATCTTTTGCTCTCAATTTTTGCATACCTCTGAAAACACTTTGAAAGAAAAGTTTCTTAACACACAAAAATATTCATTGGCAAATCAATTCTTTTGTGTGATGCTAGAGTGATTGAATACAATTCTTGATACTTCTTTTCTTTGTTCATGTAAAAGACAATTCTTTGTAATTGATGTTGTAGAAAATCCAGTTTGGAAACTGGTGGCTATCCTTGTTGGTGTGGTATCATCAAGAGGAAGTTTTACTTTGATCTTGTGTGAGTTTGGGGATAAACTACAAGGATCAAGTGGTGATAAGATAGGAGTGAAGGGAGTTAGATTGATAGGTCGTGTAGAAGACTGGAAAATCTGTAAAAGTACTCGAATTCATTCTATAGTAAAAGGCTGAAATCACATTGTGATTTCGGAACTGGATGTAGGTCGTTATATTAACGGCTGAACCAGGATATATCGCGGTGCAATCTTTCTTATCCCTTCTCTTTAATTTTCAGTATTGTATACCTGCTTATTCTTGTATGCTTCTTGATAATTTTGTATGTGATTTTAAATTTCCGCTGTGTATGAGTTGTATGAATGTTGCATGATTAATTTGGGAATTATGTCGAACTAGTTGGATTTGATCTTAATTCTCTCGTTGTTAATCAAAAGAAGTCATAGTTTTCCAACAGTTGTGATGATTTGTGTTCGTCGTATCTGACGTGTTCTTAATTAATACTGATGAAATTTGATATGTGTATGTTGGATTTTGTGGAGAAATGAATTGATGTATTTTGGTGTGAGTTGTGGATTGGGTTTGATAATATGTTTGAGTTTTTTTTGGGTGGAATTTGAAAACCATTAAGTTAAATGAGTATTAAGAATGGGGAATCTCTTAATGTCTTGTTTACTTAATGTGTGTTTGTGAAAATCGTTTAAGTTAAATGAGAATTAAGAATGGGGAATCTCTTAATGTCTTGTTTACTTAATGTTTGTTTGGGAAAATCGTTTAAGTTAAATGAGAATTAAGAATGGGGAATCTCTTAATGTCTTGTTTACTTAATGTATGTTTTGTAAAATCGTTTAAGTTAAATAGGATTAAGAATGGGGAATCTCTTAATGTCTTGTTTACTTAATGTTTGTTTTGAAAATCGTTTAAGTTAAATGAGTATTAAGAATGAGGAATCTCTTAATGTCTTGTTTACTTAATGTTTGTTTTGGTAAATCATGCTGACCCGTGATAGGTGGCATCTCGGTAAACAGTACTGACCCGTGATAGGTGGTACGTTTACGATTTACGTTTTTGGTAAATTGTGTTTGTCCGTGAGAGACTGCACAGGTGTTTGTCTGTGAGAGACTACACCCTGGTAAATTGTGTTTGTCCGTGAGAGACTGCACAGGTGTTTGTCCATGAGAGACTACACCCTGGTAAATTGTGTTTGTCTGTGAGAGACTGCACATGTGTTTGTCCGTGAGAGACTACACCCTGGTAAATTGTGTTTGTCCGTGAGAGACTGCACAGGTGTTTTTCCGTGAGAGACTGCACCCTGGTAAATTGTGTTTGTCCGTGAGAGACTGCACAGGTGTTTGTCCGTGAGAGACTACACCCTGGTAAATTGTCGCGTCAAGATGATTCCATGTGATTTGTTGGTTCATCTTGTTCGTGTGGGTATTGTGTTACAAGTGTTAAGTGTTATGCTTTGGAATTGTGTGATAGCATGTTGATTGCAAAACTATTTCGAAGTTCATGATGTTGTAGTGATTGTGTTGAAATTGCTAAGTGTTATGTTTGGAGTTGTGTGAAAGCATGTTTGATTGCAAAACTGTTTCGAAACCCATGATGTTGTAGTGATTGTGTTATAAGTGTTAAGTGTTATGATTTGGAATTGTGTGATAGCATGTTGATTGCAAAACTAGTTCGAAGTTCATGATGTTGTAGTGATTGTGTTGAAATTGCTAAGTGTTAAGATTTGGAGTTGTGTATGAATGTGATTGAGTTAGTTTATGAATTTTTGGAAGAATATGCAGGGGAATCGATTTCCCCAATTGATTTGATGAGTTTCAAGGACTTCTATAAATTGACAAAATCGATTTTGCCAATCGATTTTGTAATCTGTTTTTCAAAATCATTTAAGAAATCGATTGGGCCAATCGATTTGGCCAAGACAGGAACTCTGCCAAATTGACAAAATCGATTTTGGAAATCGATTGGCTTTAACACAGGAGCTCAGTTCTTCATTCAATCGATTTCCCCAATCAATTGCTTTAAGCCCAGAGTTCAGTTTTCACTAAAAACCTTCAGGAAATCGATTTCCCCAATCGATTGGCTCAGTATAAATTCTCATTTTGAGTTAGATAATCGATTGCTCAATGGATTTATCGATATTTAGGCCAATTATTTATTACTTGATGGATTGAGAACTCTATTTTGATTTCATTTTTATTTGGCAAGAATTAAATGAATCTTTAGCATATGGAAGACCCTTTTAAGGTGCATGCTAGGTGGAAAGACTATTTGTGCATTTAAAAACTTAAATGATATGTGTTAACTGTTAATTTCGGTTGGTGACCCTTAAATGATATGTGTTAACTGTTAATTTCGTGAGCATGCTTTGTAAAAAGTTGTTAAAAAAGTATTAGTGTTTAATGAATATTAAAAATAGATTCTTTTTATAACTACATTTATATATGATAATTATTGACAAAAAGTCATAGTATGTTCATGTGTTCATAGTTGCGCATGGATTCCTTAGAGTTTGCGCATGGATTCCATATGGTTTGTGATATGTATCCTTTTGTCATGAATAATTTTAGGATATTTTATAGGTTCGAAACTTACAATTTTGAGCCAAAACATGTTTGTCGCTGGAGAAAATGATGACTCAAGTTACACAACTTTTTTTTATTGATTCCAAAACGAAAACGAGATGAACACTTCTAAAACTCAAAATAGATTGCTGAAACAAAAAAAAGGCATGAAAAACTTGTGATATGAGCACAAGTTACTTAAAACAAATTTGGTAAAAAATTGGATTAGGCTTTTGTGTAAACAAATTTGGACATTAAAATTCATAAAAAGAAACAAGAATTAAATGGTACCACAATTCAAGGATTGATAAGTCTAAAGGAACGTCACAAGAATCAACACTCTTGATACGTCTAAAATGATTTCTTTTAAGAATTCTAAAGAGCAAAGTTTGACAAAATAACGATAATTATTATAAACATTAAAATGATTTCTTTCAAGAACTCTTAATATATAAAATGCTTTATTTTTCAAAAACATTATTTTGTTATTAGTGAAAACAACTACAAATTATCAAATAATAATTTATGGCATATTTTAAATATGTAAACAACATCATTTCTATTTTTTTTAATAAATAGTTATATTAAAATCAATACATTTTGCGGTTGTTTTAAAATTTTATTTCTCATATATATGTAAACAATGTAATTTCTATTTTCTTTTTTATTTCAACAAATCTACTAACATTTTGAAATATGAATATTTTATTTCTTTTGAAAATGATATAAAAACATTTTATAAGTATAATATTATATACTTCATAATTAGACCAATATTATAATTTGACTTT
>JBBPBT010000623.1:8641390-8659816 GCA_037974875.1 Cicer bijugum
TTTTAAACATAAGAAATCATAATAAAGAAAATAACATTTTCAAAAATAAAAACATTTTAATTTGAGTAAAAATTTTACGATATAAGTATTTTACAAACAATTTTCTTAACTAATCTTGCTAATATTAAATAATATTTATTAAATAAATAACTACTAATAAAAATTTAATATTAGAAAACAAAATATAAAGTAAACACTTACCAAAACTCAAGAGAGAAGTACAACATCAATCTAATGCGGAACACATTACAATTATTTCAAAATAAAATATAGAGAAAAATATGTAAGATATATGCCTCCTTGACTATGATTTTGATATAATTTCCAAACATACAATTTATATGCATTATCTGATTAATCTAATAGTTTGGATTGAGATACATTTCAGAAAATAATCAAACACTACACTTGGACAAATCTTGGATCTCAAGCAATCAAGCAAAGATTGATCATATCATACAAGACTTGAAGATTATGTGTAAATTTGTCTATTGTTCATAGTGTTTATTAGTTAGATTCATCATTATGATTTCACACATCTAATATTTGCCAATTAAAACTGAAATCATAAAATAAGTGTGTTAATCAATCAATTGGTAAATCAATTGGTTAATCGATTTTCTGATTCATAGAACAAAGTTTTCATTGAGTTAATCGATTAGTAAATCGATTGGTAAATCAATTGGTTAATCGATTTTCTGATTCATAAAACAAAGTTTTCATTGAGTTAATCGATTAGCAAATCGATTACTTAAATGTTTTTATCAGACTTGTGTTCTATGATTAAAAGAAATCGATTGGACAATCAATTGATATACTTTTCTTAAGTTACAACCTTTCTACTAATCAATTAGTTAATCGATTGCATGAATGAATTAGTTCATCATTTATCAGAAACATATTGATAATCGATTGGCACATCGATTTTAATTAGATATCTGAGTTACAGGGACAAATCAGTCGATTGGCAAATTGATTTGATTAAGTGTCTGAGTTACAGGGAGAAATTAGCCCATTGCCAAATCGATTATGTTAATGAAAGTGAATAGACTGAGTTATCGATTGTTTGATCTCGCATTTTGAACAAAACAAATATAATCGATTATTCAATCGACTCTGATATGAACTGAGTATCAATTTCTGATATATGCATTAAAAAAATCGATTAGCAAATCGACTAGTTCATCTATTTCTAGAATTTCTAGAAAAACAAGAAATGCGAAATCGATTGATCTGGTAATACGCATTAATAAAATCGATTGGGAAATCGATTTGTCTGAAGTTTTCTGAAACTATATAAACTGAATCAATCACAATTTTTATAACAGAGAGAAAGAATTGAAAGTTTTTTAATAGCTTTTCGAAAAATTGTTATAACTCACAAACATTATTGGCAAATACTTAGTGTGAGAATTCATTGTGATTGAATCAAGTGTTTTAGTTCTTTTTTACAGAACCATCTTTGTAAAAGAAAGAGAATGGAAATCCAGTATTATGAAACTGGTGGTCATCTTTTAGAGTGTGTGTGATCATCTAAAAGATATCTCAATCTCATCTTTCTAGAGCTTGGTGATTATTTCTTAAGGATAGATTGGTTGTTGTTGAAATCCAATATTGTGAAACTGGTGGTCATCTTTTAGAGTGTGTGTGATCATCTAAAAGAGATCTCAATCTGATCTTTCTAGAGCTTGGTGATTAGTTCTTAATGATAGATTGGTTGTTGTTGTAGATTGATGTTGAGATTGATGTATAGGCATTGAAGTGCTGGAAAGTCTGTAAACATACTCAAATCATTTCTCGTAAAGGCTGGAATCAGTAAGTGATTTCGGAACTGGATGTAGATTGTCGAATAGATATTTGAACCAGTATAAAAATCCCTGGTGCATACTTCTCTATCTCTATACTCTTTATCTTGATAATACATGTCTTCTTGAATCTCAGTTTTGAGTAAGTTTTGAATCTATTATTGTTAAATTGAAATTAATATTAAACAAGTTGGTTTTAATATTAAGTTCATCACTTAGGAAGGAATTGGATAATCTGGTTAATAATATTATGTACAACTTCCTAAGGATAGAGGCCATTCCACCAACAATTGGTATCAGAGCTTAATCTTTTAGACAATTTCTCAAAAAGAAAATGGCCTCTACTGAATTCTTGGGCGAAGGTGCCTCTTTAGTTAGACCCCCTGCCTTTAATGGGTCTGCTTATATCTACTGGAAAGAAAGAATGCTTATCTTTCTAGAGGCAAGTGGTCTTGACATATTAGATGCAGTAGAAAATGGTCCTTATGTGCCTAGACTTGATGGTACTGATGGATCATTAATCATGAAACCAAGATCTGATTGGTTTGATGATGATAAGATTAGAGTTGGCTATAATGCAAAAGCCAAAAATATAATAACTTATGCTTTGAGTGCTGATGAGTTTTTCAGGGTATCAAATTGCAAAACCGCCAAAGAAATGTGGGATACACTCTAAGAAACTCATGAAGGCACAACTGATGTCAAGAGGACCAGAACTAACACTCTGATGCATGAATATGAACTCTTCAATATGAAGAAGGATGAGTCAATCAATGACTTGTGAACACGGTTGACACATGTCATTAACAATCTGAATGCTCTAGGGAAAGTAATTGACAATAAGCAACAAATAAACAAATTAATGAGATGCTTGACAAGAGAATGGCAACCTAAGGTCACTGCAATAGCTGAATCAAATGATCTTGGAAGCATGACCATTGCCACCCTCTTTGGCAAGCTCAAAGAACATGAAATGGAGCTGCACCGGTTGAATGAGTTAGAGCAAACTGATCGAAAAAGGAAGGGACTATCTTTGAAAGCTCAAGCTCATAAAGTAAAATCTGAACCAGAAACCTGTACTGATGATGCCGAGAGTGAAACTGATGAAGAACCTGAAATTGGAAAGCTGGTCAGAAAGTTCAAGAAATTTCTGAAGAAGAAAGGAAACCAACCAAGAAAACCATCCAATTCAAGGACAAAAAACTTCAACAAGAATGAGACAAATGATAGCAAGGTGATAACCTGCTATGAATGTGGAAAATCAGGCCACATTAAATCTGAATATTTTCAACTACAAAATAGAAGCAAGTTTGTGAAAGCTAAAGGCAAGGATCAAACCTCTTCAAAAACTAAAAGAGCCTACATAGCTTGGAATGACAACGATGAAGAATCTTCTGAAACTTCAGAAGAAGAAGAAGAAGCAAACTTGTGTCTACTGGACAACACTAACTCAGATTCAGATAGCGATGTAAGTACTACCTCTAATCCCATTTATGAAGAATTGCATGATGCTTTCAATGAATTGCATGACGAACGTATTAAGGTAGTCAAACAATTGATTTGCACTAAGAAAATGTTAGAAAAACAGTGCATGATGTATGAAGAAATCAAAAAGGATCATAAGTCGCTTGAAGACATGAATGCACTTTTGAAAAAGAAAGCACATGATAGACTCACTAGTTTTATTGAACTTGAGAGAAAGGTTGAATCACTACAATTTGATTTAGCAAAATTTACTAGTGGTAGAAACAACCTGAATGTTCTTCTTGGAAACCAAAAGAATGCAAATGAAAAATTTGGAATTGGCTATAGACCAAATAGGAATGCTCAAAAGAATCATAAATTTGTTGGATCAAAGCTAATTCATGATGTTTTCATTAAACCAACTCAAAGTACCTCCTCTGCTTTTTCATGCCATTTTTGCTGCAAAAAGGGACATATATCTTTTAATTGTAAACTGAAAAAGCTTGCTGACAAGGGATGGAAACAAGTTCAGAGAGTAAAGAAACCTGTTGTTAAGACCCTTAATTTTAAATCCTAAATTATACAATTTTAGGGTATTTTGTGTTGAATTTCTTAGGCTTTTAGCCCAATTTTTGGTATTTAGTGATTTAAATGTCAAAAATATATTTTTGGAAATTGGATTAAAATTATTTGTTGGAGAATAATTTATTTTGGTTGCGAAGAATTTAATACCGGATAGTTTTGTTAAAAATATCACTCGTTGCTGAAAATTTATCTATCAATTGAGTTGCGACGAGAGTAGATATTTTATCAAATTAGATCGAGATGGGAGTGAAGTGATGGGTGTGAGAGTTGTTAGACATTTATTGGTTTGGTTTAATTAGAATATATATATATATATACAAACTTTGCCAAACAATATATATACTCAAGTGATAAGGAGGAAGGCAAAAAGGAAACAAAAGGGAAAAACAAACTCTCCAGCCTCGCGTTTGTTCTTCTTCCTTCAGTTCAGTTTCCTTTCCTCGCCATCACTTTCTTCTTCTTCCTTCGGCTTCAAGCAAAAGAAACATTTTCCCCTGTTTCTGCTTCTCGCCCATGACTTTCCTTCTTCTTCCTTTGGTTTCAAGAAAAAGAAGGAAAAGTGTTGGTAGTTTGAAAACAAAACCGCAAAACGAAAACCTCCACGTTTCATCTAGATCTAAGCTTCATTTCACGAAGAGATAGAAGGGAAAGTTGCTCACCACCATGCTACGGTGCTAGTGAACTAACTTTGGAAGCGACGTCGCGAATGGAGATTTTATCGAAATTGCTCGCAGTACGGTAAACGCTCGTTAAAGCTAACGTTAAGGTAAGGGCTCCTTCCAAACTTTTAGTTTGCATTTAGGGACTTATCTTTGGTTGTGTGGAAAAGAAATTTGTTAGGGTTGAAGTGTTGATTTGGGGAAAATGAATTTAATGCTTTTATGGGTGAGATTTTAGAGCTGGGTTTTGGTGATATTGATGAGTGTTTCGTGGAAAATGAATTTAACTCATTTATGTGTGGTTTTGAGGAAATGAAATTTGACGTGTTCATAATTAATATTTATAAATTTTGAGATGTGTTTGTGCAGATTTTGTGGAAAAATGAATTTATGACATTTGGTGTGAATTCTGGATTGAATTTGAGAATATGTCTGAGTATGTTCTGTGTGGAATTTGAAAATCATTAGAGTTAAATGAGTATTAAAAATGGGGAATCTTTTAATATCTTTGTTTACTTAATATTTGTCATGAAAGTCATTAGAGTTAAACGAGTATTAAAAATGGGGAATCTTTTAATATCTTTGTTTACTTAATATTTTTCGTGAAAGTCATTAGAGTTAAACAAGTATTAAAAATGGGGAATCTTTTAATATCTCTGTTACTTAATGTATGTCGTGAAAGTCACTAGAGTTAAACGAGTATTAAAAATGGGGAATCTTTTAATATATCTGTTTACTTAATGTTTATAGTGAAAATCATTAGAGTTAAACGAGTATTAAAAATGGGGAATCTTTTAATAACTCTGTTTACTTATTGTTTCTAGTAAAAATCGTTAGAGTTAAATGAGTATTAAGAATGGGGAATCTCTTAATATCTGCATTTACTTAATGATTGTCGTTCGAATTGTAAGAGTTAGATGGGTATTAAAAATGGGGAATCTTTTAATATCGGCCTTTACATAACGGTGTTTGTCCGTCAGAGACTACACCCTATTAAATTGTGTTTGTCCGTGAGAGACTGCACTTGTGTTTGTCCGTGAGAGACTACACCTAGTAAATTGTGTTTGTCCGTGCGAGACTGCACTGGTGTTTGTCCGTGAGAGACTACACCCTATTAAATTGTGTTTGTCCGTGAGAGACTGCATGTAAGCCATAAGCTTCCCTGATCTAGTTTTTGATTTAAGTCCCAAACATACAAGTGCACATGAAATATTTGCTTTATCTAATGCTTTGAATCAAGAAACATTTCAGGCAAACATGAAGACACCACACACATGGAACAATAGTTTGCAACTCAAGGAGTCAACCAAAGCTGGAGGATACACTTGAGGAAGATGCAATTTTGTATAGTGGTATTAGGTGTCTAGGTATCAAGTTAAGTAAACAATCACTAGAGTCTCACACAAGACATTGCCAATAAACTTTTGTCATTCATTCATGTGTTATGAAACTTAACTCTGAAAAACTCGATTGAACAATCGATTGAATGGGTCATCAATCGAATGGCACATAAACTGTCATAAACAACTGAGGTATGTAACAAGATCACTCGATTGTCAAGTCGATTGCACAATAGATTGACAATTCGATTGATGCTGAAGTTTAAGTTACAGAGAGCACTCAGTTTGTGCCCACTCGATTGACCACTCGATTGGCAACTTGATTGTTTGCAGTATCTGAGTCACTTTGACCACGATACTCGATTGACCACTCGATTGTCCACTCGATTGGCAACTTGATTGTTTGCAGTATCTGATTCACTTTGGCCACGATACTCGATTGACACATCGATTGATGCTATATTTCAAGTCACAGTGAGCACCCAGTTTTGAACAACTCGATTGCTCACTCGATTGAAAGGAAATTATAGCATCAGGTCTGAATCACTTTGATCACGACACTCGATTGACCAATCGAGTGATGCTATTTTTCAGAATCTCTTGCTGTCAATCTTGCATATCTCTGAAAATACTTTGAAAGAAAAGTTTCCTAACACACAAAAATATTGATTGGCAAATCAAATCTTTTGTGTGATGCTAGAGTGATTGAACACATTTCTTGATACTACTTTTCTTTGTTCGTGTAAAAGACAATTCTTTGTAATTGGTGCTGTAACAAATCCAGTTTAGAAACTGGTGGCTATCCTTGTTGGTGTGGCATCATCAAGAGGAAGCCTACTTTGATCTTGTGTGAGTTTGGGGATAAACTACAAGGATCAAAGGGGTGACAAGATAGAAGTGAAGGGAGTTAGATTGATAGGTCGTGTAGAAGACTGGAAAATCTGTAAAAGTACTCGAATTCATTCTATAGTGAAAAAGGCTGGAATCATGATTATGATTTCAGGACTGGATGTAGGTCGTTGGATCAACGGCTGAACCAGGATAAATCTTGGTGCAATCTTTCCTATCCCTTCTCTTTAATATTCGGCATTGTTTAATTGCTTATTCTTGTATGCTCCTTGAATAATCTTGTATGTGATTTTAAGTTTCCGCTGTGTGTGTAAATTGTATGATTGTTGCATGATAGATATGGGAATTATGTCTAACTAGTTGGAGTTGATCTTAATTCTCTAGTTATTAATCATAAAAGAAGTCATAGTTTTCCAACAATTGGCATCAAGAGCCTGACTTTTTTAGAGAAAAACTCATAAAAGAAAATGACTTCTTTGGATTTCCTAGGAGAAGGAGCATCTCTAACCAGACCCCTTGCCTTTAATGGTACAGCATACATGTACTGGAAAGAAATAATGCTTATCTTTCTAGAAGCATGTGGGCTGGATATTTTAGATGCAGTGGAAAACGGTCCTTACGTTCCTAAAATTGCAGGTACTGATGGATCATCATGCATTATCAAACCAAGAGCTGATTGGTCTGATGATGACAAAAAGAAAGTTGGTTACAATGCTAAGGCAAAGAATATTATAACATCAGCCTTAAGTGCAGAAGAATTCTTCAGAGTTTCAAACTGCAAGACTGCAAAGGAAATGTGGGACACTTTGCAAGAAACACATGAAGGTACTACAGATGTCAAACGGGCAAGAACAAATACACTTATGCACGAGTATGAACTTTTCTGCATGAAGAAAGACTAATCTATAAATGATCTACAAACAAGATTCACTCACATTATCAACAATCTACATGCCTTGGGAAAAGTTGTGGATAATGAACAGCAGATAGGAAAAGTCATGAGGTGTTTGTCAAGGGAATGGCAACCCAAGATAACTGCCATTGCTGAGTCTAAAGATCTTGCCAACATGACTATAGCAACACTATTTGGAAAGCTTCGTGAACATGAGATGGAACTACACAGGTTAAATGAGACAGAGCAATCAAACAGAAAAAGCAAAGGAATTGCACTGAAGACTCAAACTCACAAAGCAAAAACTGAACAAGATTTAGAAAGCTCAAAAAGTGAATCAAGTGAAGAACCTGAGATAGGTATGTTGGTCAGAAAATTTAAGAAGTTTCTGAAAAAGAAAGGAGGCCAGTCAAGGAAACCACAAAATTCCAAAACAAAAGGCTCCAACAAGGGTGATACCAGTGATAGCAAAGTCATAACTTGCTATGAATGTGGGAAAACAGGCCACATCAGATCTGAGTGTTACAAGCTGCAAAATAGAAACAAGCCTACGAAGACTAAGGGCAAGGATCAACAACCTTCAAACAGGAAAGCCTACATTGCCTGGAATGACAATGATGAAGATTCATCTGAAGAATCAGAGAATGAAGAAGCTAACTTGTGTCTTATGGCTAATACTGATTCAGAATCTGACAGTGAGGTAAGTACTACATCTAATCCATCTTATGATGAGCTTCATGATGCCTTTAATGAATTGCATATTGAATATGTTAGTGTACTTAAACAACTGATTAGTACTAAGAAACAGCTAGAAGAAAAATGCATGCAATTTGATGAAGTTAATTTGAAGCTTGAGTCTCTTATAGACATAAATGAAAAACTGAAAAGAGAAACTCATGAACGGAAATGTGATGTAGCTAAGTTCAACAGTAGTAAAAACAACTTAGAAAGACTTCTTAGAAATCAGAGAAATCTAGATGTTAAAACTGGACTTGGTTATAAACAAAACATGCATATGAAAAGGCATCAGAAATTTGTTCAATCTAAACAAATGTATGATAACTTTACTAGACCAAATCAGAAGCCATCCCCTACTGTTGTATGTCACTTTTGTTGCAAAAAGGGACATAAGGTGTTCAATTGCAAACTGAAAAAACGTGCCAACAGAGGATGGAAACAAATTTGGAAAGTTAAGGAACCATCATTTGGAACTAACCCCCCAGGACCCAATTTGAATTGGGTACCTAAATCCAAAACCTGACTCTTTTTATGCAGATATGCTTGGCATCCAGAAATCAATCATGGTATCTGGACAGTGGATGCTCCAAGCATATGACTGGAGACAAGTCCAAGTTCTTGTCTCTGAACTTAAAAAGTGGTGGCTTTGTCAAATACGGAGACAACAACAAAGGAAAGATCCTAGGCATTGGAGATATAGGAAATAACTCAACTGCTGTTATCAAGGATGTTTTATTTGTTGAAGGCTTGAAACACAACTTACTAAGCATTAGTCAGCTGTGTGACAAAGGGTTTAAGGTAAACTTTACTTCCATATCCTACACGCTTGAGCATAAGGAAGTTGAAGGTATGAAACTGACAGGTAAAAGAATTAATAATATTTACATGATAGATTTTGATTCGTTACCTGCAAATGATATCTGTTGCTTGTTGTCTAGTGCTGATGAGAGCTGGCTGTGGCACAAATGAGTGGCTCATATTCATATGGACCACTTGAACAGGCTTGTCAGCAAGCTGCTAGTCTTAGGTCTCCCCAATAGGAAGTTCTCTAAGGACAGACTATGTGACTCCTGCGAGAGGAGTAAGCTGGTCAAATCCTCTTTCCCCCCTATAGACTTGGTTCAAACCAAGAAGGTTTTAGAGTTGGTGCATATGGACCTCTTTGGTCCATCTCAGGTTAGGAGTTTTGGAGGGAACCTATATGGCTATGTTTTGGTAGATGATTACACCAGGTTCACATGGACATATTTTCTAACTCACAAGAGTGAGGCATTCTCAACTTTCAAGAAATTTGCTGCTTTGACTCAAAATGAGAATAATGAGAAAATCATATCCATAAAAAGTGACCATGGAGGTGAATTCCAAAATGATGCTTTTCAAACCTTCTGTGAAAATCATGGTATCAAACATATCTTTTCAGCCCCTAGAACTCCATAGCAGAATGGGGTAGTAGAAAGGAAGAATAGATCCTTAGAAGAGCTTGCTAGGACAATGCTTAAAGATTCTAATCTTCCTAAGTACTTTTGGGCTGATGCCATTAACACTGCTGCTCATGTAGTGAATAGGGTTCTCATTAGACCTTTTCTTAGAAAGACTCCCTATGAGTTATACAAAGCGAGAAAGCCTAACATCTCTTACTTTAGGATTTTTGGGTGTAAGTGCTTTGTGTTAAACAATGGCAAGGGACCTTTAGGTAAGTTTGATCCTAAGGCAGATGAGGGTATCTTTCTAGGGTATTCCCAAATTAGTAAGGCCTATAGAATCTACAATAAAAGGACCAAAACTATAGAGGAGTCTGTACATGTCAAATTTGATGAAAACTTGAACAACACTCTTTCTATACTTGATAAGTCTTTGGATGATGGTGTGGATTATGAACCTGTAGAAGCCAGTGAGCCTGAACCTCCAACCAACCTTGACTGTGTGGAACCTATTAGGGAAGTTGATCTACCCAAAGAGTGGAAGTTTGCCAAAAACCATCCCATAGATAACATTATTGGAGAGATTTCAAAAGGTGTTTCAACCAGAAAATCCCTTAGAGAGTTTTGCAACCTTACAGCTTTTGTTTCACAAGTAGAACCCAAAAACATTAAGTAAGCTCTTATGGACCCTGACTGGATAGTAGCCATGCAAGAAGAGCTCAATCAGTTTGAGAGAAACCAAGTGTGGACTCTTGTTTCTAGACCAGAGGGTAAGCATGTCATAGGAACTAGGTGGGTTTTCAGAAACAAAATGGATGAGAATGGTGTGATTACCAGGAACAAGGCTAGGTTAGTGGCCAAGGGTTACAACCAGGAAGAGGGAATAGACTATGATGAGACTTATGCCCCAGTAGCCAGACTAGAAGGTATCAGGATTTTATTGGCATATGCTTGTATAATGGATTTCAAATTATTTCAAATGGATGTTAAAAGTGCTTTTTTAAATGGAGACATTCAGGAGGAAGTCTTTGTAAGTCAAACTCCTGGTTTTTAAGATCCTAAGCTTCCAAATCATGTGTTTAAACTTACAAAAGCCCTCTTGGCTTGAAACAAGCTCCAAGAGCTTGGTATGATAAGTTGAGCAATTTCCTTTTACAAGAAAATTTTTCAAGGGGAAATGTAGATAAAACACTTTTTATCAAAAGACAAGGAAAAGACATTTTGCTGGTACAAATTTATGTTGATGACATAATATTTGGATCAACAAATGATAAGCTTTGTAAAGATTTTGAAAATACTATGAAAGGCAGATTTGAAATGTCCATGATGGGAGAATTGACTTACTTCCTGGGATTTCAAATCAAACAAAGCAAAAATGGAATTTTCCTCAGTCAATCAAAATATTGCAGTGATCTTTTAAAGAAATTTAATTTTGAAAAACTTAAATCCATTGACACGCCTATGAGTCAATCTTGCTACTTAGATAAGGATGAATCGGGTAAAGCTGTAGATGTGACTGTGTTTAGGAGCCTAATAGGATCTCTACTCTACCTAACCGCTAGCAGACCGGACATCATGTTTAGTGTGTGTATGTGTGCTAGATACCAGGCCAATCCTAAGGAATCTCACCTCAGTGCTATCAAGAGAATCTTCAGATATCTCTTAGGAACCAAAGATCTTGGTTTGTGGTATCCTAAGGGATCCACTTGCACTCTTGTTGGTTATTCTGATTCTGACTTTGCTGGATGCAAATTAGACAGAAAAAGTACCTCAGGTACTTGCCAACTTTTAGGTAACTCTCTTGTTTCTTGGCATAGCAAGAAACAAAACAGTGTAGCACTCTCAACTGCTGAAGCTGAGTATGTTGCTGCTGGTAGTTGTTGCGCTCAAATTCTTTGGATGCAGCAACACCTCTCTGATTTTGGGGTGGACCTAGGGACTGTGCCTATTTTGTGTGATAATACTAATGCTATTAACATTACTAAGAATCCTGTCATGCATTCTAGGACCAAGCACATTGAAATAAGGCATCACTTCATTCGAGATCAATATCAACAGGGCAAGATTAAGTTGGAATATGTCAATACAACTGAACAGTTGGCTGACATTTTCACCAAGGCCTTGCCTAAGGACAGTTTCTTCTTTATAAGAATGAAACTGGGCATCATTGATCCCAATGAAATCTGATCCTTATACCCAATTCGACTGCACAATCGAGTGTCTTGTGGCCAAATAAGCATTAATTCACTCAAAATTCGATTGTAAAATCGACAGATTGATGAACATTGCCTCATTGTGTCAAACTGGAAACACGATATTCGATTGCAACGTCGAATGGATGGGTCTCAGTTTTTATTTTGTTTATGTATGTTCTGTTTATTTTGTTTCAATCGGATGGGCATTCGACTGCTAGTATCTCAGAAGCCCGACTGTTGAAGTTTTCATCACGTCAATCGGATGGCAAATCGAGTGTTCATGTCTCTGGAACCAGATTTTGAAATTTTTTGTTTCGATATTCGATTGGGCAATCGAATGATGTACTGAAATATGGTTAAAATGCGATTGGACAAGCGACTATTTGGGATAAGTAAATCACAAGTCTGAGAATCTTTATAAATCAAAAACCCGAGCATCGATTGGGTAATCGATTGGCATGTATCCGTTGAGAAAATTATAGCCGTTGGATGAGTGTAACGGTCATTTTTTTTTAACCCAGAAATGTAACCAGTCTATTGGGCAATCAGATTTCAACAGTGCTATATAAACTTGGACTTCACAATTCGATTTCTCAATCAAATACTTCATTCTGCTATCATCTTCTTCATCCAACTGTAATCTTTTCTTCATCCAATCAACCTCAAATCTACATTATTCAATGGCTCGTGTTAAACGAACTGGTAGAAAACCAATCATTACCTCAGCTGGCCCCTCCTCCAAAGTTATTCAACAATCCAGCTCATCCTCTTTTTCTTCTACCTCTAGTGGAAGAACCCCTTCACCATCACCTCCTCCACCTCCTTCACCTCCAGCTAAAAGAGTTTCAATCCCTACACACAAGATACTGGCAAAGGACAAGGGCAAAGCAGTTGCCACTACTCCTGAAATCAGCAAAAAGAGGAAAGTTCCTCCATCTGAGAAGTTGCTGGGAGACGCCATGAAGGAGTTAACTAAGAAAAAGAAGAAGCCTTCATCCCCTCCTAAGAAGGTTAAGCCTTCAAAAGAGAAGACTACTAAAGGCAAGGCTGTTCCAGAATCTTTTGTCAAAAGAAAAATCCAAGATGCTAGAACTTTGGATTTTCCCTACTTTGATCAAAATGGCTTTTCTTTTCAAAACCATTTAAGGTTCCATGGTTTGGAAAACCTTCTTACCTGCTCTTTGGATGTCTATCCAAGGCTGGTGAGAGCTTTCTATTCCACCTTCATCCTAACCAAGACCGGGTTCGCAGCTGAAGTGAAAGGCAAAAGAATTGTTATGACCTTTGAAGAATTTTCTAAGCTAACTGGTTTGCCTTTTTGTGGATACACCATTGATGGACGAGCACAGGATGCTCCAGAAGACGAAGGTTGGGAAAACTCCATCAACAAGCATGCTGCTTTATAGGAATTGATGATGGAAGGTTTTGTTGAGAAAGGGACTATTCAAGCTGGACAGATGAAAGTTGAGCACAGGCTGCTCATGTACGTGCTAACACGAATGTTAGTACCTAGAGCCGGAAATCATGCTGTTGTATAGCGGCTAGACGTTGTCTTGCTATGGGGACTGTACAAAGAACTGAAAATGAGTTGGACATGGATTGTGCTGCTGAACATGCATGAATCAGCACAAGGGAAGCACATCTTGCCCTACCCCCAATTAGTTATGAGGATTCTGAGGCATTTCAAGGTGTCTCTAGCCAATGAAGAATCACTCACAACTACTCATACATTTGGTGAAGCCATTGTCAACCAAATGCAGATCAGACGCATCAACAATGTTTGGACAAGAACTCCAACAACTGCTGATCATGCACAACCAAGTGTTGATCAAGCCCAGTCAAGTGCCCAAGCACCTACACCAGCTGAAGGATCTTCTGAGATCATGGCAAAGCTGATGGAGGTCTTGAAACTTCAAGCTGAACACAGTGAGAGGGTGGAATCTTCTCTTCTAAAGCTTCAAGCTTCCTTGGAATCAGTTCAGAAGGATGTTTCAGACATCCAGGAGCACTTGGGTCTCAAGATGTCTTTTAAAGACATTGCAGAGATTGGGAGGCAATCAACTGCAGAACCAAACCAGGACAATGAAATTGGTTCTGATTCTCATGGGGAGAAGACACCTGCTGAGGGTAATACATCGCTCTCTCCTCCTCCTGCTGGTGATAATGAGGATCAAGCCTAAGGTTTTTGGTTGTTTAGGTTTAGATTTTTTGCTGTTTGATTGTTGTTGTTTGATTGTCTTGTTCTTACATATGTTGTTTATTAATTTCCTCTTGTATTTTTGTCTTATGTCTTTTTGTATTAATGACAAAAAGGGAGAGATGGTATATTGTTTTTGATTAATATTTGAGATTATGTGCTGTTTTGTATCATACCTAATCTGATGAGACTGTATATGCTGATATTAACACTCTGGTGTTATAGCTCTGATATTATGTAAATGCTAAATGCTGCTAAACATTGCTGACATTGCATTGCATATGCCCTGATTAATGCATATTCATGGTCTAATACATACTAAGATCTGGTGTTTTATATTCATCTGAATCTAATACATGTTATACTGATTTGATTCACACCCTGGTTATGCACTAAAAATGTCTTGTATCATGCATTCCAAAACTCAGGGGGAGATTGTTTTTAATAATCTCAATATTAATTGTATGTTTGTCATTAAATCAAAAAGGGGGAGATTGTAAGCCATAAGCTTCCCTGATCTAGTTTTTGATTTAAGTCCCAAACATACAGTGCACATGAAATATTTGCTTTATCTAATGTTTTGAATCAAGAAACATTTCAGGCAAACATGAAGACACCACACACATGGAACAATAGTTTGCAACTCAAGGAATCAACCAAAGCTGGAGGATACACTTGAGGAAGATGCAATTTTGTATAGTGGTATTAGGTGTCTAGGAATCAATTTAAGTAAACAATCACTAGAGTCTCACATAAGCCATTGCCAATGAACCTTTATCATTCATTCATGTGTTATGAATTCTTAACTCTGAAAAACTCGATTGAACAATCGATTGAATGGGTCATCAATCGAATGGCACATAAACTGTCATTAACAACTGAGGTCTGTAACAAGATCACTCGATTGTCAAGTCGATTGTACAATAGATTGACAATTCGATTGACGCTGTAGTTCAAGTTACAAAGAGCACTCAGTTTGTGCCCACTCGATTGAACACTCGATTGGCAACTTGATTGTTTGTAGTATCTGAGTCACTTTGACCACGACACTCATCCTATAGTTTATTGGCATATGCTTGTATAATGGATTTCAAATTATTTCAAATGGATGTTAAAAGTGCTTTTTTAAATGGAGACATTCAGGAGGAAGTCTTTGTAAGTCAAACTCCTGGTTTTGAAGATCCTAAGCTTCCAAATCATGTGTTTAAACTTACAAAAGCCCTCTATGGCTTGAAACAAGCTCCAAGAGCTTGGTATGATAAGCTGAGCAATTTCCTTTTACAAGAAATTTTTTCAAGGGGAAATGTAGATAAAACACTTTTTATCAAAAGACAAGGAAAAGACATTTTGTTGGTACAAATTTATGTTGATGACATAATATTTGGATCAACAAATGATAAGCTTTGTAAAGATTTTGAAAATACTATGAAAGGCAGATTTGAAATGTCCATGATGGGAGAATTGACTTACTTCCTGGGATTTCAAATCAAACAAAGCAAAAATGGAATTTTCCTCAGTCAATCAAAATATTGTTGTGATCTTTTAAATAAATTTAATTTTGAAAAACTTAAATCCATTAACACGCCTATGAGTCAATCCTGCTACTTAGATAAGGATGAATCGGGTAAAGCTGTAGATGTGACTGTGTTTAGGAGCCTAATAGGATCTCTACTCTACCTAACCGCTAGCAGATCGGACATCATGTTTAGTGTGTGTATGTGTGCTAGATACCAGGCCAATCCTAAGGAATCTCACCTCAGTGCTGTCAAGAGAATCTTCAGATATCTCTTAGGAACCAAAGATCTTGGTTTATGGTATCCTAAGGGATCCACTTGCACTCTAGTTGGTTATTCTGATTCTGACTTTGCTGGATGCAAATTAGACAGAAAAAGTACCTCAGGTACTTGCCAACTTCTAGGTAACTCTCTTGTTTCTTGGCATAGCAAGAAACAAAACAGTGTAGCACTCTCAATTGCTGAAGCTGAGTATGTTGCTGCTGGTAGTTGTTGCGCTCAAATTCTTTGGATGCAGCAACACCTCTCTGATTTTGGGGTGAACCTAGGGACTGTGCCTATTTTGTGTGATAATACTAGTGCTATTAACATTAGCAAGAATCCTGTCATGCATTCTAGGACCAAGCACATTGAAATAAGGCATCACTTCATTCGAGATCAATATCAACAGGGCAAGATTAAGTTGGAATATGTCAATACAACTGAACAGTTGGCTGACATTTTCACCAAGGCCTTGCCTAAGGACAGTTTCTTCTTTATAAGAATGAAACTGGGCATCATTGATCCCAATGAAATCTGATCCTTATACCCAATTCGACTGCACAATCGAGTGTCCTGTGGCCAAATTAGCATTAATTCACTCAATATTCGATTGTGAAATCGACTGATTGATGAAAATTGCCTCATTGTGTCAAACTGGAAACTCGATAGTCCATTGCAACGTCGAATGGATGTGTCTCAGTTTTTATTTTGTTTATGTCTGTCTTGTTTTTGTTTGTTTCAATTGAATGGGCATTCGATTGCTAGTATCTCAGAAGCCTGACTGTTGAAGTTTTCATCACGTCAATCGGATGGCAAATCGAGTGTTCATGTCTCTGGAACCAGATTTCTGAATTTTTTGTTTCGATATTCGATTGGGTAATCGAGTGATGCACTGGAATTTGGTTAAAATTCGATTGGACACGTGACTAGTTGGAATAAGTGAACCACAAGTCTGAGAACCTTTGGAAATCAAAACCCGAGCATTGATTGGGTAATCGATTGACAGGTATCCGTTGAGAAAATTATAGCCGTTTGATGAGTGTAACGGTCATATTTTTAACCCAGAAATGTAATCAGCCAATTGGGCAATCGAATTTCAACAGTACTATATAAACCTGGACTTCATAACTCGATTTCTCAATCAAATACTGCATTCTGCTATCATCTTCTTCATCCAACTGTAATCTTTTCTTCATCCAATCAACCTCAAATTCACATTATTCAATGGCTCGTGTTAAACGAACTGGTAGGAAACCAATCGTTACCTCTGCTGGCCCCTCCTCCAAAGTTGTTCAACAATCCAGCTCATCTTCTTTTTCTTCTACCTCTAGTGGAAGAACCCCTTCACCATCACCTCCTCCACCTCCTTCACCTCCAGCTAAAAGGGTTTCAATCCCTACTCACAAGGTACAGGCGAAGGACAAGGGCAAAGCAGTTGCCACTACTCCTGAAATAAGCAAAAAGAGGAAAGTTCCTCCATCTGAGAAGCTGCTGGGAGACGCAATGAAAGAGTTAACAAAGAAGAAGAAGAAGCCTTCATCTCCTCCTAAGAAGGTTAAGCCTTCAAACGAGAAGGCTACTGAAGGCAAGACTGTTCCAGAATCGTTTGCTAAAAGAAAAATCCAAGATGCTAGAACTTTGGATTTTCCTTACTTTGATCAAAATGGTTTTTCTTTTCAAAACCATTTAAGGTTCCATGGTTTGGAAAACCTTCTTACCTGTTCTTTGGATGTCTATCCAAAGCTGGTGAGAGCCTTCTATTCCACCTTCATCCTCACCAAGACCGGGTTCGCAGCTGAAGTGAAAGGCAAAAGAATGGCAATGACCTTCGAAGAATTTTCAAAGCTAACTGGTTTGCCTTTTTGTGGATACACTATTGATGGACGAGCACAGGATGCTCCAGAAGACGAAGGTTGGGAAAACTCCATCAACAAGCATGCTGCTTTACAGGAATTGATGATGGAAGGATTTGTTGAGAAAGGAACCATTCAAGCTGGACAGATGAAGGTTGAGCACAGGCTGCTCATGTACGTGCTAACACGAATGTTAGTACCTTGAGCCGGAAATCATGCAGTTGTATAGCGGCTAGACGTTGTCTTGCTATGGGGACTGTACAAAGAACTGAAAATGAGTTGGGCATGGATTGTGCTGCTGAACATGCATGAATCAGCACAAGGGAAGCACATCCTGCCCTACCCCCAATTAGTTATGAGGATTCTGAGGCATTTCAAGGTGTCTCTAGCCAATGAAGAATCACTCACAACTACTCATACATTTGGTGAAGCCATTGTCAACCAAATGCAGATCAGACGCATCAACAATGTTTGGACAAGAACTCCAACAACTGCTGATCATGCACAACCAAGTGTTGATCAAGCCCAGTCAAGTGCCCAAGCACCTACACCAGCTGAAGGATCTTCTGAGATCATGGCAAAGCTGATGGAGGTCTTGAAACTTCAAGCTGAACACAGTGAGAGGGTGGAATCTTCTCTTCTAAAGCTTCAAG
>JBBPBT010000623.1:8659826-8709881 GCA_037974875.1 Cicer bijugum
TCTCTCCTCCTCCTGCTGGTGATAATGAGGATCAAGCCTAAGGTTTTTGGTTGTTTAGGTTTAGATTTTTTGCTGTTTGATTGTTGTTGTTTGATTGTCTTGTTCTTACATATGTTGTTTATTAATTTCCTCTTGTATTTTTGTCTTATGTCTTTTTGTATTAATGACAAAAAGGGAGAGATGGTATATTGTTTTTGATTAATATTTGAGATTATGTGCTGTTTTGTATCATACCTAATCTGATGAGACTGTATATGCTGATATTAACACTCTGGTGTTATAGCTCTGATATTATGTAAATGCTAAATGCTGCTAAACATTGCTGACATTGCATTGCATATGCCCTGATTAATGCATATTCATGGTCTAATACATACTAAGATCTGGTGTTTTATATTCATCTGAATCTAATACATGTTATACTGATTTGATTCACACCCTGGTTATGCACTAAAAATGTCTTGTATCATGCATTCCAAAACTCAGGGGGAGATTGTTTTTAATAATCTCAATATTAATTGTATGTTTGTCATTAAATCAAAAAGGGGGAGATTGTAAGCCATAAGATTCCCTGATCTAGTTTTTGATTTATGTCCCAAACATACAAGTGCACATGAAATATTTGCTTTATCTAATGTTTTGAATCAAGAAACATTTCAGGCAAACATGAAGACACCACACACATGGAACAATAGTTTGCAACTCAAGGAATCAACCAAAGCTGGAGGATACACTTGAGGAAGATGCAATTTTGTATAGTGGTATTAGGTGTCTAGGTATCAAGTTAAGTAAACAATCACTAGAGTCTCACACAAGACATTGCCAATAAACTTTTGTCATTCATTCATGTGTTATGAAACTTAACTCTGAAAAACTCGATTGAACAATCGATTGAATGGGTCATCAATCGAATGGCACATAAACTGTCATAAACAACTGAGGTCTGTAACAAGATCACTCGATTGTCAAGTCGATTGCACAATAGATTGACAATTCGATTGACGCTGAAGTTTAAGTTACAGAGAGCATTCAGTTTGTGCCCACTCGATTGACCACTCGATTGTCCACTCGATTGGCAACTTGATTGTTTGCAGTATCTGAGTCACTTTGACCACAATACTCGATTGACCACTCGATTGTCCACTCGATTGGCAACTTGATTGTTTGCAGTATCTGGGTCACTTTGACCACGATACTCGATTGACACATCGATTGATGCTATATTTCAAGTCACAGTGAGCACCCAGTTTTGAACAACTCGATTGCTCACTCGATTGAAAGGAAATTATAGCATCAGGTCTGAATCACTTTGATCACGACACTCGATTGACCAATCGAGTGATGCTATTTTTCAAGTCACAGTGAGCACCCAGTTTTGCCCAACTCGATTGCTCCCTCGATTGAAAGAAAATTAGAGCATCAGGTCTGATTCGGAAACTGAATCAATCGATTGACCAATCAAGTGAAGCTTATATAATTCAAGTTTCCAGAAACACAGAAAATACGACACTCGATGCAGCAATCGATTGTATCCTTACAAACTCGATTGGGCAATCGATTGTCCTGGTGTTTTCCTTGAATATATATATGATGCTTCAAATCTTTTTAAAAAGAACTTTTGGAACAACTTGTATAACTCTTGCATAAAAACTTTTCACATTTTTTTCAGAATCTCTTGCTCTCAATCTTGCATATCTCTGAAAATACTTTGAAAGAAAAGTTTCCTAACACACAAAAATATTGATTGGCAAATCAAATCTTTTGTGTGATGCTAGAGTGATTGAACACATTTCTTGATACTACTTTTCTTTGTTCGTGTAAAAGACAATTCTTTGTAATTGGTGCGGTAACAAATCCAGTTTAGAAACTAGTGGCTATCCTTGTTGGTGTGGCATCATCAAGAGGAAGCCTACTTTGATCTTGTGTGAGTTTGGGGATAAACTACAAGGATCAAAGGGGTGACAAGATAGAAGTGAAGGGAGTTAGATTGATAGGTCGTGTAGAAGACTGGAAAATCTGTAAAAGTACTCGAATTCATTCTATAGTGAAAAAGGCTGGAATCATGATTATGATTTCAGGACTGGATGTAGGTCGTTGGATCAACAGCTGAACCAGGATAAATCTTGGTGCAATCTTTCCTATCCCTTCTCTTTAATATTCAGCATTGTTTAATTGCTTATTCTTGTATGCTCCTTGAATAATCTTGTATGTGATTTTAAGTTTCCGCTGTGTGTGTAAATTGTATGATTGTTGCATGATAGATATGGGAATTATGTCTAACTAGTTGGAGTTGATCTTAATTCTCTAGTTATTAATCATAAAAGAAGTCATAGTTTTCCAACACTGCACTGGTGTTTGTCCGTGAGAGACTACACCCTAGTAAATTGTGTTTGTCCGTGAGAGACTGCACTTGTGTTTGTCCGTGAGAGACTTCACCCTAGTAAATTGTGTTTGTCCGTGAGAGACTGCACCGGTGTTTGTCCGTGAGAGACTACACCCTAGTAAATTGTGTTATAGTTGCCAAGTGTGGATGTTTTGGAATTGTGTGATAGTGTGTTTGATTGCAAAACCATTTCGAAACTTAAGTTGTCGTGGTAATTGTGTAATAATTGCCAAGTGTGGATGTTTTGGAATTGTGTGTATGTGTGATCGATTGCAAAACTATTTCGAAACTTAAGTTTTTGTGGTAATTGTGTTATAATTGCCAATTGTGGATGTTTTGGAATTGTGTGTAAGTGTGATTGATTGCAAAACTATTTCGAAACTCAAGATGTCGTAGTGATTGCGCTATAAATGTTAAGTGTGATTGTTTGGATTTGTGTAAGTGTTGATTGATTTCGAAACCCTTTGAAAAGCTGAAAAATGCTGAATTTTGCTGTTTTTATACTGATGTCTGATGTGTATTCGAATACAACAAGTTGTATTCGAATACAGACATGTTGTTTTTGCCACTAACTTACTGTGTAGTCGAATACAGACTGTTGTAGGCGAATACAAACATGCTGTTTTTGATGCTGAATGCTGAAACAACCTTGTATTCGAATACAAAGATGCTGTATTCGAATGCAACAGTGCTGTTTTGTTAAAAACTTCATTTTTCAACCTTGTTTATGAATGTTTAGCATATGGAAACCCTTTTAAGGTGCATGCTAAGTTGAAATGTCATTTTGTGCACTTAAAAACTTAAATGTTATGTGTTAATGATTAATTATGGTTGGTGACCCTTTACAATATTGTGGAAATCTGGGCTTTGCCCTAAGATAAGAACCAGGACCATCCTATGTTAGGAGGATCTTGCGGGGCGCATGAAGATCACTCACGATGTATAGTTTTTTGTAGAATGATCAGATTAGGTTGACGTATAGGGACTATATGTCTTTCTTTTGGGATGTCTTTATTTTAATTTGGAAGACTGTACCTATACCAATATTGTCAGCATGACATTTTATTTTCGATGGGTCTCATGTACCACTTTTTCATGTGTAAATACCTTGGATTCGTATTGCAAAAACTATTCTGCTGTTTGTAAATTATGTTGACTTAATTTTTGTTGTGTTATGACTTAAATATTTATCCTAAGGTATTTCCTTAATTATTTCTTTGTGTTATGAATTTGTTTTGAAAAAATAAATACACTCTCGATGTTAAAAATCGGGGTGTTACACCTGTGATTGAGACTAACCCTCAAGGACCCAATCTAAATTGGGTACCTAAAACCAAAGTCTGAATTCTGTTTTGTAGGTCTGCTTGACATCCAAAACTCACTCATGGTACCTAGACAGCGGATGTTTCAAGCATATGACTGGAGACAAATCAAAATTCATATCTCTGAATTTGAAAGAAGGAGGATATGTAAAGTATGGTGACAACAACAAAGGCAAAATACTTGGTGCTGGAGACATAGGGAGTGAATCAACAACGACAATCAAGGATGTTCTCTATGTAAAAGGTTTGAAACACAATCTGCTTAGCATTAGTCAGCTTTGCGATAAAGGCTACCATGTATATTTTACATCACATACTTGTACACTTGAGCACAAGGAAGATGATAGCATAAAATTGGAAGGTGAAAGGGTAAATAATATATACATGATTGATCTTGACTCTTTGCCTGCAAATAATGTTTGTTGTTTGTTATCTAAATCTGATGAAGATTGGTTGTGGCACAAGAGAATAGCTCACATACAGATAAACCGTCTTAACAAACTTGTTAGAAAACAACTAGTGCTAGGTCTTCCAAACAGAAAATTTACTAAGGACAAATTATGTGACTCTTGTGAGAAAAGTAAATTGGTCAAGTCCTCTTTCCCACCAATAGACTTAGTACAAACTAATAGAGTTCTACAATTGATTCACATGGATCTATTTGGTCCCTCTCAAGTAAAAAGTTTTGGAGGAAATCTTTATGGCTATGTTTTAGTTGATGATTTCTCTAGATATACATGGACTTATTTTCTGTCTCACAAAAGTGATAAGCATATAGAGATTAGACATCATTTCATCAGGGATCAATACCAAAATGGTAATATCATGCTTGAATATATTAATACATCTGATCAATTAGCTGATATCTTTACCAAAGCCCTACCCAAAGAAAGTTTCTTCTATATTAGAATGAAACTTGGTATAATGGATCAAAATGAAATATGATCTCTGTAGAAAATCGATTGAGACATTGACGTTTTCTATAAATTTACTAACTTACAATAGATATGTCAATTTACACATCAATTATCATGTGTCAAAATTTCAAATCAGTATTACAAAATCGAATTCACAAGCGATTTATGCTACAAAGATTCTCAATTGT
This sequence comes from Cicer bijugum, assembly GCA_037974875.1. Taxonomy (NCBI): domain Eukaryota; kingdom Viridiplantae; phylum Streptophyta; class Magnoliopsida; order Fabales; family Fabaceae; genus Cicer; species Cicer bijugum. The sequence goes on from JBBPBT010000623.1 coordinate 8,664,637, forward strand.
CAAAATATAAAACACGACAATCGATTTCATAATCGATTTAGTGATCTGTGGTAGCAATAAATGCTGAACCAAAATCGATGTGACAAAATATACATCAATCCAATCGATTGGTGAATCAATTGAGGATAAGGAAAATCTTTTTAAAAAATCGATTTCATAATCGGTTATTTCTCCCAAAAATCCAAAGATTTGAGAAACTTTCCAAACTCAAACCCGAGCATCGATTTGGTAATCGATTTTGTCAAATTATAAAAACTGCGAGCCAAACAAGTCGATTGGAATACCTGCACTGGTCAATATCTTTAAAGAAATCGATTTGGAAATCGATGCTGTTATGAGAAGTTTTCCTGAACTGATATGGAAATCGATTTCGACATCGATTTATCCATTGAACATTTACTTAAGAAAATCAATTTGGGAATCGATTTGCAATATGACTGTTGCAAAAATACTAGCCGTTGGAGGCAACTATAACTGAAACCTTTCATTTCCCTCCAATAACGGTAACAAAATCGATTTTGAAATCGATTTAGAAAATCGACTCTGAACAGTACCATTTAAATCCCTAAATCGATTTCTCAACACATTTTCACTATCAAACTCTCCCCAAACTCGATTTCTCTGTGCTTTGATACTTCTCAAACTTCTTAAACCTCTCAAGCTTCCCAAATCACTCTAATGGCAAGAGTTAAACAAACAAGTGAGAAACCACCATCATCCTCTTCAAAATCCATTTCCCTACATTCTTCCTCAACCTCTAGTGGTAGAACTCCTTCTCCTCAACCAACTTCCCCTCCTGCAAAAAGAGTTCCTATACCCACTCATAAGATTTTGGCAAAGGATAAAGGGAAAACCAAGGAAAAACCAAAAAAGAGGAAGGTTCCTCAAACAGAAAAGCAGATGGGTGATGCCATAAAGGGGCTTACTCAAAAGAAGAAGAAAACCACCTCTTCCCCTCAGCCAAAGAAGCCTCAAACTCCCAAAGGCAAACCTATTGAGGACATTGTTCTTCCCCCTTCATTCCTAAAGAGGAAAATCCTTGAGGCAAGAACTCTGGATTTTGCCTACTTTGATGCAAATGGATTCACCTTCCAACACCATCTCAGATTTCATGGATTGGTAGATTTTCTCTCCTGCCCTTGGGAAATCTATCCAAGACTTATTAGAGCCTTCTACTCAAACTTCACCCTCACTGACATTGGATTTGAGTATGAAGTTAAAGGCAAGAAAATTTCTATGACTTTTAGGGAGTTCTCCAAGCTATCAGGACTACCCTTCTATGGAGAAGCTATTGATGGCAGAACCAATCCTAATTCTACTGATGATGCTTGGGAAACATCAGTAGATAGATACACAATCATTCAAGACTTGATGGTTGAAGGGTTTGTGGAAAGAACATCTCTCCCAATTGGTTAAATGAAGGTCCATCATAGGATGCTGATGTATGTGCTATCCAGAACGTTGGTACCTAGATCAGGGAACCATGCCATAGTTCAGAAGCTTGACATTACTCTTCTTTGGGGCCTTTACAAGGAACTCAAGATGAGTTGGGTGTGGATTGTGCTGGTTAATATGTTAGAAACAGCACAAGGAAAGCTAATGCTCCTTTACCCTCAGCTGATCACCAAGATTCTGAGACACTTCAAAATATCAGTTGTCAATGACAAAGGGGGAGAATTTGAATGAATTTAACTTGTGCTTATGCTTATCTTATCATGTATACTGAAAATTGAATCTAAAATTTGAAATTGAAATGAATTATGAATTCTATAATTCAGGGGGAGTTTTAAATAAGAGTTATTATCAGGTTATGTTTTAATTTTGAAATGTAAACTCAAAGTTAAATTGTATGTTTGTCATTTAATCATAAAGGGGGAGATTGTAAGATATATGCCTCCTTGACTATGATATTGATATAACTTCCAAACATACAATGTATATGCATTATCTGATCAATCTAATAGTTTGGGTTGAGATACATTTCAAGAAAGAATCAAACACAACACTTGGACAAATCTTGGATCTCAAGCAATCAAGCAAAGATTGATCATATCAAACAAGACTTGAAGATTATGTGTAAATTTGTCTATTTTTCATACTGTTTATTAGTTAGATTCATCATTATGATTTCACACATCTAATATTTGTCAATTAAAACTAAAATCATAAAATAAGTGTGTTAATCAATCAATTGGTTAATCGATTTTTTGATTCATAGAACAAAGTTTTCATTGCGTTAATCGATTAGCAAATCGATTGGTAAATCAATTGGTTAATCAATTTTCTGATTCATAGAACAAAGTTTTCACTGAGTTAATCGATTAGCAAATCGATTACTTAAATGTTTTTATCAGACCTGTGTTCTATGATTAAAAGAAATCGATTGGAAAATCGATTGATATACTTTTCTTAAGTTACAAACTTTCTACTAATCAATTAGTTAATCGATTGCATGAATGAATTAGTTCATCATTTATCAGAAACATAATGCATAATCGATTGGCACATTGATTTTAATTAAATATCTGAGTTACAGGGACAAATCAGTCGATTGGGAAATCGCTTTGATTAAGTGTCTGAGTTATAGGGAGAAATTAGCCCATTGCCAAATCGATTATGTTAATGCAAGTGAATCGACTCGGTAATCGATTGATTGATCTCGCATTTTGAACAAAACAAATACAATCGATTATTCAATCAACTCTGATATGAACTGAGTATCAGTTTCTGATATATGCATTAAAAAATCGATTAGCAAATCGATTAGTTCATCTATTTCAAGAATTTCAAGAAAAACAAGAAATGCGAAATCGATTAGGAAATCGATTGATCTGGTAATACACATTAATAAAATCGATTGGGAAATCGATTTGTCTGAAGTTTTTCTGAAACTATATAAACTGAATCAATCACAAGTTTAATAACAGAGAGAAAGAACTGAAAGTTTTTCATTAGCTTTTCGAAAAATACACTTTGAGAAAAATTGTTATAACTCACAAACATTATTGGCAAATACTTAGTGTGAGAATTCATTGTGATTGAATCAAGTGATTTAGTTCTTTTTTAAAGAACCATCTTTGTAAAAGAAAGAGAGTGGAAATCCAGTATTGTGAAACTGGTGATCATCTTTTAGAGTGTGTGTGATCATCTAAAAGATATCTCAATATGATCTTGCTAGAGCTTGGTGATTAGTTCTTAAGGATAGATTGGTTGTTGTTGAAATCCAGTATTGTGACAGTGGTGGTCATCTTTTAGAGTGTGTGAGATCATCTAAAACAGATCTCAATCTGATCTTGCTAGAGCTTGGTGATTAGTTCTTAAGGATAGATTGGTTGTTGTTGTAGATTGATGATGAATTAGATGTATAGGAAATGAAGTGCTGGAAAGTCTGTAAACATACTCAAATCATTTCTAGTAAAGGCTGGAATCAGTAAGTGATTTCGGGACTGGATGTAGACTATCGAATAGATAGTTGAACCAATATAAAAATCCCTGGTGCACACTTCTCTATCTCTATACTCTTTATCTTGATAATACATGTGTTCTTGAATCTCAGTTTGAATAAGTTTTGAATCAATTATTGTTAAATTGGAATTAATATTAAACAAGTTGGTTTTAATATTAAGTTCATCACTTAGGAAGGAATTGGATCATCTGGTTAATAATATTGTGTACAACTTCCTAAGGATAGAGCCATTCCACCAACAAAATAGTTGTAGAGAGAAGGTAGAGACATAATTTATAGAGAAGTTAGAAGTAAGACATGATAGAAAAAATGGTAGAAGGATATATACATAGAGAAAAAGAGCATTTGTGGCGGCCCAAACAGCCACAAATGCCAATATATCTATTATACTTTTGTGGCGGCCTAGGCAGACATAAAAGACAATTTAGTTTTGTGGCGGCCTTTTCCATTAGTATGCTACAACATTTAGTATTTTGTGATGGTATAAGCCGCCACAATTTGTTGAAATTTTCAATCAGTTAGACCTTTTGTGAGGATGTAGGCCGCCACAAATTCAAATAAGTTTTCCCTTCAACATTTTTGTGACCGTTTTTCGCCATCACAAAAGTTACAACCAGCCGAAAAAATATTTTTAATTTGTGAGAGCCACTAATTACAACCAATTTGAATTTTAGTATTGTGAGAGTTTTTTGTCCAATAATTTGTGAGAGTTTTTTGTCCAATAATTTGTGAGGTTTTTTTCAACCATAAATTAAAATTTATTTTGTTAGTGCATTGGAGTGTTAAACTAGTAAAGTGGATTAGTTATCCATTTAGGTTCTCTAGCATAACCACCAGATAACCACCAACTGCTCTTGGTATACCTGAACCCTATAGGGGTGGAATTGGTACATCAGGCCCTACCAAATTTACAAGGTGAGTAAGCTGAGAATTTAACAGGTGAAATGTACCTATTGTATAAGATTTAGTTGTAACACTTATGGCCTTCCAATTGTAATGATTGACCGACTTTGCAAAGTAAAGCTTGCTTGACCTTCGTACCTATTGTAAAGCTTGCTTGACCTTCGTACCTTTATAGCTTCTTGCTCCAATGTCTCCAGTTGTATCTCCAATGATTTGATTTTGAGGAAGATCACTTATTAGTTTCAAATTGTTAGGAGGAGTTTGAAACAAAGATTGTTTATCAATCTCGTTTTCTTGGGAAACAATCCGATGTGACTGTCCGAATAGTTCTTCCTCTTCATCATCTTTCTTTTTTAAATCAAAATCATCAAACTCGTCAAATAATATATGCATACTTGTTTCAATTGTTTTAGTTTTCAAATTAAAGATGTGATATCCTATAGATTCAATTGAATATGCCAAAAATATAGCTTTGTCTGATTTTGCATCAAATTTACCTAAGTTATCTTTGTTGATAAAGATATAGAAGTAGCATCCAAAGATATGAAAATATGAAATGTTTGACTTCTTATTTTTCCAGATCTCATAGGGTGTTTTGCTTATGATTTTTCTAATGGAAACACAATTTCAAAATGTAGCAAGAAGTGTGTATAGCTTCAGCAAAGAAATAATTTTCAACATTTGATTCTTCCAAGATTGTTCTTGCCATCTCTTATAATGTTTTATTTTTTCTTTCAACAACTCTATTTTGTTGAGGAGTTCTTGTGCAAGAAAGATTACGAGAGCTGCCACATTCATCAAAAAATATTTTAAAAGATGCATTTATGAATTCACCTCCAAGATCACTTCTTATAGCAGCTATATTTGATTGTTGTTCATTTTGAACTTTTCTACATAATGTTTTGAAAGCATCAAATGTATCATCCTTTTGTTTTAAAAATAGTACCCATGTGTGTCTAGAAAAATCATCAACAATGACAAATCTATATTTTATACCTCCTAGACTAGTGGTTTTGATGGGACCAAAAAGATCAATTTGAAGTAGTTCAAGTGGTTTTTTAGTTGATATAAAACATTTTGAGTGAAAACTACTCTTAACTTGTTTTCCCTTTGCACAAGCTTCACATATTTTATCTTTATTAAAGTTAAATTTAGGAAGTCCACTAACAAGATCAAATTTTGATAAATTTGAAATTAATTTCATACTCACATGTTCAATTCTCTTATGTCATATCCATTTGTCTTTGTTAATGGACATGAAGGAAAATTCAACTGGTAATTTTTTAATGTGTAAAACATGGGGATTTTTCTTTCAAGATGCAGAAAATAAAATCTCACAAGAGTTTTCCATTCTCACTTCACATATGTTTGGTTTAAAAATAACTTCAAAGCCATTATCACAAAGTCTACTAATGCTTAGAAGGTTATGTTTTAATCCCTCAACATATTGAACATCATTGATTTTGGCAAAATTTACTTTACTTATGTTGCCTTTGCCTTTGATTTTTGATTGATCATTGTTTCAAAATGTTATTGATCCTCCATTATTTTTAATGAAGGAAAAAAAGTTTTGTTTATCTCATGTCATATGACTTGAACAACCATTATCCATGTACCATGGCTTTTTCTTGATACTTCGAGAACCATCATGCATTTGATGTTACCAAATTCTTAGGTACCCATTTGGTCTTGGGTCCTTGAGGGTTAGTTCTTCTTGTTATATTTAATTTTTTAAGATAACATTGTGATTCATAATGTCCAATCTTTAAACATAAGGAGCATTTACTTACTGGAGACTGTTTTGGTATGTGTCCAAAATGTTCTCCTTTTTTGATACTTTGGGAATAATGTTCCATTATGTTTGCATAACGTTCTTGGTTTTAAATGACCATTTTTTTCTCTTCTTCTTCTTCAGTTTTTCATTCTTTTTTCTTTTTGAAATAGCAGGCATATTCTAAATGTCTAATTTTTTTACAGTATGAACATCTTGCTTTGCATTTGTCATCTTTTCTTTCAAGAACAATAACAATTTCATATATTTTTGTTTTTGAGTTTTGTCAAAACCAAGTCTAGCTTTGTCAAATATCCCTACTTGGGGTCCCATGATTTTTTAAATAAAAAAATTTCCTAAGTTATTTTTGAGAATTTCATTTTCTGTTTTAAGAAGAATGTTTGAATCATAACATGTTTTGAATTTCATTTCCTAAGTAGAACATTCTGAGTTTTCAGTTTCATCAGTTTTCTTAAAATGAGATTCCTGCATGTTTTGAATGATGATTTTTAGTTCATCAATCATAACATGAGCTTTCTCTTTTCTTTCTTTTTTTTTTTTTACTTCTTTTATTTTTAAATGTTGATCCTTTAAAGAGTTACATTTTTGAACAAGCATGTTTGAATCATTAAGTAAACTATCAAAATGTTTTTCAATTTGTTCACATAAGGGACAAGGTTCAAAATTTATGATCTCCATATCTTCAGAGTTTGCCATCAAACATAAGTTAGCTTCTTTAGGTTGCTCTGTTTCTGATTCATCATAACCATCCCAAGTCACCATCATTGATTTCTTCTTCAAAGGAAATTTCTTGGGTGCTCTTTTATTTATGGGACATTCAATTTTATAATGTCCTTCTTTGTTGCTTCCAAAACAAGTTATTTTACTCTTGTCTACTTCACTTTTAAATTTTTCATTTTTATATAATATCCCTTTTTAATCTGATCTATTCTCCTCATCATTCTTTGTATCTTTCTTGTGAGGAGAACAATCTCTTTATCAGCATTTTCTTTGCTCTCTTCTGGATCACTTTTCTCATTTCTTTGTTGCATGCTTTGTGTATTATGAGATGCCTTTAAAGCTATTACTTTTTTTAAGGTTTATCCTCAAGTAACAACACTTCACGTGACCTTAGAGTTCCAACAAGTTCTTGCAAATCTAGTACCTCAAGATTATTGGCTTGGCTTTTAGTTGTTACCATTGGCCTCCACATGATTAGAAGACCTCATGATCTTTCTTACCTTATCTTGTACAAAATAAGCTTTGCCAAGATAACGCATTTCATTCACTATGGTTGTGAATCTTGAGTAAATTTCATCGATTGTCTCTCCTTCATTCATATCAAATAATTCAAACTTTCGTACACCAATGTTTATTATTGTTTCCTTAACATGGCTTGTTCCTTCATGGTGAGTTTTCAATGTGTCTTACACTTTATCTATTGTATCACATTCATTTCCTCTTTCACTTTTTTCCCTACTTAAAAATAATTGAGATTTTGAGTTTAGAAGTACCTTAGATTTTTCTTTTGTTGTCCAATATGCTTCTTTCTTTTCAGCAGATGTTGAATCGATTTGATCAACTCTTGGTATGAAATTTCTATATGTAATGATGCGCCACATACCTGTGTCCAATGACTTTAGAAACAACTGCCTTTTTTGTTTTCCTGAAATAATAATCTGAGCTATCAAGGTAAGGTGGTCTGTTTGATGATCCTCCTTCAGCAATGTATTTGGCTTTTGACATTTTCTTCCTAAATCTTTTGCTCTAACACTTTTTAGGTTTCTAATCCTTATAGACTGACTCTGATGCCAATTGAAGTAACAATGTCAATTATAAGGATGGGAGTTTGAATTATAATTGCCCCTTTTTAAATTTTTTGTTAAAAACTAAAACGTTTAACTCAAGATTGATATTGGTTACAAACGAAGAACATTCTTGGTTAGTGAAAAACAACAATATTTACTTATCTATATAAAAACTGATTAGAAGGTAAAAAGTAAATACAGATAAGGGAAGAGATATCACACAAAGATATTCCACTAAGTGCTCAAAGCAAGATCATTCTTGGTTTTCACACAGCTTTTATAGATCAATTTTGATATGTTACAAAGTACTACCTTTCTACCTAGAAAGGATTCCCACCGGTTACCTTACACTCTTTCAAAAAGGATTTTTACAAACTACCTTTTAAAAATACAAGGATTTTTACAAACTACTCAAGCTATGTCACAAATATAGTTTGGAGTTACAAAGTAATGATTTTGATATTGTTAGAATCTGAGTAAGCTCAACTTGCGTTTGACAATAGATTATAGAATTTAGGACTCATAGTGATGTATTAATTCACATTTGAAGCTCATATATGTTCTTCTTCTTGAAGCTTTCTTTATAGGCTTCAAGAGGGCTTATGATAGCTAATTTGGCAGTTGTGAATACTCCAACTGTCATGAGTAAGTGAGTGGTTAAGATCAGCCATAAAACAAGAATTTTCTTACTGAAAGCATGAATGTTCTTGTGAACCAAGAACGATCTTCAATTTTACCTTGAGATAAGCTGACTTTTAATCTTATCTTGATAGTTTCTGAAGTGATCTCATGCCTTGAATCACGTGTGCAGGTTTGTTTGAAACTACATAAAAAGTGTGTTTTCTAGCTTGTTAGCCTTGATTCTTGCATTGGATTGATCTTTGTATATTTCTAGTGAAGTTCTAGAATGGATTGCAATTTCTGGATCTAATATTTTCTTTAAGAATCTAATCATTCTTGTTAGTTTGCAAATGTGGAGAACATTCTTCGTTTTCTAGAAATCTATCAAGAACGTTCTTCGTTTCTCTAAATTAGCTTTCTTTATTTTAATATGTATGTTTTGTAATGCTTGGTACCTATCTTGATTAACATAATCAAATAAACTTGTTAAATACCAAAATACTAATAATCATAATTAGAAGTCTTAATTAATATTTATTTAATTATCATAAAAACATTAATTTGGGATTTTGTCTCAACAAACCTTTTGGTAATGATGGCTGTAGTGTCACATCGGGCATGTCAAATTTGTTGTCCAAATTAAAATTTAGCTAAGTGATCGACTAACAAATCTTAGATTTTGATTTCTTTTTACTTCAAATGATTACACTAAGCAAGGAATAATATTCCCTTGTTGTAGATTCCTTATCTCCTCCAAAAGAGTTTTAAAGACGGTGTTGGATTTTTGTGAGTTATCTTAGCTAAAAAATGCATAAGTAAAATAGCATAAAGATAAAGGCATACAATATGAGAAAATAAAATTGTTTGATTTATTGTGTAAGAATTACATGAGATATATATAGGCAAAATTCATTTTTCTACTTTCTACCGTTAGATGTACGTGGCGCTCCACAATGGATTGAATCCTCTATTTTCGTGGCAGCTTAATTTCCGTTATCCCATGCGTTCGTTTTTCCTCCACATTGCCTCTTCACAAATATACATATTCATGGTTAGTGGCGCTCTAAGCATTAAACACAAATTTTACTGTTGAATTGTCAACACCCATATGTTTAGATTGTCTCTGAAGAGCACACGACCCTTGCAAACCTTTGTGGAACTGAAAAAGAATCACTTAACTCCTTTTTAGTTGTTGCTAGTTCGACTAACCCTTAATTTGACAAATAGGGATTCAACTACACTAAATTCAGCTGCTTGCCATGCTCGACTAACAACTTAAAATATTTATGGTGATGGGGATCCATTGACTCTAGGAGTAATTTTGGAATGAATTACTCCACTTAATAATTTAATATGAACGGTGAATTTTACTAATTCAACCGTGGATTATTCCATAATATATTAATGATCAAACACACAAAGTTTTATATAAATATGATATTTATAACTATGCAATCTAGCCACCGATATCTACGTATATTTTTAAAAAATTTACTATACATGTATTTGAATTTTTTAATGAAATATCCAATAGTTTTAAATTTTTGAAGAGTTGATCTATTAAACAAGAACTTTTGATTTTATGGTTGGATTAATAAAATTCATCGTTTATATTGAATTATTAAGTATATAAAACTTTATTATACATTCATTTGAAATTGTAGAGTTGATCTACTAAACAAAAAACTTTTGTTTATAAGATAGGATAGTAAAATTCATCGTATATATTGAATTATTAAGCCAAGTAATTAGATCCAGAGTTCCTCGTGGAGTTAGCTAATTATGGTTTAAAGAAATAATAACAATACTAATAATATATTGTATAAGATTCTACAAACTTGACACTTTCAAATATACTATAATCTTTGTTCATAAGGATAATCATATTGAAATTGGTGAGATTAAACGTTAATATCTCAACTCAAATAAAAAATAAAAATAAAAATGAATGAACAAATACAATAAGAAATAAAAATAATCACTAAGGAGTTTTCTCCAAAAGCAGCCCTCTGGTCCTACTGCTGACTAAGCCTAATGAACTATCATTGTCTAACTTATTTACACAAGAAGAGATACTTAAAGATGGATGCTTCGTTTGTGCCACGACCAGTTCAAGGTCTTCAAAAACTATCAGACCTTCTGTCACATGGGTTCTAGTCTCTCCTTGAATTTCTTCTACTCCTCCCCAGTCACTTCCAAATATTTCCCTTTCGACAAGCAGATCATTGCTGAAAAATGTAATGAACATGTAAAGTTATGGTTATGATCAAAACACGAGGAAGAAACCGCTATTCTATAATGCTCCCAGTGGCAAATGAGAGACACATTATGTTTTTTAAAATGGTAAACGAGTTTTCAACAATGCAATTAAGAACATGATATTTACTATGACGTTTATTATCAATTTATCATTCATACATGCAAGTAGAAAAAGTGTAAGGAGTTGGGATCTATGAAGCACAAACTCCTTCATGGATACACACTGAAGCAACTAATGTCTAAAATATAGGACACTCGGATACTGCACATACACACAAGTCTATGTGTGAACTCTCGTGATTAACATAAAAAATCAAAATTAGAGATAACATTGAATATTAATCTTCCAAATACAAAGTTATTTAGTTTCACATGAGAGGCGTCTAAGCTTAAAAATATATTTTTTATTTATTGCTAACTAAGAGGTGTAAGACAAGTTCATTGGTGTGTCGAAAAAAACGTTGGTGTCTGAGATGTGTCACACATGTGACATGACAGTTTGCAAAAGGTGTTTATGATTTATAGAGGTTGAGGGAGAAGAAACACATACTTGAAGAAGCGTAGATGAATGTGCAGTAGGTTCAGACATGACATGGCTTCTAGTTTTTCTCCCACTTAATGCAGTAACTGATGGGCTGTTAGCAGCAGTTATGTCCCAATAGCTTTGTTTCATGGCCATTGTTAGTGGTGATTGAAAAAAATGACTTGGACTCTTCCACCCACCTGTGTTTTCATCCTTTGTTCGTATGCTAGACCTAGTTACCATTTTCTCTGTTGTTGCTGCTGTTTTCCTACTTTTTTGTTAAAGCTCGCAAATAACATCATCTTTCTATCAGCAAATAGTGGTCCTTTTCCATTCTCTCTATCTCTGACTCCAGGGATTTTACAGTTTGATTAAGTGTTCTGACAGTGATGCCTATCTTCTCTCCGTTGTACTTGGTCTCTGGAGTGAGATAAATTGCAATAAAGAAAGAGGGTCTGGTCCATCGCTTTTCATTTGGTTGAACAGAAGTTGGAGGAGTCGAAAGAACAGATGAAAAAGACAGTGGTGTTGAGCAAGAATATGTAGCTAAGGATTGTGCTTCGAGTGTCAAAAGGTTTTGTTGCTGCCGTGCTAGCTGCATTCACATTTCACGATTCTCCTTTTGTAGCTCAAGTACTAGCTTGGCCTGGTCTGTTCCTATTTTAGTTACTGGAAATAGATCCTCATTTGCATCATTTGCCTGCATCTATGTCTAACAGGTTTTAGTTTCATTATTCATAATCAACAAAGTGATATATTTGACACAAGATGAATCGATACTATTCTGTCAGTGAAACTTTGAAATGGTTAGAGGATTCAACCTTTGTTCGAATATCCTTGGCTGTATCAGCCCAATGAAGGGTGTTTTGAGTTTCACCAGATGAGAGGTTACTCGGGCTTATGTTAGCAATCATGACAGTGCTACATGTTCCTCCTAGTGAATCTTTGAGAAGCTGAGTCAATTTTGAATTTCGGCATGGTATATGCTTCTTTCCATCTACAAGAGCATTAATGCAGCATCTTAGTGCAAGAAGAGATTGGTTAATGTTGGAATCCTCAAGAGATCTAAGTGTTCTTTGATATGTGGCAAGAGCTCTCTCTGACCCTGCAAGATCAACCAACGAGAGCTTTCCCACATTGTTAATAATATTCATTGCAGCATCTCTAACTTGGTATTCAACAACAACCTATATGTAACAAATAAACTAAACACAAGTCATAATCACATCATATAAGGGTTTTTGCATCATTTTTTTGTAAACAACCTTCAAAAGTGTACCTGCAAGACAACATGGGAATGTGAAGATGTTTCATTTGCACGAGTTGGTTTTGTAGTTCTGTTATGATTTCCTTGCTGAAGCAATGTCATCACCTGAAGCAGCAAAAGCAAATAAAAACTCAAAATTCATAACGTAGTCTTCCAATATACCAGAATGGTTGAATATTACTTCATTAGTAGAGTAAGCTTTGTATTGTGTAAGACCTGCTGCCACAATCCCCTAAAATATAGTTAGACAAGGGACGATCAGATTGTGATTTAATGGGATGCAGCAAAAACAAGAACTCTACACAACAAACATAAATTCATTTTTAATATATTTAATATGGCTGGAGGGGCTAGTAGGTGAAGAATTGAAATAATATTAATAAACAGGTATTTAAATTAAACTACAAGGTTCCTCATTAAGACTAATGAGTTAAGTATTAATGCCTACAACGAAAAACAAGTTCTTATTCCTTTCACCTAGTAGTATAGATGGCCCCAAAAAAACATACTAGCAAACATGAGCTAAATGTATTAAATTTCCCATGCTGATGTATTGCCGCAATTGTGGTTGAAATGCAGTTATTGTGGCCTAATGCAAAACGATGCAATCTACAAATTACAGCTTGATGGGGGTTGCAGCGGCCGCATTATGTGACTCAGTATACATGAACTTTGAATGCTTATCAAAATATTATCATATCTTTGTAAATTGATTGTACCTATGTACTTGCATCAAGATATACTATTCAAAAATCATTCAATTTATTTCAAAGTCATGTATGTAGTCACAAGTACCATAACAGGCACAAATTATTAGTAAAATTTCTCTTGAACATGGCTAATTTTCTTTTAAAATGACAATTAAGATAAGAAAGTGGACCTGTTTATCTTCTCTCAAAACCAGAGGTCTTCCAGTTGAAATCAAATCTCTAACAGTTTCATTATAAACCTCAAGATAGGACAGATGAACAACATGGTTTCCATCACAACTTCTCGTCTTGATTTTACAAAAAAAAGATCTTTAATTGCCCACACCATCACCCCTGGGCTCTCCACTGTACCATTCATTATGTAAGTTTTTTCAGCTCCAGTGGCACCATAACAGAAAACTTTCCACAAGTTCTGAGGTTCTAAAAATGCAATGTAAACAAGTTTTTAACCATACACCAAATATTAACATTATGATGTGAAAGCACTTATAAAACATCATAAGATTAAAATAGAATGTAAAGAGATGGAAAAACTTCATAGATTGTAAAAATAAAAGAGATTGAATGTAACCACAATTGTATGTGTCTAACACTCTTCAATAAATAAAGTGAACTGAATGGAATAAAATAATTATCATGATATTTTACCAAAAAGAGTTTAAAAAAAAGTTTTCGTATCAAAACCCAATATTGGAAGAGAAACCAATAAGACATATTTAATTTAATAATGATATTCTATATCTATAGGAAAGCCCAATTTAGGAAAATTATGAGTGAAGAGAATCAATGAAGCACATACACATTGACACTACGATAATTTAGTTGAATGTAATTAAGGATTGAATGTTGTGGTATAGAGAAGAGAACTCACGAGGTGGAATAAACTTCTTGTTGAGTAGCTGAATCAGGAAAGCAAGCATCAAAGGTGAAATGACGTTCACGAGTTCTCTATAACCTAAAGCAATCCTTATGATTAATGAATTCGGTCAAATACACGTCATCGGGATTCACACAACACCTCGAATCCGCTTCTTTTCCTTCCCTGTTTTCTCAGTTTCCAATAACAATAGCTTCCGAGCCACGCCACGGTTCTTGGAAGAATGGTTCTTAGGAGGTGAAAGGTTTTGTTGTTTATATAAGAGTGTTAGGACTTTCAACTTCTCCTTTAAACCTTGATGTGGATTTGAACAGTTCATTGTGTGACATGGAGTTGACACAAGCATTGAAAGGCTTCTTGCAATTTGTTCGTCAAGTTGAAATGTTTTTGGTTGGTCTAGGAGAGAATCCATAGTGCAAATCTATTGGTTTTGAAAGCTTGGTTTGAAGATTGTTATAGGATGCAATGAATCTCAGATTTCAGAGAGAGAGTTTTTAGTGATCGAAATGGATTCATACAAAGAAAAAACAGAAACTGTTTTTCAAGATACAAAAGTGTTAGTATTATATAACGATAGAATATATATAGTCCAAAAATTGAGTCATAGATTGAGTTTTATTTATTTATTTATTTATTTATTTATTTATTATTATTATTATTATTATTAGTACTTTACATTATTTCTTAAAAGAAATCTCCATCATATATGTTACTCGTATTCTATGGTGCCGACAATATTAGAGACAAGATTGAGCACAAAAATACTTTTGAAAGTTGTACATTCATTAATGTAAACCATTGTTTTAATTATTGCAGACGTATAATATATTTCAGTAGCAAGCTGCAACACACACTACTATGAATGACTACACACATTACTATGAATGAAAGAGTACCTTGAAGATTAGATGAATTAGAATAACATTATTATCTTTTATAATAACACAATTGATATTTTGTCTAACAAAAAAAAAATTCTAATTTTACATTCTAGAATTAAATATATTAAAATTAAACATCATTTTATAAGAGTCAATATTCACAAAGGCATTCTTGATATCAAATATATGGATAGTAACCATCAATTGGCATATATTTTTACAAAAACACTTATTGAAGATAGATTCAATTTTATAAAGTAGAATTTAAATATTCACTTTATAAAAGAATGATTATTTAAACTCTATATTGATTATCTAAAATGAATTTTCATTTTGTCACCAGAGAACTGAATTTTTATTCTGCCTCTAATAGATTGAATTTCAATCTACATCTAGTAATAGATATCTTTTTAAACCATTGCTCAATAAAATGAAAATTTTGTCTCTTGTTAAACAACACTAATTATCTACCATTAGAAAGAAATTGTTTTCTTGGTAGTGACATAGGCTCATTGTTAGTATTCTTGCTCTCATATGTCGAGTTAAAAATAAAATGAATTCGAATTTTTTTTAATGACAACATTTATTACAACTATCTTTTTGTAACTTTTTTCAAATTCATTTTATTTTTTATTGTTATACGATGCGATGAATCTTAGAGAGAGCGTTCTTGGTGATTGGACTTTCTACTAACTCTCGTAAAATAGGTTTAGACGAAGAAAATAGAAAGTGTTTGTGGAGAGACAAAAATATTTATATTATAAACCATGATTTATAGGTTGAGGATTTATTTATTATTATTATTATTATTACTAATATTATTTTATTTCTTAAAGCAACTTTCTTTTACTAGTGATCCATTTGAACGTGAGTCTAAGTCCACTTTGATAGATTGTGAGAAATAGATGAGAATACAATTACTTCTGGATTAAGCAATCTAATAGGTGGTTTGATGGACCACTTTTAAATATCACTAAATTTATTTAAAAAATTTATCAAATGTTTTAATAAATTAAAATAATCAAATGTCTAGGAGAGAATCCATAGTGCAAATTTCTTGGTTTTAAAAGCTTGATTTGTTGATTATTATAGGATGGGATGAATCTGAGAGACAACATTTTTGGCGATTGGACTCTTGGCTAATTCTCGTGAAATGGGTTTAGATGAAGAAAATAGAAAGTGTTTGTCCAAATACAAAAGTGTTTCGAATATATACAGCCCAAATCGTGATTCATAGGTTGAAGTTTTATTTATTATTATTATTATTATTATTATTATTATTATTTATCATTATACTTATTATTATTATTATTATTATTATTATTATTACTTTATTTCTTAAAACAAATTTCATTTACTCATTATCCCATTGACTATGAGTCTAAGTCTAATTTGATAGATTGTGAGAAATAGATGAGAATACAGTTACATAGGAGTTAGCAATCTAATATAGTCAGTTGGTAGGTACTACTAAACTTTGTTAGCTATATAAGAAATCTTTGTCATATATGTTAATCAGATTTTACGGTGCCGACTATATTAGCGACAAGATTGAGCGCAAAAGTACTTTTGAAAGTTGTACATTCATTAATGAGAACTATTGTTTTATCTATTTTAGAAGTATAATATATTTTAGTAGCAAGCTACAACATACAACTACTATGAATGAAACAGTACATTGAAGATTATAAGATGAGTTAAAGTAACATTTCTATCTTTTGTAATAATACATCTCGTATTTTGTCTAACAAAAAAAGCATTTCAATTTTACATTCTAGAGCTAAACATATTGAAATTAAACATCATTTTATAAGAGTCAATATTCACATAGGTATTCTTGACATTAAATTGATGGATAGTGACCATTAATAGGTATATATTTTTATAAAAACTCTTTTTAATGATAGATTCAATTTTATAAAGTAGAATTTAAATATTCATTTTATAAAAGAATGATTATTTAAACTATATGTTGATTGTCTAAAATAAATTTTCATTTTGTCCCTAGAGAATTAATTGAACTTTTATTCTGCCTCTAGTAGATTGAATTTCAATCTACATTTAGTCATATATATCATTTTAAACCATTGTTCAATGAAAGGAAAATTTTGTCTCTTGTCAAATAACACTAATTATCTAAACATAGAACGAAATTGTTTTCTTGGTTGTGACATATGTTGCTCGTTGGTATTCTAAGAGACTCACTTGCTCTCATATGTTGAGTTAAAATTGTAATGAATTTGAATTTTTTTTTAACGACAAAACATTTCTTACAACTATCTTTTTGTATCTTTTTTCAACTTCATTTTATTTTTTATTGTTAAACGAAGCAATGAATCTCAAAGAGAGCATTTTTGGCGATTGGACTTTTCTGTTATTTCTCGTGAAATGAGTTTAGATGAAGAAAATAAAAAGTGTTTGTCGAACAAAAAGAGTAGGTATTATGTAATGGTCGAATATATATGTAGTTCAAACCGTGATTCATAGGTTGAGGTTTTATTATTATTATTATTATTATTATTATTATTATTATTGTTATTATTATTATTATTTATTATTATATTTATTATTGTTATTATTATTATTATTATTATAATTATTAGGTTTAATTGCAGTTTTGATCTCCCTATTTTAGCTGACTCGCGAAAGTAGCCCATCCATTTTGTTTCTCTCTAGTTTTGGTCCCCAAACAGAATTTTGATTCAAAATTTGATAAAATTTCATTTTTTTTAAAGTCGTACTACATCATTTATAATCATAGATATCAGGTACAAATTGTTGCAAATGAGATCTTGATGCATAGTGTGATTTAAATAAATACAAAAACAAAAATGAAATTTCATCAAATTTTGAAACAAAAGTATATATGTTTGAAGGATCAAAACTGAGGATAAATAAAATTGAGGGACTACTTTCGCGATTCAACTAAAATTGGGGGACTAAAACTGCAATTAAGCCTTATTATTATTATTATTATTATTATTATTATTATTATTATTATTATTATTATTTATTATTACTTCTCCTATTATTTTATTTCTTAAAACTAGTTTCTTTTAATCATGATCCATTTGAACGCGATTCTAATTCCACTTTGATAGATTGTGAGAAATAGATGAGAATATAGTTACTTTTGGAGTCAGTAATCTAATAGATTGTTTATTAATGGACAACTTTTAAATATAATTAAATTTATTTGAAAAATAATCAAATAATCAAATGTCTAGGAGAGAACCCATAGTGCAAATTTCTTGGTTTTGAAAGCTTGATTTGATGGTTGTATACGATGCGATGAATCTGAGAGAGAGCAGTTTTGGCGATTGGACTTTATGCTAATTCTTGTGAAATGGGGTTAGATGAAGAAAATAGAAAGTGTTTAAGATAGAAAAGTGTTTGTATTATGTAAGCCTAAACCGTGATTCATATATTGAGGTTTTATTTATTTATTTATTTATTTATATATTTATTATTATTATTATTATTATTATTATTATTATTATTATTATGCTTACTGTCATCATTATTATTATTATTCATTATACTTACTATCATCATCATCATCATTATTATTATTATTATTATTATTATTTTATTTCTTAAAACAAATTTCTTTTACTCATGATCTCTTTGAACATGAGTCTAAGTCTACTTTGATAGATTGTGAGAAGTTGATGAGAATATAGTTACTTTTGGAGACAGCAATCTAATAGGTGATTCATTGATTGATCACTTTTAAATATTATAAAATTCATTTAAAAATAATAAAAAGTCTTGATAAATCAAAATAATCAAATGTCTAGGAGAGAATCCATAGTGCACATTTCTTGGTTTTAAAAGCTTGATTTGATTATTGTTATATGATGCGATGACTATCATATAGATCATTTTTTACGTTTGGACTTTCTGCTAATTCTCGTGGAATGGGTTTAGATGAAGAAAATAAAAAGTGTTTGTCGAGACACAAAAGTGTTTGTATTATGTAACAGTCGAATATATATAGCCCAAACGGTGATTCATAGATTGAGGTTTTATTGATTTATTTATTTTATTTATTATTATTATTATTATTATTAATACTACTATTATTTTATTTCTTAAAACGACTTTCTTTTACTCATCATCCCTTTGAATGTGAGTCTAAGTCCAATTTGAAAGATCGTGAGAAATATATGAGAATATTTTTACTTATGGAGTAAACAATCTAATAGGTGGTTCATTGATGGACTAGTTTTAAATATTATTAAATTTATTTAAAAAATAATCAAATGTCTAGGAGAGAATCCATAGTGCAAATTTCTTAGTTTTGAAAGATTGATTTGATGATTGTTATACAATGTGATGAATCTCAAAGTGAGACAAAGAAAATAAAAAGTGTTTGTCGAGATACAAAAGTGTTTGTATTATGTAACGGTCAAATATATATAGCCCAAATCGTGATTCATAGGTTGAGGTTTTATTTATTATTATTATTATTATTATTATTATTATTATTATTTATCATTATGCTTATTATTATTATTACTTTATTTCTTAAAACAACTTTCTTTTACTCATTATATCCCATTGAATATGAGTCTAAGTCCACTTTGATAGATTGTGAGAAATAGGCGAGAATATAGTCACATCAGGAGTTAGCAATCTAATATAGTCACATAGAATTGAAGTAACAATGTCAATTATAAGAAATGAGGTCTAAATTATAATTGCCATTTTTTAAAAATTCCCGTTTAAAACTGAAAGTTTAACTCAAGATTGATCTTGGTTATAATCGAAGAAAGATCTTGGTTAGTGAAAAAAAAATGACATATCAATTTTATCAATATAAAAACTGAATGTAAATCATATAATAAATAGATATAGAGATAGAGAGATCACACAAGCATATATTATGATTCACCCAAACACGGGTTACTTCCAATCCTCACAAATGTGAGATTTTCAACTAAGTGCTCAAGGCAAGATCGTTCTTGGTTTCGCACAGATCAATCTTGATCTTTACACAGTTTCTACCTTTCTACCTAGAAAGGATTTCCTTAGGTTTATCATACACTATTGCGGAAAGGATTTTGCAAGCTACCTTTTAAAACATAAAAGGATTTTTACACACAATTCAAGCTATGTTAACAAAATAGCCTTGTGTTATAAAGCAATGATTTTGAGAATGTTAGAATCTGGGTATTGCTCAACTCTTGTTTGAGCAATAGATTCTATAATTAGAACTCGATTATTACTGATTCTAACATAACACAAAGAATGGAACTGCAAGCGTGAGAATGATTTTGACAAGCTTGAGTATGATTGAATGATTGATGCTTTGCTTGATACTTTGAGTTGTGTTTTGTTCTTCATTTTGAAGCTGAATTTATAGACTTCAAGAGAGCTTAAGACAACTCATTTATCCATTGAAATAAGGCCAACTGTCATGAGAAATTGGATGGATAAGATCTACCAAAAAGCAAGAGAGTTCATGTTGAATCCAGAAACGTTCTTGACATCCAAGACCGTTCTTCGAATTGGTTGGACTGAGCTGACCTGTACTTGTGATTCTTGTCAATTGACTAAGATGATTTCTAGCTTTAAGTCAAGTGTGCATGTTTTGATTGAAGTACAACTTTAGTGCACTTTACAACCTATAAATATTTACTTGCATTTGTCTCACTTGAAGAATGATCTTGCTTTCTACTTTTCATGAAGCATGTCTTTAATGCCAATTATATTAGAGACAAGATTGAGTGCCAAAGTACTTTTGAAAGTTGTACATTCATTAATGAAAACCATTGTTTTATCTATTGTAGAAGTATAATATATTTCAATCACAAGCTACAACACACAACTACTAGGAATGAAATAGTACCTTGAAGGTTATCAGATGAATTAGAGTAACATTTCTATCTTTTGTAATAATACATCTAATATTTTGTCTAACAAAAAAAAAATTCCAATTTTACGTTCTTGAGTTAAGCATATTGAAATTAAACATCATTTTATAAGAGACAACGTTCACAAAGGCATTCTTGACTTTAAATTTATGGATAGTGACCATCAATGTGCATATATTTTTACAAAAACTCTTGTTGAAGATAGATTCAATTTTATAAAGTAGAATTTAAATATTCACTTTATAAAAGAATGATTATTTAAACTCTATCCTTATTCATGGCTTCCGCACAACCAGTTTTTAGAGATGGTGGTTGTAGCAATAAACCACCTTACTTCGTTGGAGAATACTATGACTTCTGGAAAATACGCATGCAAGCATATCTTGAGGCCCAAGGAGATGATATTTGGGATACAGTTGAAAGTGGCCCCTACGTCCCAAAAATAGTCATCAACAATAAAGAGGAAATAAATATAAAAGCCTCATGGACAAATGATGACAAAAAAAAAATGTTGTTTGATAAAAAGGCCAAAAGTATATTACAATCGACACTTGGAATGGACGAATGCTTCTGCATGTCTCATTATAAAACTGCCAAAAAAAAATATGGGATACTCTTGAAGTAACTCATGAAGGAACTTTTGAGGTAAAACTTTATATACTTAATACATTATCTCAAGAATATGAACTATTTCGAATGCATGCTGGAAAATCTATTATGGACTTGCAGAAAATATTTTCTCATCTGACCAACTACTTGATGGCGTTTGTCAAGATCTTCACTATTGATGAATTGAACCTTAAAGTTATAAGATCATTAACAAAGGCTTCACAACCTAAAGTAACGATAATTTCTAAAAAGAAAATTCTACCAAAGATTTCTCTTTCTGCACTTTTTGGAAAACTTCAAGAACATGAAATTGAACAAAATTTTCAGCTCTAACTCTTGAATCAAAAGGTTATGTAATCTACGAAGATAACAACAAGGGTAAAATTTTGGGCATTGGAAAGGTTGGTGCAGCCCCATCTCCTTCAATTGAAGATGTTCTATATGTTGAAGGATTAAAGCACAACCTTATTAGCATTAGCTAACTTTGTAACAAGGGTTACAAAATAGCTTTCAACAAGGATGAATGCATTATTCCAAATGAGGTATCAAATGAAATTCAGTTTGATGGTTAGCTTTTTAAAAATATTTGGCTTAATTGAACTTTTGGTCCTCCTATGTTAGGTGAATCGCGAAAGTAATCCCTTGTTTTTTTTGTCCCCAATTTTGGTCTCCCAAACAGAATTTGAGTCCAAATCATGATGAGTTGTTATTTTTTTAATGACGTTCCAAATAAATGGTGGCGTGGTAGACGTCTATGTCGATTAAAAGTCATTATTATATTATTCCAAATTAAAAAAATACAATTTATATTTTTAAAAACTATTATTATATTGTTCCAAAATTTAAAAAAAAAATAACCAAAATTAAAAACAAAAATAATCAACGCATCAAAATCAAAGTAGTATATGAGCTTTGGTTTTGGATTTCTTTGGGGTTGTGGATCCCTTGGTTTAGGATGTAGGTCAACCTGTAGGTTGAGAGTCGTTATCTGATCATGCATCGGGGTAATTGGTCTGAGTGTTTAGATCAAGGATAGTTATTATGTGTTGATATAGTCGGAAGTTAGCTTTGGAATTATTCGAAGTGCTGTTAACACTCTTCTTGATGTTGGTTTTGGGAAAACACTACCTCTAAGAAGGAACGACGTTGCAATGAATGTCAATAGGGACGATCAAATGGTTGAAGCTACGAATAACATGGATGTTTCTGTTGTTGCACATACAACTGCAAAGACTCTGCAGGATCTAGAGAAGAGGGAAAGAGAGATATGTGCTATTGAGTCAAGAGGATTGAAAGATTTTCGTCGTTACCATCCTCCAAAGTTCAAGGGTGATGAGAACTCAGAAAAAGTTGATCAGTGGATTCAAGAAATGGAAAAGATCTTCGAGATGACGGATTGTCAGGCAGAGTTAAAGCAAATCATGACGACATTGAATTTATGAAATGGTTCCAAGGACACATAATCTATGTGTTGGTGTAAACTCGAAGATTTTGAGTATGGATGGATTAACATTAGAGTAATAAGGGATTTCAAGTAAAGATCTAAGTGGAGGAATTTTCTTAAGAAAAGTATTAGATGTTTTCCTGGTAGATTTCAGGATGAGACTGGATGAAGTGTGATAACTATCAAATACATGTGAACATCAACAAATGGTTGAGAAGACAAGGCTTCCTTTTCGAATGGCATTTGGTGCTTAGGTGTCAATGAAAGATACTTGTATTGAAGTTAAGGGGAACTGCACATTATGAGTAAATACTCATTTGGTTAGATAAAATACGCTTTGAGGAATAGTCAATACATTGAGGGGGTAAAGTCGAGCATTCGAGTTAAACTAGATTCACAACTCATATTATTAGTATGAATCTCATGACAATTATAGGAATAAGGATATAAATTTCTTCGATAAGTAACAAATATCTGTGTGGATTAGGAGATGGTAAGTATGGATAATGATATTGGATGAAACTATAGACACGTAAGTGTGACGTTTGGGTGATGTTCGGAAAAACATAAGGAGTTGAAATTTGATGTATTGAACCGCGTGTTACTATTAAGTGGAATTGAAAGTACATAGTATGAGAATACTTCGAGATTGTAGTAATGTAAGTTTTGAGAGTCTATTAAAATATGGAAATTACTAGGAAAATGTTAATATTTTGATAGGTCGGAGGGATTATTCGAGATTTGATTTGGGACCCTAAGATGGTTGGTTTTTAAGTTGATGATTTAAAATCCACAAGGTTGGATGGAAGACCAAGTAATGCCTAAAACTTTCATAATTGAGGTAGTTGAGGTAGGCAAGGGATAAATAATTCAGGTTATGGATGAGAGTGTTTGAAGATCTACTAAAAATATTATGATTGGAAGAGTTTTAATTAGTGAGATTACTAAGACAATTAGAGTCAATGATGAAAAAGGCATGGTGTTGTATCTTAAGATGAAATGAATGAAATTTGACAGTGTGATGAGTATTTGGATATTTTCGAGGATCAAATTTTAGAATATTATTCAATGATACAAAGTGAAAAAGAAGAAATGTAACAAATGATTTATGGTTTAGTTGTTGGTCTTAGGAAGTCAAGAGTTAAGATTTCAAATGAGTGTATAAGTGACTAGATGGATGATGAAAGGTATGTGGATCTTTGAGATATTTTACTACAAATTTTTGAGGATGAAGTTTATAGATAATTATATTTTTAGGAAATGCTTATTGGGAACGTTTGATTGTTAGGATTCTTTCAATTTGTACCCCGATGAATGTTGAGAAGGAATAATAATCTAGTGAGTGAACAAAATTTTTGAAAAATGTGCCAAGAAAACTTGTTGGAGCTGCACATAGAGATGTAGCTTATGACACTTAATGATTCAAGAAATGAATTATCTCACCTATATTTCATACATTGTTATTATAAGGATATGCCAATGATACAAAGGCACTATTTGAGTGCATGTCATGGAGGTTGCTATTGTGTTCGTCAGTCAACATAGTTAAATGTTTGTTTGGTAGGAAAGAATTGAGCATGAAATGGAAAAGTTTGGTGAGAACTAGTAAGGCTTGATTTATTGAAATCACTATAATGAAGATGTATTAAGGTTCGAGGTAGAAATTTAAGGTTTGTATAAATGGAAAAGTGATGGAGTGAATACAATGTGTTTGACATGTCGTAATGAAAATATAATCATCAAGCTACAAATAAAGGAATGCGGCAAAATTGAGAAGTATCATAATAAATGTTGGCAGTAGATGTAGTAAGATTATTTCCGAGTTTGTGTAGAATTGTGAAGTATGTTAGAAATTGTCTAGTGAAGCGTGAATTTGAAGTGTTAGGCATGAGACAAATGTAGACCTTGATCTATGAATTAAATTCAAGTTGAATTTTGTTGGAAACATGACTCTTGAAATGAAGTACTAAACTGAAAGGAAGTTTGTGTGTCATAAGTAGTATAGTTTTGGCATGTCATCGAAAATATTTGAGGAAGCTTGGATCACCATGCAGATGTGGGGATGGAATTATTAAATTTATAATTGGAATAACATACTGGTAAGAACACTATGGTTTGACGTAGTTGTACGACTAAAGAAAAATCGAGGATTGGTGGACAATAGAGAAATTTAGGAGTTCTTGGCTTAGTGATTGTTTTGTGCCCAGTGTGTTGGTGTTATACTTAGTGTTTCAATTTGGTACCAAAAGGATGTTTTTACCAAGTGGAGGTAAATGAGGCTATGTGACGTAGCTACAAGCGATTTTACTTCATCGACAAGATCATAGTTATCGGGGAATATGGGAAACTCATAGGACCTTGAGAAGATTGTTTGATCGTTTGTGCATTGGGATAACCTCAAGTGTAAGTTGCAAGGAGCGCTATGCCAGTTCTGTTAAGATAGTCTAAGCCACCATCATGGTTGTTGACTATTTATTGACAAATTGAGGGACTGATCATCCTTGATCTCTTGTTGATAGTAGACAAAATCATGTTGAATGGAACGGGCGAGTCTTACCGGCTATGGTAGCGTGTAGAGTTATTAAGTATCTATCAAAAGCGATAGACAACACTTTCTTCATGAAGGCATGACGAAGCAAGTTCTATCATGTATGTTGAGTTGAGTTGTGTTGGTTCATCTTATCCTTGTGGGGATTGTCGCGTAGTGTAAGGTCTATGTAGACTGCACATTTTTGGTAAATCGTGCTGACCCGTGATAGGTTGAACCTCGGTAAATAGTATTTCGGCCTATGATAGGCGGTACATTTATGATTTACGTTTTTAGTAAATCGTGTTGACCCGTGATAGGTAGCACCTCGGTAATTTAGTACTTCGGCCTGTGATATACGGTACAATTATGATTTACGGCCCTTCGATGAGGGTTTTGGTTTGCATTTCTGAGTCCATGCATTTGGGCATATACGCATTGCATTAGGGTGCTTGGCACGCGAGTCGTGTTTGATTTAAGATTATGATTCACTATTTGAACTCAAGTTGTCGTGGGGATTGTGCTATAATTGCTAAGTGTTAATGTTTTGGAATTGTGTGTAAGTGTGATTGATTGCAAAACCATTTCGAAACTCAAGTTGTTGTGGTGATTGCGCTATAATTGCTAAGTGTGATTGTTTGGATTTGTGTGTAAATGTTGATTGATTTCGAAACCCTTTAAAAAGCTGAATTTTGCCGAATTTTGTTGTTTTCTGCTACTGCCTGATGTGTATTCGAATACAGAAGGTTGTATTCGAATACATGCATGCTGTTTTTGCCACTGACTAACTGTATAGTCGAATACAGAAGGTTGTATTCGAATACAACATGTTGTTTTGCTACTGACTTGCTGTGTAGTCGAATACAGAAGGTTGTATTCGAATAAAAACATGTTGTTTTTGCTGTTGAATGTTGAAACAGCCTTGTATTCGAATACAAAGATGTTGTATTCGAATACAACAATGTTGTTTTGTTAAAAACTTCATTTTTCAACCTTGTTTATGAATGTTTGGCATATGGAAACCCTTTTAAGGTGATGCTAAGTTGAAAGGTTATTTTGTGCATTTAAAAACTTAAATGTTATGTGTTAATTGATTATTTCGGTTGGTGACCCTTTACAACTATTGTGGAAATCTGGGCTTTGCCCTCATATGAGAACCAGGACTATCCTACCGGTTAGTACCCTGTAGATGGGAAGGTAGTTGGACACACATGACTGGAGCTGTGTGAGGAGGATCTTGCGGCGCACTTGAAGATCATCCGGGATTGATAGTTTTCTGTAGAATGATCAGATTAGGTTGACGTATAGGGACTAGATGTCTTTCTTTTGGGATGTGTTTATATTAATTTGGAAGACCGTACCAATACTAATATTGTCAGCTTGACATTTTATTATGATGGGATCCATGTACTACTTTTTAATGTGTAAAAACTTTGGATTCGTATTTCAAAAACTATTTCGCTGCTTGTAAATTATGTTGACTTATTTGTCGTTGTGTTATGACTTAAATATTTATCCAAAGATATTTCCTTATTTATTTCTGTTATTATGAATTTGTTTTTGTTAAAAAAATAATACACTCTCGCTGTTAAAAATCGAAGTGTTACAAAGAAGAAGAAGAAGAAGAAGAAGAAGAAAAAGAAGAAGAAGAAGAAGAAGAAGAAGAAGAAGAAGAAGAAGAAGAAGAAGCCAGATTAAGATGAACACCAATGAAGAAGAAGATCAATTCGAATGATGATGAAAAGGGAAGTGGTCGATTTTGATTTTAGGGTTTACAAACTGCTTCTATTGAATTGATGCTGATTTTTTATTTTTGAATTGAGGCTAATTTTGATTTTCATTTTAGGGTTCGCGTTGTTGATAGTGTTTCAGCAAGTGTACTGAATCGTTGCAAGTAATAATTAAACGGTAGTACCGAGTGTCGAACTCAAGGATTGCGTTTTACTATTGAATTGTATTTAATTACTAAAATTGAACAAAAAGTTTTTAAATTGATTGAAATAATATTTGAAATTAACAATAGTAATAAAATTGATCCTTTATAATGAGAAAAATGTCAGGGATGAGTTTCACTTCGAGTCCAACTTTGATTTTTAATTTGATCCTAGTTACTGAATTCCGTTATTGAATTATTATCGAATGCTCTTTATTATTCTTGCCCTAATGTCAGTGGCAGAATCTTTAATTTCAAAGTAACCCCTACTTCCTTAGTAGATTTAAGATTATAATTAAGCATTACTGTACAGCAATCCTCTTTTTAAACTATTGTCTTTGCAACTAATTTAATTGGTTTAATGATCTACATCAATCCCTAGACTACAAATTCATGAATTTCTTGAAGTAACAATGTGGATTTACAAGGAAGGGGAGTCTGAATTGTAAATGTACCTTTTAAAAAATTCCTGTAAAAAGCTTAATAAAATAACTCAAGATTGATCTTGGTTATGAAAACAGAAAAACGGAGAACGTTCTTGATTTTAGTATAAAATAGAGAACTTTATTTAATTAGCTTAAAACAAAAAAGAAGTTTGTGTTTTATCTCAATTAAGTGTAACAAACAAGGAGAAAGGATAGAGAGTACCACACAAAGAATTATCCTGGTTCACCCAACTTGGGTTACGTCCGGTTCTCACACTGTGAGATTTTCCACTAAGTGTTTATAACAAAGAACCTTCTTTATTTTACAGCACCTAGTATAGATCAACCTTGATCTGTTTCAATCTCTGTTACTTTCCACCCAGAAATCAACGACATCATCTATCTAACTTTGATAGAATTCAATACAATCTAAACAAACTATAAAGAAACTCTTATAGTTTGTGTTTTTCCAATAAGATTGTTTTTGACAGAATCTGAGATTTCTCAACTCTTGTTTGAGAATTGATTCTTTACAAAAGATTCACTGATATATTCGCAATCTAATATGAGAATACTGATCTGCTTCTTCTTTCCGAAATCTCAGAACTTCAAGTATGTGAATGTGATTAATGTTTTGGATTTTACAGCACTTGAAATTCTTTCTTTGATCCTGGATATTGGCCTTCTATTTATAGGCTTTAGAAGCATTTAATGAAGGTCAAAAAGAGTTGTTGGTAATGCTCCGTATTTTTGACTGAAACCAATATTTCAGATTAAAAATAATTCATCTTTGAAAAACTGCTTTTTTGACTTTTCTAGTTTAGCATCAAATCAGTTTTGTCTTCTAGTTAAAAAGCCTTTGAAGTTTCTCCCTTGATCTTGGATGGTACAGTCTTGTTCTTGAGTCTTGAATGTTGCCAGAGAAGTTTGAAGAATTATAAGCCATTGCATAAGAGAGTACATTGCTGCAGGATTTATGCAGAAAACGGAGATTGATTATCAATCTTAATCTATCAATTTGATCTTTCTCGAGTTTTGATGATCTATCTGGAGTTCCTGTTATAATCATTCTGGATGTCATTTGCAATGTATTATCATATATCAAGGTTGATCATACTTTCTTGAAAATTTGATTTTTAGAGTTACAAACTGTCTTTATTTTTTATTGTCTTTGAGTCCTTTTATTTTAGTGATCATATAACTTTTTTGAGCTTGGATGAATCTTGTTTGTTCCTTGCCATGTGCTGATTCTATTTGAATAAATTTCCAGGGCAGACTCTTTGTTAAAAAGGTATAAAAAGATTGATCAATATGATGTGATGAATATTTTTTAAGCTAGATATCTTTCTCTGTTTTAATGTTCTTGTTGTTGTTTTCTTTGATTTGCTTGATTCTGATCTTAATTAAATTCACTCAAAAGCACATGTTAAACTAACATAACATTTTAGAATCATAATTAACTTTCTTAATTAACCTTCGTTTATTTTCATCAAAACTTTAAATATGGAGTTTGTCTCAACATTTCTCATCTCAAGCATTCGTAAAGTCCACTCCCGTTTCAAAATATGAATCGTAAAACAATTTAATGTTGATCAAGCAATAAAAAATATTAAGCACAAAGATGAGAAAAATAATTCAATAAACTCACTCATATAAATAGAAATTAAATTAGAAAAATAAGGGTTTCATCTTGTTACACTCATCCCTAACAAATAGGGTTTAGTGACAAAGATATAAAATGTAGAGATTAGAGAAGAATTATAAGAAATATTCATGAATGATTCTTGATAAAACTACTCAAATGGTGTTAGAAACGGCCGTATTTGAGTTTCTATGTTAGGGCACAAGTCTCCCCACTTCCCAATTGTAAAAAATATGCCTAAATAGTGAAAAATCACGTTTTTATGAATGCTGATGTGCGTAGCGCGTCCCAGGCACAGGATTTGCGCTCCGGGCGCGCCTAGACAGTGCTGAAAAGCTGGAAATGCGCTTCAGGCGCAGCTGGCTCGCCTCAGGCGCACTACATCTAGTGTTTGACGTATTTTGCATTTTACTCCTCTTTACATTCTAAATTTGATTCTGATGTCTTCATGAAAGATGTAGCTATGGATCTTAGCTTTCATTTGTATTTGGTTTGACTCCAATTGGACATGTACAACTTCAGAGATGGATGAAATACTCCACATAGGTCATGTTGATTTCTCACCAAAATTTAGCATTGCACTAAAACAATGTAACAATGCAAAGCTACGAAAAATCTCTACTTAATTAAGCAAACAAGAACATAAAAATTCCATTAAATCAAAGAACTAAAATCAACTAAATATATCAAATAACTCATTAAATTAAATAATGGTTAATAATAAATGAGATTAAAATCAATAAAAAAATTATGCATTTGATGAAGAGTCATCACAACCCAAAACTTAATCTATTGCTTGTCCCCAAGCAACAGTTAATTTCAGATTTGGTGCAGTTAAAATTAACCTTAAAATCAATTTATCAAATCAAATCAAACTCAATTCTCAAAGTTTCAGCTACTACAAAACATTTATCACACTTTATGGTTGCTTACAAAAAACAAGACAATCCGTACACTTTAGCATTCATTCATCAAGTTCAACTCTCTCTTCACACAATCTCACCAAAATTTATATCAAGTGTTGAGAAAGGGTTATGAATTTATCACTCAAATCCTAGAACATGCATCACGCTAGCATAGGCTTGAAAAAATTCTAGTTAGCAATCACAATTAAACAAACAGATACACTTTTGGAGGACTTTTGGGTTGTAATGGGGCTTAGGTAAGGGTGAGAAATTTTG
Source organism: Cicer bijugum (assembly GCA_037974875.1). NCBI lineage: Eukaryota > Viridiplantae > Streptophyta > Magnoliopsida > Fabales > Fabaceae > Cicer > Cicer bijugum. Next base: position 8,695,363 of record JBBPBT010000623.1, read on the forward strand.
GGATAGTAGGCTTTACTACCTGGAGTTAGGCATACATTTCCAAATTATTGTTCCATTTTTTATTTTTATTTTTCTTCACCTTTTCGTTTTGGAGATTCACAAACATTGACAAAAAAACCAAGAAGATATTATTTACCAAAGTACATAAGCTGATTTTTTTTCTTCTTTTTCTTTTTCTTTCTTTTTTTTTTTTTTTCTTTTTGTGAGAATGACCACCCCAAACTTAAAAGGTTGATATCCCATGAGCAACCCCAAACTTAGAATTTTACCAAGGCAAGATAAAAAACAAATTCTACCTAACTCCATGTAAGGTGATTTAATTAAAGTCAGCTATTTTGGCTTGTAATGTGGCTAGTAACCGAAATAAAAGGACAAGGCTCAACGGGGCTAGCAAAGGGTAAAATTTTCATAGGGTAGTTAGAAAGGCTCAAACGACCAAACAAAATTGCGTCAATGTATGCATAAATTACATGTGATGCAAGTTAGAATTAGTGCAAGTTCTGAAGGGATAACACACGCCTGGATAATCACACAACAAAGAATTTAAGTGTTTAGGCTCAAAAGTTCATAGCTAGGATAATAAGAGAGAGTATGAACAATCAAAATAATACCAAACATGCCACTACAAAATTTATTTAGTTTCTTTTTTTATTTTTATTTTTTTTTAAAATGCGAGTGAGACTTTGACAACCAAGGAGTAATCAACATTGCATGAATTAGTGAAACTCATCGAATTGAGCAGTGATATGAGCAAATAAATAAAACTTAAGATAAAATGCAAAAAATAAAAATAATATTGCAAAAAATAAAAGTTACCTCTACCTGTGGGTTGGCTCCCACAAAGCGCTTCTTTAAAGTCATTAGTTTGATGCCTCAACTATTGTCAATGTGGCATATATGACAGGAAGAACACATCATCGTTCTTCTTCTTTTTGTTTGGTAGAAATTCCCTGAACTTGAGAAATAAAAGATGTTGCTTCCATGTCCTTCTCAACTGGACATTGATGAACAAGGCATAGATTGAATCTCGAACTTTATCAATCTCTTCTTTTTCTTTTCCTCGTTTGTCTTTTCCTCTTGCTTATCTTCTTCTACCACAACAATGAAATTATCTTCAATCTTCAACTTCTCCTCCATCATCTCAAACTTAACCACTTGCTCAAATAACCTCTCATATTGACTTTCAAATCTTTCAATTGAAACCATGTTATTCTTAATGAATTCAACGAAAACGAATGTAATGTGAATGTCTTTGTCATCTGATTCTTTGGATAGAGTTTTAGGAGGTAGAACACTTGTCGTTTTCTGTAACTTTGAGAAGAAAAAAATCTTCATATTTTATTAGTTCATCATGGTCATCTGAACAATGTCCATTCTTATGTGCTTCTCTGCAAAAGTCACACCTAAGAGGCTGTCATGGAGGGATCTGAGGGTGATATTGAAAAATGTATAGCTCAAGATTTGCCCCTCAATCATGCGACATATACCCGATATAAGACAAGTATCACACTCTTCATATAATTGTAGTAGAATATCATCATCATAATCTTCCATGCTCTACAGCGAATAGTTATCTCAAACAAAGAAGAGACAAACCACATTAGCATGTTCAATAAATAAAAATAGAAAAAAATTTCAAAAAAATAAAATAAAATAAAAAATTTTATTGCAAAGAAAAAAATTTCGAATAAGTAAATAAATTAAATTCAACAGTGATATGGCAATCCCCGGAAACGGCACCAAAAACTTGATAGTGTTTCAGCAAGGGTACTAAATCGTTGCAAGTAATAATAAAACGGTAGTACCGAGTGTCGAACTCAAGGATTGTTTTTTACTGTTGAATTATATTTAATTACTAAAATTGAACAAAAAGTTTTCAAATTGATTAAAATAATATTTGAAATTAACAACTGTAATAAAATTAATCCTTTATAATGAGAAAAATGTCAGGGATGAGTTTCACTTTGAATCCACCCTTGGTGTCTAATTTGATCCTAGTTATTGAATTCTTTTATTTAATTATTATCGAATTCTCTTATTAATCTTGCCCTAATGTCTTAGTGACAGAACCTTTAATTCCAAAGTAACCCCTAATTCCTTGGTAGATTTATGATTAGAATTAAGCATTATTGTACAGGAATCCTCTTTTTAAACTATTGTCTTTGCAACTAATTTAAAATTCCACTCCCATTTCAAAATACGAATCGTAGAACAATTTAATGTTCATCAAGCAATAAAAAACATTAAGCACAAAGATGAGAAGTATAATTCAACAAACTCATTCATATAAAAAGAAATCAAATTAGAAAAATAAAGGTTTCGTCTTGTTACACTCGTCCCTAACAAATAGGGTTTAGTTACTCATGACAGAGATATAAAATGTAGAGATTAGAGAAGAATTACAAGAAAGATTCATGAATGATTCTTGATAAAACTGCTCCAATGGTATTAGAAACGGTCGTCTTTGAGTTTCTATGTTAGGGCACAAGTCTACCCACTTCCCAATAGGAAAAGAGATGCCTAAATAGTTAAAAATTGCATTTTTATGAATGTTGATGCGCATCTCGTGCCCCAGGCACAGGATTTGCGCTCCGGGCGCGTCTGGACAGTGTTGAAAGGTTGGGAATGCGCTTCAGGCGCACAACATATGGTGTCTGACGTATTTTCTGTTTTACACCTTTGTAGATTCTGAAGTTGGTTCCAATGTCTTCATAAAAGTTGTAGCTATGGATCATAGCTTTCATATACACTTGGTTTGACTCTAATTGAACATCTACAACTCTAGATATGGATGAAATACTCCACATAGGTCATGTTAATTTCTCACCAAAATTCAGCACTGCACTAAAACAAAGTAACAACGCAAAACTACGAAAAATCTCTACTTAATTAAGCAAATAAGAACATAAAAATTTCATCAAATCAAAGAACTAAAATCAACAAAATATATCAAATAACTCATTAAATTAACTAATGGTTAAAGATAAATGAGACTAAAATCAATAAAAATTATCCATATGATGAAAGAAAGTCAAACAACCACTCGACTTTGAAGACATCAAGAATTCTTCACATGTCTTTAAATTAAAGAAAGTCATTTACAGTTTGAAACAAGCTCCAAGAGCTTGGTATGATAGGCTAAGTAACATTCTATGTGAACGGGGATTTGAAAAGGGTAAAGTTGATAAGACATTATTCATTAAAAGGACAAATGATCACACTTTACTTGCTCAATTCTACGTTGACAACATCATATTTGGATCAACCTATAATAAAATCTGTGAAGAATTTTCATTAATGATGCAAGGAGAATTTGAAATGTCTATGATGGGTAATTTAAATTATTTCCTTGGACTTCACTTCAAGCAACTCAAAAATGGCATTTTCATCAATCAAACAAAGTACTATAAGGAACAGTTAAAGAGATTTGAAATGGACAGCAGTAAAGAAAATGCAACTCCTAAGGGCTCTGAAACTTATGTAGATAATGGTGAAACTGGTAAATCAATATATATATATATATATATATATATATCAAAATGTCAAGGTATGATTGGTTTCTTTAATATATAATGGACAACCAGCCAGATATTATGTTTAGTGTCTGTTTATGTGCAAGGTTTCAGGTAGATCCTAAGGAATCACATCTTGTAGCAATAAAGCGATTAATGAACTATTTGAAAGGAACAACCAATGTTGGCTTATGGTATCCAAAAGGCAGTATATGCAATCTAGTTGATTATTATGATTCTAACTATATAGGATGTAAAACAGATTGAAAAAGCACAAGCGACACTTGCCATGTCTTACGTAATGCATTAATGTCATGGTCTAGTAAAAAGCAAGCATGTGTGGCTCTAAGCACTGTTGAAGCAGAATACATAGTAGGAGGTGATTGTTGTGCATAAATTATATGGCTCAAGCAACAGTTATGTGACTATGAACTTGAACTCATATGCATTCCCCTAAGATGTGACAATATTAGTGCTATCAATATCTCAAAGAACCCAATCATGCATTCTCGAATCAAACATATTGACATACGCCATCACTTTCTGCGTGATCATGTTCTCAAGAGAAATGTTGAAGTTACATTTGTGGATACACATAATCAACTAGTAGGTATCTTCACAAAGCAATCGCATAAAGATTCATTTTATAAGAAATGAAGAGAACTTGACATTCTAAATGAAAATAATCTCTAATGCAAGATATTGATACTTTGTAAGTCACTTCTCTTCAAAATCAAATCTTTGATAGAATTAAATCTTTGATGTTTATGTGTTTTCGCAATATGATTGTGTCTTTTAAATATTTTCTTTTAGTAAAAATTTGACTTCAATTTTTTTTCTCGTAGCCCAGTGCACATAATCTGTATTTCAATTCAAGTTTCTAGAAAATGTTGTATTCGACTACAACTAGTGTGTAGCCGAATACATATTCGAATTTTTTTCCCATATATATGCATTTTCACGTTTTTTTAGGTCATTTGCTTAAACCTCAGTAGCCGAATGCACATCTTTCTCCATTTCTATTACTCCAAAACTTCATCAAATCTTACTTGCAATCCTTACCAAATATATCCCCTAACATCAATTGCATATAAGATTACTTCCCACTTAATCAAACCCCAAATCCCCAAATTTTTTCCCAAAATTTGAAAACTTCATCAACCTTTACCATGGATGCACGAGAAAGAGGTTTCTGAACCAAGCATGCTTTATTGGGTCCTTCAAAAAGGAGGGCTAAGAATGACAATGTTGTCGATCTGTCAAGATTACTTCACTCGCTGGAAGAAATCGATCGCTTTCACACTTACTACTCGAGTAAAAAGCTGATAACTCCGAAATATGGTACACTTGATTCCTTCTCAGCCTTTAAATTTCCTAAGCTATTTAGTGCGCAACACTTGGAGGCATTTATTAGCTATAATGGCCCAATCTATGCTAATTTAGTTAGGGTATTTTACTGCAACATTAAGAAGGAAGGGTTTAAGTTGGTATCTTAAGTGAAGGGCAAATATATTGAGTTAGAAACTCGAACAATTGGAGAAATTATACAGTTACCATTTGAAGCTCAGAAACTTAGGCCTGAAAATTTGTGTGAATGGGAAAATATGACCAAATAGGATGCTTATGTATCATTGTGTCGTTTTGAGAAAAACACCATGGAAAGAAAACTGGTACATGTTGGTTCTGAATCTGCTAGGCAACGGTATGGTGTTGGCAATTTGACCATTGAAAACAGGTTGCTTCATTATTTCCTCAGTTACATTTTGGTTTTGAAGGCATGGAACTATGCATAAATGGCTGAATTTGTGCTTCAAATTATGTACTTTATGATAGAAGGAACTGATCTCAATTTGTCATATTTTGTCTGGTCTGTTCTGTTTGCTTCCAAAAGTGCCATCGGTTTGCAATGCTTAAAAAATTATGAAGTTTGGAATTTTTAATTTGTGTGCGTTGACTTACAATGTCTGTGAGTTGATTTACTTTTTGATGAAATCAATTTTGTAAAATTTTAAGTTGTAAGTTGATTAATAGTGTAGGTGAGTTGAGTTGCAATATTAAAACATAGGAAAAATATGAAATTTCAACATATCTATGCAATGATCAAAAATCAACATACTTTCATATATGAATGCATTTGCACACCCAAATCACATATTGCGAAATATTTATGATCATTAAGTATATACACACCAATATAAAAGATGTATTATATAAGAGAAAATAACATAAGCATGTTATCACTTTAATAACAAATGTCAAACCATTGATAAATTAAAATTTTAAGCAACTTTACAGTTTACCTTTTTGTTGAATAAATAAAGAGATCGGACCTTAAACTTTGACGAAATAAAGATCACCCATCTTACAACCAAATCATTCGACAATTATTGGTGTTTAAGTGCTTAGTAGTGCTTAATAATCTTAATAAATATGTAATTTCATCAAGAGTCAATGAACACAAAGGCAAAAAATCAAAGCTTATTGACTTAGTGATTTTATGAAGAAACATCATCCTTTGACAACGGAAGAAGCATTAACCAAATCACACGACAAAGATGACTCGACAAAATTTTAGGAGTTATCGAACAAGACGTTTAATTGGATTTGTTTCTATTTAAATATATCATGAATTGGATGCATATGTAAATTAGTGAATGATTTAGTGATGCATTTTGTGTATGCACAATGTATGCACATGTGTGACACCATTTACCCAAATTTTGCAAAAAAAATATAAATAATAAGAAAATTTGGGTGAAATTAAATACTTTTATTTATTTCAAACATATCATGCCATTAGTAAAGAGTATTAGTTAAATTTTTCCAAAACTTATAATTGCAAAAATACATTGAAACCCTTGTCACTTGATCAAAGCATAATGTAACTAGAAAATAAGGACTTGTAGTCCTTAACCATTGATGCCACATTGCGAGAGCTTCGAGAAGACCTATACATTGTAGCACATTGTAGGACATTATTATCAACATCATTGTCAAATGATACTCAACCCATACTACAATTTGAGTTCACTTACAACAAATCAATTTATCAACATCACCATCAAACGACACTCATCCTATATTGCGACTTGAGTTCATTTACAAGGATCAAATTATCAACAACTAACAGTAGAGCACACCTAGCCCATACTATGACTCTTATATCATAACGGTTTAATTTCACATCAACATCATCAACAAACATATCATACAAACATAGATACATCATATGTCATCAATAAGATAACATTCACGTTTTTATTTAATCATCATTAGATATTATTCTAATATCCTAACTTAGTAGTAATATTATTATTCATCAATAATTATCTTTATACATCATCTTCATCAACTCACCAAGTTACCATTAACTACTAAGTAATTAAATAAAATTTATTAATAATTAACTAACTTTTATTAATTATCTAATAAGTTTAATTTTGTTAATCTAAGTAATTAACAAACTAATATTACTTCAACTTTCACCTAATAATTAATTACAACTATAATCTAATTAACTGTTTTACTCAACTACCATCAAACACCATCATGGATTACCTAATTAATGTCTAAATCCATTAACAATAGCTAACTAAGTTTAATAATTCATCACATATTAATTACTAAGACATTTTAAGTTCTGATCACCAAAAAATTGATTTATTGCATCCTGAAATTTTATTCTACTATACCTAGAGAAAAAAATTTACATATCATAAAAAACATACAACATTCATCATATATCGCATAACAACAACACTTATATCAAATAGTACACAATGCTTGTAACATCCCATACAACTTTAAGGGTTTTCAACTACCCCACAAACCAACGTGAATCTTTTCAACATACTTTGCTCTCACTTGCATACATCATGATAAACTTCCCATAAGGTCACGCATCCAAAGAGTTTTCCAAGTCAAATATGTTTAATTATGGACTTCTTATGGGGTGGACTCTTGAAAAGAATATGCATCTTGTTGGTATAGGTCATAAATATCAATTCTAATAAGCATTCCTTCAACTATATAGTCTCATAGCTATAAGGTCTTATGATCTATCTTGTTTCGATTTGATTTGGTCATTCATGTGCCCTTTTTGCTATAAAAGGCTCAAGAACTTTCCATTGTACATGCTTTATGCACCGACAATGACTCTTTGTCTCATCAACCTCGTACATCACATACTAGTATTGTAACACTGTATTTTTTTTAACTAATTAATCAGAGCCCTTAGTTTTATTTATTTTACTTATTTTCTTAGTTTATTTAATTTAGTGGATCAATTTGGTGTGATTATAATAGACTAATAGTTCCTTCATTGATTTATTTTATTCTAATAATTTAATAATTTATTTTCACACGCTAATGATTTATTTTATATCGATTATTGGATGATTTAATTTATTTTAAGTATGTGTTAATTTATTGGCTATGTTAATTATCTAATTTAGAAATATAAAGAATTAATTGTGTTCTTTTAGGATGGGTATTGACAAACCAATTTTGAATAAGTAAAAAATTGATTGGCCTTAAAATGCTTGAATGCGTTGCCTTTTCACGTAGGTTTATTTTTTGAAATTGAATTGCATTCCCTTACATCACAAATAATAGGAATACACATGCTTTTATAAATAAATAAAAAACATATGAAGCTTTTACACATAATATCCTTTTATCATGCAACATGTTATTAACAATCAAAGAATTCTCCTAAACCACTTTCTTTCTTCACGACTAGTTTTCATTAACCTTTGACTATAACTAATTTACTCCATTCACTCATTTTCTTCTATTTTTCTTTACTTGATTGATTCACATCCCAAGAACTTCATTTTAATATTTTAAAATTTAAAAACTAAAAAATTTGTTTGGGTAACTTGTTTTTAAAAATTGTTTTGTAAAACTATTTTTAATATTATATTTTTTTAAATTAAAAAAACAGAATTACATATTTTTTACATTTACGTATTCACAAAAACACAAAACTATATAACTTTACATATTCACAACAGAACCTTGCAACACTACACATATTTTTTATATTTACATATTCACAACCTTGCAGCATGCCAATTTTCTAGAAAATCAAATAATTTTCATTTCGATCACATACTTAGACTAGTCTTCCTTTATTTCAGTTAGAACTCTTTCAGAGTATGTTGGACTGGAATTATCAAAGTACTATGCGATATAAAATTTGAACATAAATAAGTTAGAATCAAATATATACATAGTTTATATATGAAAATCAAAATATAATGAAAATACCGTACCGTTTATGGGATTATAGTTTATTCATATCAACAATCTCCTTCATGAATCACAATATATAGTACTCGCAGTCTATGTTGTTAGTTTGACAAGGGCACTATAAAATAAAACATATAAGGCAATAAATATTTGTGCATTGATTGTTAATGAAATTTTAAAGGCATATATTTCAAACCTTTATTGGAATCCATATGATGTTATTTGACTTTTGCTTCGACACTGTAGCACCCCTTTGAGCTCGGAAAACTTGTAAAACACTATCAAATAAATGTGATTATTATAGCATTAACAAACACATTATTTATTTATTTATATATATATATATGTAGGAAATAAATAAATATTACTTATGTGTCGAAAATAGTCTTTATATCCGAGTGATTGTTGTACTGGTCGTGCAAGGGATTTAAATAGTATATAACTTCAGAGATCACATTGATTGTAAACAACACCCAATGTGCCTTACAACAACAAAAATTTGGTTGGCAATTTTGTTTACACAACTAATAAATTAATATCTCATAAATTAAAAAAATATAAATAAAGAATATATAATTACTCTGAATTATATGGCGCAAAAAACAGCTTTGTGACCCCCTTAATTTTTTTTAAAGGCTTTTATAGCGCTTAGTGACAAAAGCGCTGTAAAATTACAAATTTGTGTTCAGTTCAAGTAAAATACCTAAATTTGGATTTTTTTCTTCTTCTAAATAATTAGTTAAATACCTATATATATATATATATATATATATATATATATATATATATATATATATATATATATATATATATATCAATGCTATATTACATGATCAACTCATATTGGGATGACCAGTTGAAGTTCAAGAAAATTCTCAATACTCAAACAATGCTTTTTCAAGTTTAATATAAGCTGAAAATCAGTTATGGCAGGTCAAACGTACACTTAAATTACATGAATTTAGTATAAAACACTAAGATCAAGTTAAATATAAGCAGAAAATCAAATACAATTCAAGCTAAATACTAAAATGCTCAATTATGGAAGATCAAACAATTAAATTACACGAACTCAGTTCATATTACAAGGCTTATATAAAACAATTAAACACATTAAGATGCCCTTCTTCTTTTCCTCGTGGGATTCACATTCATTTGTCCAATTTTGATTCCTATTCATGTTCAAACTAGATAACTGATTGATGTGTATTGTAACATACAGTTGAACCTCATCATCATTGTGCAGAACATACAATGGTGCCTGCTCCCATTCTATCCTTTATATAGTCATTAGTCTCTTTCCAATTATCCCTTCTCCTAATATTCTTCTCGAATGAAGAGACATGGGAAGCCCTTTGGATTCAACATTGGACAGATATTCAGTACAAAATTCAACAGTTTCTTCAATAATGTACCATTCAACAATACAACCTTCTGGTCGACTTCTACTTTTTACGTACCCTTTTAATATTTTCATATATCATTCTATTGGATACATCCATCTCATATAAGCTGGCCCACAAAGTTGTGTCTCCTTAACAAGATGAATAGTAAGGTGAACCATTATATCAAAAAACGAGGGTGGGAAATACATTTCAAGCTCACACAAAGTAACAACAATTTCCCTCTGCAATGTTGGTAATTTCTGAGGTTCGATCACTTTACTACAAATTTCCCTGAAGAAGAAACATAATCTAGGTTTGGCTCGTCGAACTTTTTCAGGTAAAATGGAACGTATACCTATTGGTAGCAAATGCTCCATTTGAATATGACAATCATGGGTCTTCAAACCTTTTAACTTAAGGTCTTTCATACAAACTAAATTTTTAATGTTTCAAAAGTATCATTCTGGAACTTTAACTTTGTGTAGAAATTTACATAAAACAATTTTTTCCTTTCTAGATAGAGTATGAGCGGCTGGAGGTAGATATGTGCGATTTCCTTTATTTACGGGACCCAATTCATTTCTTATTCCAATATCGACCAAGTCCAATCTTGCATTAATGTCATCTTTAGACTTTCCTGGAACATTGAGTAACATACCAATAAAACTATCAAATACATTTTTTTCAATATGCATCACATCGAGAAAATGTCTTATATAAAATGACTACCAATATGACAATTCAAAGAAAATTGACTTTTTCTTCCACCCATTTTTGACCAGCTCTCCCGCAAAAGGTTAGCCAAATTTATTGGTCAAACCTTGTACTTTTTCAAGTATTTGATATCCAGTTGGTGCTAAAGGAGCTTTATCTTTCTCTAATTTTCCATTGAATGCATTTCTCCACCCACGATATTGATGATTATAAGGTAAAAATCTACGATGTCTAAGAAATACATTCTTCTTAAAATGTTTCAACCGCATCCAATTTGTACTTTCTTCACATATAGGACATGCACACTAACCTTTAATGCTATATCCTAATAAATTACCATATGTTGGAAAATCATTAATTGTGCCGAACAACATAGCCCTCAAATTGAAACATTCTTTCTTATTATACCCATCATAAACTTCCACACCTGTCTCCCACATATTTTTTAAATCTTCAATTAAAGGAGTAAAGTATACGTTGATATCATTCCCCGGTTGTTTGGGTCCAGAAATCAACAGAGACAACATCATAAACTTACGCTTCATACATAACCATGGAGGTAGGTTATAAATCAACAAAATCATAGGCTACATGTTGTGTGAGATGCTTTGAAGACCATATGGATTCATTCTATCAGTAAAAAGTGTAAGCCGTAGATTTCTTGACTCTATCCCGAATTCAGGATACTCGTGATCAATTTTTACCCATTATGGAGAATTTGCAGCGTGTCGAAACTTTCCATCTCTAATTCTTTCATCTGCATGCCATGTCAAGTGTTTTCAATCTTCTTCACTGCGATACATGTGCCTAAATCTTGGTATTATAGGAAAATACCACACGACTTTTGCTAGAGTAGATTCTTTCTTCTTATATCGAGAGATGTTGCATTTCGAACACGCCTTTAGTAATTCATATTCGTTTCGAAATAAAATGCAATTGTTAGAACACACATGAATCCTTTCGTAACTTATGCCAATAGAGCACAAAATCCATTTAGCCTCGTAGGTTCGACTGGGAAGTTCATTATCATTTGGCAACATATCTTTTAAGAGTGTTAATAATTCTGCGAAGCTTTTATCAGACTATCCATTACTCGCTTTTAAGTTGTACAACTTTAATATCACCAATAGTCTTGTGAATTTAGTACAACCATTATACAATGGTTTCTCTGCATCACTCAAAAAACTCTCAAACATTTTAGGACGTTCCCGAAGATCTTCTTCAATTGCTTTTGCAATCTCCTCAACTCGGTCCGACTCATATGTATCTGTGTTGAAATCAATTGAAGCATATGTCGAACCATTCTCAAAATTAATGTTTCCTTTTTTTTCTCACCATGTCTTATCCAACATGTATAGCTTTGATCAATTCCATGCTATACTAAATGTCCTTCCAATTCATCTTCTCTAATGTGTTTTCCAAAACAACAATTTAAACAAGGATAAATGACTCTATTTGGATCTTTTGCATTCTTCACTTCAAACTCAACAAACTCCTTCACTCCATTTTCATACTCTTTTGACAATCGATCGACAGACATCCATTTCTGGTCCATTTTATATGACCTATATAAATGCACTTACACAAATAATAAGCTATTGATAACATTATACCAATATATAGTACACATATCTAATATTGGAAAATGGAAACCAAAGTCCAAGTGTGATTTCAAAACAGAACATATCAAAAAATTTCAAAAAAGAATATATTTTATATGATTTATTATGTAACAATTTATTAGTTTTAGTGACAACAACAAGTTAATAAATACAGTACCTGAGACAACGTATCCAATTTTTTTTTAAATGAGGAGCAATAGATGGACGCACAGTAGAGGAGAGGAAGGTTTGTAGAGTAATGGAGATAAGAATTCATAAATTTGTTTTAAATTTGTTTTTATTTATTTACAGTAAATGATTTTTATTTAAAGTGAATGATTTTACAGCGCTTGTATAATAATCTCTCTAATAGGTCCTTTAATTATGTGAAAGCGCAAGTGTTTTATAGCGCTTGTATAAAAAGCACTTTAAAAGCTATGTAACATAATGTGGGAGCACTATATTTTATAGCGCTTGTGTTTAAAACGCTCCAAAAGCGCTGTAAAACATTCAGTTTACAACGCTTTTGAAAAAGCGTTGTAAAAGCCTTGTAAACATTATATGCAAGCGCTATGTGACCTTATATGATCCTACAATAGCGCTTGTCAAAAAAGTGTTGTTGTATCCTCCGTTATTTTTAAAATATTATACAACAGCTCTTGTATTTAATAAGCGCTATAAAAGGTGCGCTATAAAATGTCATTTTTGGCATAGTGAAAATAGTAAATGTTGATAATGATTTTTGGTTTAAAATTTGTAATAAAAATAAAGCATTGGGATGATTGTTTTGTCCTAATAATAGATACAATAAAATTAACCTTCTTTGAGTTATGGGTGTTAAACTCTTAAAAATCAGATAAACAATTATAACTAATGTCTTCTTTCAAAGAACAAAAGTGTATTTAAACTAATAACCAACCTATTTTTATGATTGACGTATTAGCATAAACCTTTAACAGAATATATCTTTCATGATTTCAAGAAAACCAAAATCTATTTTCATTATTTGATTCTATTGTCCAATCTTATAGGTCATATATCAAATCCACCTTTGGTATATTATTTGATATCTAAGTATGAACATGATTCTTACTAAGATTGGATTAAATGATCAACGCCCATGACAGAAAGAAATAGAAATTGTTAGAGATCTATTATTGGAAATCCTACAATCTCAAGGCAAGGAAGTTCTACTCACACATGATCATAGTAGAATCAAAGCTTAAATTTAAAAACATTGGAAATATAAAATAACATAATAAAGCAACAAGTAAAAATAGAAAACTGAATATTATTGAAACTAGAAATTTTGCTAAGAGAAATACAAGAAAAAAAGTAAGAGTGGCAAGAGATTGTGAGTAGGAATATGTGTCTAAAACTAAGTATTTTCGTCCTTTTTATATCCTAGGTACCTTCATGAACTTTAATTACAAGAAACCATCAAAATTTCAGAGAAGAAAAATGGTTCAACAGTAGAATATGAGCATATTATGGTCGTGCCATTACAGCCAGCCAGTAATTCTTGCTGAAATTTGAGTTTCTTTAATTTTCTTGATCAGGATAGACCATGACTGCATTACTTAATTTCAAAGCTCTTTTGCACTAAAAATCTTCACTTATTCTTTTACTTCTCCTTGCAATCTAAGCAAAATAAAAAGTTAGTAAAATAGACTAAAACTGAATTAAAAACATCAAGTTAACTTATCAAGCAAAGCTATAAAAAAGATAAAGTATGGCTTATCATAGGCTCCAATAAATATTTATTTACAGAAAAAAAAATTGCCTCCAAACTAAATAGTTTATGATATGGTTAATTATGTTACAAATTTATTAGTTGGTAAAGTGTAAGATTTTGAATTTTTTTACATGGTTCAAATCTAGACTATGCCATTAGTTTTTAAAGGTGGCCTAAAAATCAATTCTAATACCTAAAAATCAATTCTAATACACAATTATTTACAGTCATCAATGAATATCTTCTTATATTCAATTAACGAGACTAAATATACTTGTTTTAGAAAAACTTGTTATCATTATTAAAATAAAGTTTATAT
>JBBPBT010000623.1:8710221-8724238 GCA_037974875.1 Cicer bijugum
GTTAATGTTGAGTTTTGGAAAATCTTGTTGTAAGATAGGCGAGACTCTATAGCAAGATAGACACAAAATACTCCACATATCGAAAAAGATCTATTTAGTGATTTTCAATACAAATTAAAAAAAAAATGACTATAAGATAAGAGATGAAACCTTTTACCTTCTTTTAAAATTTACAAGATTTTTTTTATGATTCTTTTAAAATCTTAATCAAATACATCTTTAATTAGTTAATTACGGATTTTATTAAAAAGTAAGAAATTTAATCAATTATGATTTCTTAGGACATACTTAGTGATAGAATTTCATTTGGATTTATGCACGGTTTAGAAAATCTTATGAGGATAGAAATATATGATATCACATGTGGCACCAACTCCCTAAATCTTGAGTCAAAAAGGTTTTCTCTTATTCAATCAACAAATATTATGACAGTATTATTAGTAATTGTTAAAATTATGTAAGTGGAAATCAAACTCCTAACTTCCTCATTGGTCTACTCTTTGAAAATTTTATTGTATCTCTAAAAGGTAAAGGAAAAGACTTAAATACCCTCGTATAATAGTAAAGGTGGTATTTTTTTCATTTCCTCGCTTTAACTATTTCCGGATCATAAAGTGAGTGTAAAAAAAAAAAATTTGAAAAACTTTTTTCAAGTTTCCGTGACACAACTTCAATTACAGAAAATTTGAAAAAAAGTTTTCCAATACATAACATCACTTTCATAAATCATTTTTGAAGTTCTCCAGAACTACCGGAAAATTCATTTCAAGTTTTATGGAAAAAATACACTACCAGAGAAAACTTCATTCAAAAGTTTTTCATAGTTGTTTGATTTTTAACTTTTAAATTTTTTTGTTTTAATTTTTTTGTTATATTAGTATTTATTTAATTTATTTGATTTTAACTAATTCTTTTCAATTGGTAAGGCTAGAGGTAGAGATGACAAAGTTGTAGTTAGAACACGTGAATTTGAATCTGCTCCAGCCACCAAAAAAAGACGATGATTTATGGTGTATTAATTATTAATTATTATGGTGTATTAATTATTTAATAATGTATTTATTGTATATTAATTATTAATTATTTATGGTGTATTATTATTTAAAAATATTTATGGTATATTAATTATTATTTATTGTGTTTTAAAAAAAGGAGACAAAATGTCTATGAAGTTTTCTGAAAACACTGTACCAGAAAAGTTGAAAAAAGTTTTTCGGTAATACATATTTTTCTATTCTATACCGGAAATCTTTTTTCTATTCTATACCGAAAATCTGTAAAAGAATTTCCAGAAGCACTCTACCGGAATTCTTCTAAATAGTTTTCCGAAAGTTACCGAAAAATTTTTACCTACTAAAATTTTTTTTACTGGCTCTGGAAATGATTAAATGATAAATAAATAAAAAATGTGATTTTGAATTTGATAAAATAGTTATAAAAAAGGGATATTTTTGGCATTTTATAAATTTGTGGGGTATAAATATAAGAATGAGGGTATAGGGTAAATTTTTCTTACTCTTTTAACTCATTCATCTTAGTCACCGACCCAACTTTATATTCTCTAACCTACCCCTAAGTCACTTTTAAATTTTATCAGTAAACTATTGTCTCTTAATGTAAAACTTTAAAATTTTATTAGTAATCTTCTTTGCCTCTGAATGTGAATCGTTATTAGTATAATTTCTAAATATATTAAAATTATAAAAAAAAAGAATGTCTATTATTAATTTTTTTATTCTCGAATGTGTCTTTCGTTGATTAGTTTTAGACTATATTTTTCTTGTCAAATTAGTATATGAAATTACTAATAAAAATTATATTTATAAATGTGTTACCAATTTCAATATATTCAAAGACACCGCTTTACATGTTCAGAGATCAAAATTATTGTTTAAATTTAGTCTATAAAATTACTAACAAAAAATATACTTAAAGATGTGTTAGCAATTTCAATACATTCAATAACAACACTTAAGCGTTACACATTCAGAGGTCAAAATTAAATTTTGACCGTCCAAATCCAATTATGTTAAATCTATTCAAAATGTACTTAAACCAACTAAAAAGGCTATACACACTAGAATTTCGATTCAATAAAAATGATATGCACAAAAAAAGAGTTCACTGCCTACCATTCCTACCCTCTCATTTTTTTCCCGCCATAGATTGAGCAATGCTAGCTACACTAACTTAGATGAGACAGATCAACTCCTTCAGAATATTTGAATGTCTCGGCTGCACCAAACTTCCGACGTTCTTCGCTACTATCATCTTCATCATCACTACTATCATCTTCGTGGTCTGTCGAATTTGAGGAAGGATCGTGCATACTTTTAGAACGGCATAATGGGGTGGCAAGCATGCTCACTTGACCATGGTGAGATATCTCAACAACAACTGCGTCGTCATCTTGTGGGAGAGGTTGTTTCCATGGTTCTCCATCAATTCTCATGAATGTACAGTCAGTTGCACCTTTGTGAAACTCAAATCTGATTTTGCTTGCCTGTATGATTATAAATTGTAGTAACATTACAATATAAGTAAGTTAGCCAACGGAAGGGGAAGAAAGGAAAACCAATGCAACAATGGCTTCTAAAAAATTGGTTAAGTAAATGGTTCTATATTTCATATTATTTGTAAAGAATAAATTAACATATGTGTTCCTTCCTTTTAGAAAAAATCCAAGTCCACGTTGTATAGAGAAAATGTCTAAACATAGTTTGTAAAGAGAGGCATCCCAATTTACAAGTTAGTTTTATATAGATGATTTAGATCCAATATAAAAACTTAATATGGTATCAAAAGATCGAACCTATACACCAAGTCCAATAGTGCTAAAGGTGAAGAGGTGTATTAAAAAAAAACTTAAGTCTCATATTGAGTAGAAATAATTTATAAAGAGACATACACATCACCTTTCAAACTGATTTTGTAAGGATGGGTAAGACCTACCCTAATAAATGGTCGAGATTATAAATTTTTAATCATTACATGGCCATAGTCACATGGGTTTACTGTTTTAATCATTTGAGTATTTCTAGATAGATTCAATGGTCAAGATTTACACTGCTTACCCTCACATTAAGTCTTTCACAAGAGACATTCCAAAATATACTTATGCTATATAGGGGATATATCAAGTGATAGAGTCTTCTCCGGGAGAATGAAAAAGGTAAATCTTGATTGTATAACCATACATTAAGGATAAAGATTAAAAGTGTTTAACAGTCACATAATTATTCAAAAAAGTTAAATGATGACTATTGCTTTAATCTTGATCATTCATTATTAGATCCAACAATCAAGATTTACTCCTCTCACTTCATATAAAAATGACTCACAAACCTCGCCATCCAACATAAATGGATAGTAAAGATTAGATTTTGGTAAAAAAAAAAAGTCTTTGACCATCCATGTTCCAAGAATTCAGGATTAATTTCTCACATCTAATCTCTTGCTTGATGTGCCCTATATATAGTTAGATAGAAAGAGAGAGGGAGGCAGTGAAAAATAAACAAATAAATACTACATATTAATGGTATCACAAATCCAATCTACCCTACCTGTGCTAAACGAGTCCCGTGCCCATTTGGTGCCAACAAAACAAGACCATGCCAAGCATCTCTAAAACCAACTACTTCAAATAAGCCATCATCCACAAATGGAAGAGTCAAGTCCCTCTGAAAGGCATAATTACATATATACCAAATTAAAAATCTAGACAAAAATTTGCCTATGTTCTTAACAAATATGTGTCATAAATGATTTATAAAAAAATGGAAAAAGACACAGACGAGATTCAACACGTACATAAATTGACTTCTTTCTATTTGGCTTTCCCCAAGGATTGAGTCCACCCGAAAAGCTGGGCAAGTTGAGGCAGACTATCGATCGTATGCTGTATATGAAAGATCAAAAGTTTGAGTTATGCAATAAGTGTGCATGAGGAGGATCCATAAAATTATCACAAAAGTTTGAGTTATGCAATAAGTATGTGCCATTAAATTCCACCAATACTTTTAGCATGCATTGAACTTGCTCTGAGCAAGAGGTTTCACTTATAGTTGTTAGAATCAAAGACTTGATATGATTTAGCAAAGCTAGCTAGTTGTATCATGTAATGAATCACAAACAACTTTGCATTATTCACTACGCATCTTTTTAATGATATATTATTATATTTTCAACTATTTTTTATTGTACTCCTGAATCTTAAGTTAGCTTGATGATATACAAACTTGATCTACAATTTGAATATATACTGAGATAACCATGAATATGTTTGCGTGTTTTGAATAGTATCTCACCTGCTAGGTATGTGAAGGTCTTCCCACTGACCTTGCTTCTTCATAATCTTTACCTTTGTGAGTTGAGCAATATTTCTGTGTCAAAATTTAAATATTTTGAATTATGATACCTAATAGAAGGTAAATTGTGAACTTAACACCACATAGTTTAGTAAACACGACAATAAATATCTCAAGAAAGTAACATTATTGTTAACAAGTTTGAACTGTCTCAAGATATTATAAGCAGTGTATCACCATTAAACTGTTACCGATGAATCAGCCGAAATAAATATTAGAAGAGAATGTTCATTATTTTGTACTATATTCGCTTTCTTATATTATTATGTACCTGACTGTAATGAAGTGGAAAACTCATCTGGCACATCATATATAAATGGACAAACAGAAAGGAAATTTTCTTAAAGTTAAGTTGCTTATTGTATCTTTCATAACAACAATGGCAAGTGACTGCAAATGGCGGATGTGATCAAAACCCAATTTTCATGCACCAAATACATCTAAGTATAAATTACTTAAACTATTTATATTGAAAAAGATATTGCAAAGATATTGACTATAGAAAAAATTATACAAGAGTTTTATCAAATAAAAAATGGAACAACATGATCTTGATTGCTACCTATTTGTATGTCTTTATTATTTTAAGATATACGATATTTTATTGCTAAATAGAAGTTAGCTATTAATTGTAGACTCTGCTTATCGTTTTGCGCTTTTAATAGTAATACAAACTATTGCATTTTTAAAAACTAACCGAGAAGATTGAAACAAAGAACTCAAGAACCAGCCTTGTGTACATCCAAGCTTCAGATAAGCACTCTGGTTACCAAAAGAAAGAAAGAAAGACAGAATGAATGAGAAGATCCATTATTGACAATTGTATGATAAAAGCAAATAACTCACACCTAATTAACAACCAAATAGAGCCAAAACTTAATGATAGATGGAATATGACAATATGTAATTCATTAAATGATATGTGACTGGTTTATGAAATATTGCAAGAATATTCAGCCACTTGATAATGGATCGTTTAGATTTGTCTTGAATAAATAAATTTCAGGACAATTATCCAAACTAGACTGCAACAAATGATACTACTACTTTCATCTCGATTTATAAACCCATCTAGCACTTTTCACATATAATAAGAAAAGTAAATAGTGTATTCAATATCATCAACTTGAACTTTATGTATGAATGTTTCTAAAATACCCTATTGCATATTTAAAAAATCATAATAAATGTATCTAATGATTTGAAATGAGGCCTATATTTTTTTCTAAGAGATTTATATTCCCTTATATTTTGGGACAAAGGTAGTAACTATTAAACATTTGATGTAATTCCAGATGCAGAAAATTTTGTTGATGGCTATGAGATAAGAAATGCTAAATAAATTTGGAAAAACAAAAATTGGCAAGCAAAAAGCTATTCCAAATTAAGATTGTTCATGAAAAGAAAATTTACTATATCCATCTAAAAACATTTTTTTATCATGATAACTTCAGGCTATCTTCGATAGCAGTGATTCGTAGAGAAAGAATTGGAAGTAAAGAAATAATGAAAAATATTTTGATTATCAATACATAATATGTTTCCTAAGAGGAATTGGTACCTGATTATATAACTGGTTTTTAAACTTTTCTGGATGTAACTTCCTCTCAGAGTGAAAGGCATATGATACTTGAGCATCCATTCCTGCATGACAAACATACACATTTTACGACACTCTTGCTGGTCACACTAATCTAATAGCTTTAAAGTTTTTTATTTATTCTACAAATTTGAATCAAACTTAAGACAAGTTTGATTTTCTTACCCATGCTAAAATAGTTCCAAAATCCCCCGCGGTAAGTGTGGTAGCCCTCCTGTGAACAGACAATAATTCACTGATAAGCATGCATGGAGTGCTTCACTCGTTGAAAAGTAAATTGAAGTATCAAGAACACTTGCAAACGAGTAAATGCAAAAGAACTTAAAACAAAAGGCTTGTTTGGTTTCACGCAAAATTGTGTGACGGCACCATATTTTCACTTTGTTTTTAATATATATTTGAAAATAGGGGGAAATGTAAAAATAATGGCATTTTTGTGGTTAAAAGTGAAAATAGAAAATAAAAACAAAAAAATATTGTTTGAAACCAAACATGCCCTTACCACTGCAATTTCCTATTTTGTTTTTCTACACTGTCAAAATTCCAGTCACTTACATAGTTGTTAATAAACATTTCAAACCATGTCTGTTGTATTAAGCTTTTCTAATTTGTTACTTAAAAGGACACTTTCATAAGGATGAAATAGACAAATGATCATGTACAGACATCAACAAATGAAATGAAAAACATATATATAACTCACCAAGTTTAGTTTATCGGATGAAGAGACACGATTAAATGCATGCATAGCATGAGGCAGCTCAAGGGGCGCAATTGGGTCACATGAACCTTCTTTTGATGAAGCCTTCATTCTCATAATAATATGCCAGCTGAATAACATTTTAATTTAATCATTTAAAAAATGAAATCTCAGTAGTCAAAATTTATCAGTTGCAACATAAGTAACAAAATATGCCAGCAAATTTTATTTTATTCTATCATTTTACAACAATTCTTATAGAGGAAAAACAGAATAGTTGGTATCCTGTATTTACATTAGCAAGGAGGGAAATTAGATGGAGGACGAAGGAAATCAAAGAAATCGGACCACAAGGTGACGTGATATTATGTTGCATGAATGTTGTTAACATTTTTGTGCTGTTGTGCATCCATGTGAGAGGTTTCACAAATTCAAAATTTAAAAAACAAATAGTGGAAAAATACCTGTCTATTTTCATTTCCTTTGCAGCTTTTACGTGATTCAGAAATGATGCCACAGATTGGAGGTCTGTGGTAGGGTTTTTCTTTCCCTGTGAATGAAATCAATAACATTGAGCACATATACAATTCATGCACCGCTTCCGGCAGAGTTAAACCTTACATATGATTCATAAATTGGCTTGGCTTTGTAATTAACAACTTGAATCGCAATTTTGTGATTATTGTTTGGTATCAAAATGATCATAAAAATGAAAGAAAAAAAAAACTTATCATGGTCTAAACTATCATATTATATGGCAATGCATTGATATTGACTTGCATAAAAAGAACATAGACAAAATGAAAATTGATCCAAGTGATTAGGAAACTCTCATAGTTCAGGTTGAGCAAAATAGTCAGATAATGTACCCATCCAAATGCAAAGGGGAGATTATTTCCGGTCCCGAGTGGCACCGTTGCAATTGGTGGCGGGCGAGGTAATTTAAGGTCACATACCACTCCAAGAAGCCAGCTAGCAGTACCATCTCCACCTGCAACCTAGATTATCAAGCAAAACATGTCAGATGATAAATAAATAACAATTGGAATCATCGGATACCAAGAGCATCGCCACGTGGTGTGGAGACAAAACAACACATCACAAGTTTGAAACACATCGAATCAACTTACAATTATTCTCAACCTATTCTGAATTTCTGCAGCAAAATTATCTCCATTGTACTTTAGCTTTTCTATATTAGCATAAAGCTGATGCAGCACCTTATCTGGAGAATTTACTCCCAAATCATAAACCTGGTAAAAAATATTTAAAAAAATCCTTAGAATCATCAGTCTATTATCTAACCATCATTGCATCGCAATTCTTGATATTACAAAAAATCCCTATCAAATGCAACTAATGTGGCCTCAATCACAATTCACAATCTCTTATGATCACATAAACATCAAAAACCTTTAAGTCAGAGCCCAAATCTCGGTTTTTAAAACCCTGATTGCAGTCATGTTTGCATCGCAATTCTTAATATTACAATGAACTGTTGTCAAATACAAATAATGTGACCTCAATAGCAATCTCATTATGATTGCAGAAACATCAACAACCTTAACATCAGAGACCAATAGCAAATAATGTGACCTCAAAAGCAATCTCATTATGATGGCAGAAACATCAACAAACTTAACATCAGAGCCCAAACCCGGGTTTTAAAACCCTGATTAAAGTATTCGTGATATTACAAAGAATGTTGTCAAATACAACTAACATGACCTCCACAATCACATTACCCGATCCAGAAACATCAAAAACCTTGACATCTAAGTCCAAACCCCTTAAAACCGTGATTGTGAAAAAAAGAAAACCTTTTACCTGATTTTGGTTAAGAAGGGAACTATAGGTAACAAGAAGCTCTCCTCCAAGCTGACCACCACTTTTGGTGTTAATGAAAACAATGACAGGACAGGCAGGTATATGAGAGACACTTCTGATCTCGGCTCCTGGCACAAGTATATAATCCGGAATCGAAAACTCCTTCAAGGTTCTAATGCTATTGCCATCACCCATTGCAATCTCCAAACTGCACAATCTTAATTATTTCAATTTCATCACAAAACCCTCCATCAACATCAAATTCAAAAATTAAAAAAAAAATGTAAATTTTCAAGTAAAATACACCCTTCGCAACAGCACACAATAGAAATATTAAATTATTAAAAATAAATAAATTTCAAGACAAAAAATTTAAACAACGCGATAAGAATTTTTTAACCTCCACTTCCTGACGGGAAAGCTAAGAGCATAACAAGAAGAAAATTTGTTACGTGTGTTGTGCTTCATTGGAATTTTCACCAACTTTGATAAAAAAAGGAAACTAAAGAAAATTCTAGGAATTATCGAAAGAGAGAACAACGTTATTATCCCAGAATAACATAATAACTACCATGAAACAGTTACAGAACTAACAACTAACAAACTATCCTCATCATCATTAACAGAATCTGATTCGCCACCAAAAAAAATAATCGTTTATTTATTCGGGACTTTTTAATCAACCAAACATGGCTTTGCTCCCATAATTCAAACAAGTATCTCCCACGAAAATAATCAAAAGCAAAATAAAATGGAAAAAAAAAACTGAAAGCGAAAAAGAAGAATAAGAAAAGGAAGATACCTTGCGGAATGGGAATTGTTTTGTGTGTGCAAAGATATATTCAAGAATGTTCGAAAAGTAAATAGTGTTTAGCTTTGAAGCAATGGTTTGATTCGTTCAGAATACGAAGAGAGAGTAGAAGAGAAGAAAAGAAAAACGTTTTTGTTGTTTGACTCTTCAGGGGGAAGGGTAGTTGGTTTTAAAAAACGATTTGAAGTTTTTTTTTTTATTTTGAATATATAAGACAGAATTGAAGTTTAAATGCAGTGTGGGGTCAGGCGCGTAAACGTTTTAGATGGGAAAGGAGGAAGACGAACTTACTCCGAATGCGCTGAGAGCGACTTTCACCATGTTATAAAAGTGATTTTGTTTTTTCAATTTTCAATTTAACTACCTACACTCCTAAATTATAGTTACCTATATTTTAGGGAAAACATCAAAATATCCTTAATATTTAATAAAAAAATTCGCATAATCATCGCCATATATGTGACTTTTAATTTGCGTAGAATACTTAAAAGAGTTTAATTTATATACATTGTTAGTATAAATAATTTTTACACTCACATTAGTTAAATCATTAGTAATGTTTGACTTTTGTGATAACTATTTATAAAATCATTCACATAATTGGTCATGATTTTTCGACTATGTAAATTTTTGTACACTGATAGTATATATAAATAAAACTCTACATGAAATGAGTTAACATAGACTAAAATATTCAAAACTACATATACATTAATATAAAACACGTACATATATGCAAACTAAGAATGTGTAAGTATGTGAATTGATTTTACACTCATAATAATTCTCATGTGTTTGATTACGATTATTTGTATGCATAAATTGTATGTACTATGTTTATTAAGGGAATGAGTTGAATTACAATTAATTATTCTGATAATAATGAGGGTTGTCGCGTTAAACTAACTGCTTCTGCATGGACTCAACATTTTGAGGAGCATCATGAAGTACAATGAGAGCGGTAAGCACAACGAGAACAACGACGACTATAACAATAACAAGCAAAACAGACAGTGACACAAAAGGAGAAACCGACACAACAAGAAGAGCATACACAACATGGGGCTCAACCATTGCATATGGATCAGCCTCCACAAGTTGATGGATATCCCGGTAGTACTACTGATACATTTATCCTTAGGATATTTGGTGACCACGTGACTACTCGACTTTGGGATAGAGTGGTAATTTTTTCGATGATAATAAATTATAATAGTTGTTGTCATAATGTGTTTTAACGCATATTTTTCCCTTGATTTATTTCAGGACCCTGGAGAGCTAATAGTATCTAGCAATAAAAAAAAATTAAAAGAAGTAGTCTTGAACATGAAGAGATAGAGCAGTTGGTTAAGAGTTTAGAGGTATATTTGTTGGTAAAATGCAGTTATGAAATGATCAACAAACAAGTCTTATTTATTTTTGTAGAGAGGTAGCATTGAGACACTAACAGTTTCCATCTTCCAATTGAGAAGATGACAAATTACACTTGCCGATATTTCCGCACTTATGGATTTACCCATCATTGGAGCATTCTTTATTGTCACTATTATTAACAAAAATGAGGATGCAAATGTATTACTTAAACTACTTAGAGTTACTAAAGCATTTGCTCATGTTGAATACAATGGCACACATACAACAACAGTTTGATATAGCTGACTACTTAAAGTGTATAATCAATGTTGTCTTGAGTAGCTATGGGAGATGGTTGTAAGGGCGTTTCTATTCATTTTGGGGGGTTGCATCCTTTTCAGTGACAAGATGGCATTCGATGTCAGTGTTGCCTACCTGAAGTTCTTCAAAGACTTTGACTCATGCAGAGATACTTATGGGGTGATTTTGCTCTTGCTTACTTATATGATAATATCTGAGGGGCCAACTTGCATCACACCAAAACGGTTTCCAAGTATCTAGCACTATTACACGTAAACTCAATTCTTCTATGAGTATTTCCTGTTTTATATGTAGGTTGTTGTAAACTTTCTCCAATATATGTTGAGGAGAAACCCATATCACTTTAATGGAAGTCAAAGAGGGATAAATTTTGGTTCTTCCATTTAGGAAAGTCATTGATGAGATTGATGTTGATCTGGTATGTTATACACCATATGAAGATCATAAAGCGATACGTCTGTTTCATGAGGCTTTTTATAGTGTGGATATGGTGGGGTCCAAAGATGTATCCACATCTACCAGACAAAGTATTGCATTAATATCGTAATGTTCAAATCAATCATAGTTCATCCTTAGAGATAGTAGGTCATACGACCACTCTATAAGGAATAGATATAATATTAACACAATATGTTGTGCATGTAATTGATGATGGTGCAGTTGTACATGATCCATCAGACTGTGTGGACGGTTACATGGATTGATTTCACAAGATATCTCATTCTTACATCATTTGGCGAGAAGTCGTTCATGTTGGTCCATCAATTATAGAATCTTTTGATGTTGTTCCTTTCATTGTTGATATAACAGGAAATGCATTAAAAACTATAACATACATAATCATCTATTTTCTTATCTAAATTAATTATTGTTTTTTAATGTTGTGTTGAGCATTAAGAATTGCAAAAGAGTTTTTCGCCCGTCAATTGGTATTACCTAATGATATTGAACTCGTCAATTGTGATGTTGCATACTCATATGGTAGTGGTAGAGATTGGACAAATGTAGTGCTTTATCGTAGGAAGTATAGAGATGCTTAGGGCTTTTGTAATATGTTTAGTTATTTTGGTTCCCGCTTGGTGAAATATTTTGGATATTTTGGTTGAATATTCTTGATACTTTGACAGTAAATATCTATGATATTTTTATTTTGGATATCTTTAAGCAATATTTTATTAATATTCAATGTCAACAATTTGAATATTGATTGTATAATACTGATTGTCAAATTTTAGGAAATATCAATCATTCACGTTTAAAATAGGTTTATTAGTAGTACATGGAAATATTTGCAACCAATCTTACTTGTGACAGTTGTATATAATCTTCTATTGTTGTGTTTCTTCACTGAAATAATTTTTTCACAACTTTGTTGCAACTGGTACAGATGAATCCAACTTCAAGTAAACCTGTTAAAATCAATAAGTTATTAAACAACAAAATGAGGTGTAGATATAATAAAACTAAATATCACAATTAATACTTGTACGAAGTGACAATTCTTAATAAAGGCAATAACGTCATACGATGATCTGAAGGTGTCATCCAATTATTCATAATTGCAACTTGTTCAACACATACACTATGTATAAGTTGTTGAACATAAATTTCTCCATCAAATGTTCTCTTAAAATGAGGTCTGAATTCTTGAATCTCTATCAAACATTCTTGATAGATGAATGCCCAAAAGTTCTCACCTATTCCAAGTAAAACTGCAACTCCACAATATCCACAATTACCATCATCACCGACATCAATAACATCATTTATGAAACCTTAATTGTTGATGGTCGAGGTGTAAGTTTTTTGACTTGTGATCTAGGTTGTTGTACTTTACTAACAGATGTTGTAGTGCTACCTGCATTTGTGCTACTGCACCAAACAGTTGCATCCACATACTCCCACGAAGATGGATCACACTTGGTTGATTTTTCCCTTTTGATACCTCACTTTTTCCTTTTTTAGGTGCACCCTTGATTTTAACATTATCAACAAGTGGGAACAACGACATAGTGGATCGATATGCGACTCATACAATTTACTCTTAAGTGCAATTTTGTCAGATACATCAAGCTCATCAATTTTTTTCTACTATAACATATTCCACATTTCGCATATGTATTTTAACATCATCAAGTGTTTATATTTTATTAAATTATAGGTCATACTTAAACTCAGTTCACGTATGTTTACGTGTGTTATATTTATGTACCATCTGTAAATTATTAAATTGCATAACATACGTGAACACATAATATGTAAGGAATAGGATACATGATTTAAGTTTGCGTACAATGCATTATTTACATTGTAAGTTATCTCAAATCATATAAAATTTTCATATTTTAAAAAAAATTACAAAGACAAAAGCACATCACTAAACATACCTTGTTAGTTACTTTAACCACAATAAGATGTAACTTATGGGGTATAACCGTATAAGTTATGAGTGATGGTGTGAGTTATGAATAAGTAAGAGATGTGATGTGTGAGTCATGAGTATGTGATATGGGTTTGAGGTACCATGAGGTGAGGCATGGTGATGAAGAGAGAAAAAAGACAAATTAGGGATTAAGAATGTTGAAATTATAAAGGGTATTTTTGGTATTTTAAGTTTATAAAAATTTGATGGAGGTGTGGATTGTAATTCAGGAAGTGTAGGTAGTTTTTATTGTCTTTTGTTTTTATCTATATATTTATTTTCATCATTTAGCTTTTCTTATTTGTTTTAATCTTTTAATTTTCATCATTTTTATTTAATATTCAATATTTTTTTTTATTTTTATATTTTATAAAATTATATAAATTTGTCATTTTTATTAAGGATTAAACACAAATACTAAGAAAAAGATAAATATCAAAACAAATAAAAAAAGATAAAAAAATTCAAAACATATATTAAATAAAAAAATAGATAGCAAAAGTTATAATCAACTCAACATTTTATTATTATGTACGAGTAAACATTAATTTTTTTTATTATGGAATATCCACATCCTATGATTCGTCTGTCATTTATGTCTCTCAACAAATGACTT
>JBBPBT010000623.1:8732862-8815219 GCA_037974875.1 Cicer bijugum
CAGGTACAAAACACAATAATTGACAATAACAGATATTAAGTAATGAAAAAAATTAAAAAAAAAATTAAGAAGTTCTACTCTATTGTAGAATAAGTTTTCTATAATATAAGAAGACATAAAATTCCACAAAATAAAATTAGTTATAAAAAATCTGCATTAATTTATTTATATAATTGTTAACCTCTTGAGAAATATGAGTGATTATGAAATGACAATTAATAATAAATTGAAAGCAATTACTTCATCTATTTTTAAGATATCAAACAACAATAGAGGAATCACTTAAAATTTGAACATTGATTTAAAATCACACTCCAATTATATATTTATCAAACCTTTTTCACTTTACACACTACGCCAAAAATATCATTTAATAACGCTCCTTTTACAACGCTTACTAAATACAAGCGCTGTTGTAAATATATTTTAAAAATAACGAAGTCTATCACAACGCTTTTTTGACAAGCGCTGTGAAAAAAGCGTTGTTGTAGGATCATATAGCGTTTGCGCATAATGTTTATAAGGCTTTTACAGCGCTTGTAAAAAAGCGCTGTAAACGGAAGCGCCTTCACGTATTGTTTTACAGCGCTTTTTTCACAAGCGCTGTAAAAGACATGCGCTTTCAAATAATTAAATTATCTAATACAACGCTTTTTTCACAAGCGCTGTAAAAGACATGCGCTTTCAAATAATTAAATTATCTAATACAACGCTTTTTTCACAAGCGCTGTAAAAGACATGCGCTTTCAAATAATTAAATTACCTATTACAGCGCTTTTTCACAATCGCTGTAATAGCATTCACTTTAAATAAAAATCATTTACTTTTAAATAAATAAAAACAAATTTACGAACCCTCATCACCTCTACTCTGGGAACCCTCGTATCCTCTACATACTGTGCGGTCATCTACGTTGTCTCAGGTATTTATTAATTTGTTTAATTTTGTCAAAAAATCTTTAGTTTTTTAATAATTGAAAACTAATAAATTGTTATATATTAAATCTTTTTTTTTTGAAATATGTTGATCTGTTCTGTTTTGAAATCTTTTCTGTTTTGAAATTGTTATTAGATTTGTTGATATTGGTTTCTTTTTGAAATTTGTTGATCTATTCAGTAGCTTATTATTTTTGTAACTGCATTTATATAGGTCGTATAATATGGATTGGAAATGGATGTCTGCTAATCGATTGTCAGTATGAAAATAGAGTGAAGGAGTTTGTTGAGTTTGCAGTGAAGAATGAAAAAGATCCAAATAGAGTCGTTTGTCCTTGTTTAAAATGTTGTTTTGGAAAACGCGTTAGAGAAGATGAATTGGAAGGACATTTAGTATGTAATAAAATTGATCAAAGCTACACATGTTGGATAAGACATGGTGAAAAAAGAAAGGAAACATTAATTTTGAGAATGGTTCGATATATGCTTTAACTGACTTCGATATAGATACATATGAGTTGGACCGATTTGAGGAGATTGCAAAAGCAGTTGAAGAAGATCTTCGAGGTTGTCCTAAAATGTTTGAAAGTTTGTTGAGTGATGCAGAGAAACCATTATATAATGGTTGTACTAAATTCACAAGACTGTCGGCGATATTAAAGTTTTACAAATTAAAAGCGAGTAATGGATGGTCTGATAAAAGCTTCACAGAATTATTAACACTCATAAAAGATATGTTGCTAGATGATAATGAACTTCCCAGTCGAACCTATGAGGCTAAACGGATTTTGTGCTCTATTGGCATGAGTTACGAAAGGATTCATGCGTGTCCTAACGATTGCATTTTATTTCAAAACGAATATGAATTACTTAAGGCGTTTCCGAAATGCAATGTCTCTCGATATAAGAAGAAAGAATCTACTCCAAAAAAGTCGTGTGGTATTTTCCTATAATACCAAGATTTAGGCGCATGTATCGCAGTGAAGAAGATTCAAAACACTTGACATGGCATGAAGATGAAAGAATTAGAGATGGAATGTTTCGACACCCTGCAGATTCCCCCACAATGGGCAATATTGATCACGAGTATCCTGAATTCGGGATAGAGTCAAGAAATCTAAGACTTGCACTTTCTACTGATGGAATGAATCGACATGGTCTTCAAAACATTTCACACAACACGTGGCTTGTGATTTTGTTGATTTATAACCTACCTCCATGGTTATGTATGAAGCGTAACTTTATGATGTTGTCTCTTTTAATTTATGGACCCAAACAACCGGGGAATGATATCGACGTATACTTGACTCCTTTAATTGAAGATTTAAAAATTATGTGGGAGACAGGTGTGGAAGTTTATGATGGGTATAAGAAAGAATGTTTCCATTTGAGGGCTATGTTGTTTGGCATAATTAATGATTTTCCAACATATGGTAATTTATCAGGATATAGCATTAAAGGTCAGTGTGCATGTCCTATATGTGAAGAGAGTACAAATTGGATGCGGTTGAAACATTATAAGAAGAATGTGTTTCTTGGACATCGTAGATTTTAACCTTATAGTCATCAGTATCGTGGATGGAGAAATGCATTCAATGAAAAATCAGAGGAAGGTAAAGCTCCTTTAGCACCGACTGGATAACAAATACTTGAAAAAGTACAAGGTTTGACCAATAAATTTGGCAAACCTTTTGCGGGAGAGCTGGTCAAAACTGGGAGGAAGAAAAAGTCAATTTTCTTTGAATTGCCATATTGGAAGTCATTGTATATAAGACATTTCCTTGATGTGATGCATATTGAAAAAAACGTATTTGATAGTGTTATAGGTACGTTACTCAATGTTCCAGAAAAGTCTAAAGATGGCATCAACGCAAGATTGGACTTGGCCGATATGGGAATAAGAAATGAATTGGGTCCCATAAAGAAAGGAAATCGCACATATCTACCTCCAGCCGCTCATACTCTATCTAGAAAGGAAAAATTGTTCTATGTAAATTTCTACACGAAGTTAAAGTTCCAAAAGGATACTCTTCAAACATTAAAAATTTGGTTTGTATGAAAGACCTCAAGTTAAAAGGTTTGAAGACCCATGATTGTCATATTTTAATGGAGCATTTGCTACCAATAGGTATACGTTCCATTTTACCTGAAAAAGTTCGACGAGCCTTAACTAAAGTATGTTTCATCTTCAGGGAAATTTGTAGTAAAGTGATCGACCCTCAGAAATTACCGACATTGTAGAGGGAAATTGTTGTTACTTTGTGTGAGCTTGAAATGTATTTCCCACCCTTGTTTTTTGATATAATGGTTCACCTTACTGTTCATTTGGTTAAGGAGACATAACTTTGTGGGCCAACTTATATGAGATGGATGTATCCGATAGAACAATATATGAAAATATTAAAAGGGTACGTAAAAAGTAGAAGTCGACCAGAAGGTTGTATTGCTGAACGATACATTGTTGAAGAGGTTGCTGAATTTTGTACTGAATATCTATCTAATGTTGAATCCATAGGGCTTCCCCTATCTCGTCATTCGTGAAGAATATCAGGAGAAGGGATAATTGGAAGGAGACTACTAACTATATCAAGGATAGAATGGGAGCAGGCACAATTGTATGTTCTGCACAATGATGATGAGGTTCAACTGTATGTTACAATACACATGGATCAGTTATCTCATTTGAACATGAATAGGAATCAAAATTGGATAACTTGAGAGCACAATCGAAGTTTTATAACATGGTTAAAAAATCACATAAAGTCAATGTTTGATATAGACCCCGGATCAATTTCACAGAGATTGAGGTGGCTAGCAAATGGTCCGAGCTTACATTTTTTTTCTTAGACTGGTTATGTTATTAACGGCTACACATTTTATACCAAAGAACAAGATGATCAGACCACTATGCAAAATAACAGAGTCACTCTCGTAGCTGAAGCGATGCATGTCTCAAGTGCAAAAGACAAAAACCCAATATATGCAAATCTGTCATATTTTGGGGTTATCGAGAGCATATGAGAGTTAGACTACACAATATTTGGTGTTCCCATATTTGGTTGTAAATGGGTCGATAATAATAATCGCATTCAGATTGATGAGTCAGGATTCTTGCTTGTCGGTTTTAATAGGGTGGGATACAAAGACGAGCCTTTTATTTTAGCGTCGCAAGCTTAACAAAGTGTTTTATGTCACTGATCCTTCTGATGATAAATGGTATGTTGTCCTATCGACCAATAAAATAAGTGATGATAACAATAATGATGAAGATGTTGGTAATGATCTTTTATTTGCAACATCACAACAACCACATGAAATTGATTCAACTGATGATGGTTTATATCTTAGAGATGATCATGATGAGGGAATTTGGATTAATCCATCGTTTTGTATTGTAAATGGACAAACAAATGTGAATCCCACCAGGAAAAGAAGAAGGACATCTTAATGTACATGTTTAATTGTTTTATATAAGCCATGTAATCTGAACTGTGTTAAAGTAAATTTAATTGTTTGAACATTTGTATTATATAAGTAGCCATGTATTTGATTTTCTGATTAATTTATTTTTTGATTAATTTTTTTCTGCTTATATTTAGCTTGATTTGAGTATTTTATACTAAGTTCATGTAATTTAACATAAACTAGTAATTTACATGAACTAAACTGAATATAAATTAGTAATTTACATGAATTGAACTGAACTGAAAAAGAGCCTTAAATATAAAAATAAAACAAGGAGGCCTTTTACAACGCTTATTAGAAAAAGCGCTGTAAAAGACCCTTTTAAAAATAAAATAAAGAGACCTTTTAGAGCGCTTATTAGCAAAAGCAGTGTAAAAGGTCTCTTTATTTTATTTTTAAAAGGGTCTTTTAAAAAAAACATTCATATAACATAAGAAAACAAGGAGGCCTTTTACAGGGCTTTGTCAAATAAGCGCTGTAAAAGAACCTTTTTAAAATAACGTAAGGAGGCCTTTGAGAGCGCTTATTTGCAAAAGCGCTGTAAAAGGCTTTAAAAAAACTTTCATATAACATAAGAAAACAAGGAGGCCTTTTACAATGCTTTTTCAAATAAGCGCTGTAAAAGAGCCTTTTTAAAATAACGCAAGGAGGCCTTTTAGAGCGATTATTTGCAAAAGCGCTGTAAAAGACTAAAAAAAACATTCATGTAACATAAGAAAACAAGGAGGTCTTTTACAACACTTGTTCAAATAAGCGCTGTAAAAGAGCCTTTTTAAAATAATATAAGGAATCCTTTTAGAGCGCTTTTCCAGCAAGTGCTGTAAAAGGCTTTAAAAAAACATTCATATAATATTAGAAAACAAGGAGGTCTTTTACAACGTTTATTGGGAAAAGCGCTGTAAAAGAGCCTTTTAAAAAAATTAAATAAAGACGCCTTTTAGAGTGCTTTTCAAACAAGCGCTGTAAAAGACTTAGGCCTTTTAGAGCGCTTTTCTAACAAGCGCTATAAAAGGCTTATAAAAAAGCGCTGTAAAAGGGTTTTATATATAACAGTAATCGCTTCAGTTTCCTCTTCATTACGTAAACTTCACTATCATCTCATCCTTCATCGTTCTTCTCTTCCTTTGCAAGCCCTATCATCTCTTCCATTACGAACCTTATTTCCATGATCATCTCCTTCATTTCGAACCTTATTTTCATCCACGATCATCTCTCCCATTGCACACAATATATTTTCATTGAAATACGTAACCCTCATTACGTATTTCTTCAAACCATATTTCTGCGAACCATATTTCTGCGAACCCTCTTTTCTTCGCATTTCGTATTTCTTCGAACCCTCATTATTTAGGTATTGATGTTATTAATTTTTTGTAATCACTAAAATGCATGTTGAGCTTGTTTAAGATATACTGATACTGATATGTACTTAGAATACTGCATGTTGAGCTTGTTGAAGTTATACTAAATTGGATGTTGAACTTGTTGTAGTTAAATGGATACCACCAAAGAATTAGAATGTCAAAATGAAGAAGTTGTCAACACTAAGACTTATGAAAATGAAGCCAAACGTGGTGCAACTATAATGCAAAAGGTCATTAAAGTAAGGAGCAATGGCATCAAATTTGAGGTATATTATGCTCTGTTTGCTGTGTGTTTTTTTTTATCTTTTTTTAATAGCATGTACTTACTATATGAGTTTATTAGGTTGGCTGGAATGAGAGTGGTCAACCAATTGACCCCAACAGCTCCATGTTTGTAAGTTACATTGGGGCTGTTGTTCGACAAAATATCTCAATTACAATTGATGATTGTAGAAATAAGACGTTGAAGGATGCCAAAGATATACTATGGAATGACATTCAAGTAACTTTTTTGATCCACTCTTTTGTCATTTATAATTTTTTCATTGAAATACTTTACTTACTCAAACTATATCTTTATTTCGCTTGCAGACTTCTTTTGTTCTTGATGAGGGGAGAAAGAGTTATGTATTGAGAGTTGTTGGGAAAATCCACCGCGGATTTAGATCTCACCTCTCTAATTTCTATCTAAAAGATAGATAAGGAAATACAAATGCTGAAGCTCCAAGAATATATAAACATTATATATCAAATGATGAATGGAGTGCATTTGTATCCAAACGTTCGGACCCCGTGTTTGTCGTAAGTGATTAATTTATTAGCATTTGTGTTTTACTATTCATATTCGTAGCGTATTTTAAATTTTTACACGATTACTATTTTTAATATATAGAATATTAGTAAGGCAAATCGCGAAAGGGCAAGAAATCCGACACACTCATACAAAAAATCACGTATGGTATATGCATGTCTTGAGCAAAAATTTGTAAGTAATTAAACATCACTTTTATATAATGAAGTAATTTGTATTATAAACTATAGTTTCTAACTAATATTTTGTTTATGATTTTAACGAATAGCGACAAGACACCCAATCCGATCAACCCTTGGGTCGTCATATATTGTGGAAGGAAGCTCGTGTGAATAAAGACGGAGTGGTTGACAATGAAAATATCCAAAAAGTAATAGAACTTTGTGTAAGTATATTATCACTTTAACATTTTTTAATATTGTATTTTATCACTTGAATATATTTGAATATTGTATTTTAAAAATGATATTGATCTTATCTTTTTAATCCTACATGTATTTGAGGAGACTATTGAACAAAGTTCTGAAAATCAAGAGGGCAACAAGGCTAGTTGCAGGGATATTCTGGGTAAAGTTTTTAATGTTCCTGAGTATTTTGGTCGGGTTAGGGGGAAAGGATTTAGCGTAACTCCCAAAAGCTATTTTTCTCAAGAGAAGTGCCAAAATCCTTCCAATGAGAAAGTATTAGAGAAGCTCAAACTCCTTACAGAGCAAGTGACACTTTTGGTGAAGACGAACAAAGACAAGCAACTCCCAGATCAGCTCCAACATGAAATGCAAATGGAGAGTGAAACCGCGAGTTGCAACATCAGTCTCAAAAGTATTCTCGAGGTAATTAATTACTTACTTATGTAATTACTTATGTATTAAATATACTTATATATTAACCGTACTTATGTTTTAACCATTGATTTAGGGTGTCACTCCATGCGTGCTATACTTATCCTCCCCTACTCATCGGAAGGTCGGAAAAGGAAAATTGTAAAATACTTCAGAAGAAGTATTGCAAAATACACCGATCCCTGCGGGCCATGTCAAAGTATTACCTGTTATTGCTTTGGAACCAACTGCATCGTTGTCGATACCAGACAACGATGGGGATATGCAGTTTTGGGGTGTAGCAATTGGTAGTTACGTGACATGGCCCACACATCTTGTTTCCCTCGATAAGGTATATTTAATTAATTGAAATGTGTGTTTAATTGATATGTATATTTAATTGCTGATTTTTTTCCGCTCCTAACTTTAATTTCACATTTATATTTAGATGCTTAAAAAGCCTAAAGGGAATGATAAAAAGATTCCTATAAACGAATCAATTACATCTCCCGAAAAGGTTTGTCACATTTATTCCCTAAGGTTTGTCATTTTTATAGATTCAATAAACTAACATTTAACCTCATTTTTGTAGATCCAATTAAATAAACCACCCGTACAACAAAAAAAAGCCGCCAAACCTCAAAAATTGGAGGGTAATAGAGCTGGCAAACTACAAAAGCTGGAGGGTAATAAAGCTGCCAAAGTTGCAACTAGAAAACTGAATCGGGGACAATCGGTCGCTGTTGCTCCTAAAATAAGTCAGCCATGCCTTGCTAAATACGGGGCGTGTCTTGACATCCAAGTAAAAAGGAATATGGGCAGCAACGACGATTCGCGCATCATACCCATGAATAAAGCTATGTTCGGAGATGAGTATGAAGAATTTCTCGAAAAGGAGCACATTTATGAACTTCTCAACCATAAGGAGTTGAGTGCTACTGTCATCAGTTTGTACATAAGGTAAAAAATACTTTTAATTGCATTTATTGGTAATTAATGAAATGTATTGGTAATTAATCTAGTTTAAAATTTTCATTGAAAGTTTTTGTATGAGAAGGTTGTGTGCACGCGCAAATTGTCAAATAAATACTCATTCTTGTCTCTTCATAAGCTGTCGATGTGCAAACTCGATCCAGTAAATGTAAAGAATTACATTATAGATATGTTATTAGGAAATATAGAAAAGGATAAATTGTTCTTCGCACCATATAATTCAGGGTACGTAATTATATATTATTTATTTATATCTTTTTTAATTGATGAGATTTTAATTTATTAGTTGTGTATAAACAAAATTGCTTAACCAAATTTTTGTTGTTGTAGGGCACATTGGGTGCTATTTGCAATCAATGCGACCTTTGAAGTTATATACTATTTGGATCCCTTGCATGACAATTACAACAATCACTCCGATATAAAGACTATGTTCGACACGTAAGTAATATTCATTTATTTCTTACACACACACACACACACATATATATATATATATATATATATTATGTGTTTGTTAATGCTATAATAATCACATTTATTTATTCGATAGTGCTTTACAAGTTTTTCGAGCTCAAAGAGGTGCAACAATGTCGAAGCAAAAGTCTAATAACATCACATGGATTCCAATAAACGTTTGAAATATATGCGTTTAAATTTTTATTTACTAATATATGCCTTTACGATCAATGTACAAATATTTTATTGACTTATATGTTTTATTTTTACAGTGCCCTCGTCAAACAAACAACATCGACTGTGGGTACTATGTATTGCGATTCCTGAAGGAGATTGTTGATAGGAATAAAACTATTATCCCAGAAACGGTACGGTATTTTCATTATATGATTTTCATATATAAATTATCTATATATTTGATTCTAACTTAATATGTTCCATTTTTATATTGCACAATACTTTGACAATTCCAGTCCATCATACTCTGAGGAAGATCTAATGGAATTAAAGGAAGATTGGTGTCAGTATGTGCTTGAAATGAACATTAATTGATTTTCTAAGAAATAGCATGCTGCAAGGGATCTGAATATTATATGGTAGCTAATTATATTTTGTGTATTCTGTTAGTTATATGTATATGATCATAGGACACAATATATACATGTATATGAATATGTGTTGTTGTACAATATCTGTCCAATGTATATGTAGTTAATTAAGTTATATATATGCATCTGAATGTTTTGTTGCAAATTAATATATAAAGTAAAGTTACAAAGTTCTGTTTTTGTCTACTGATTGTGTGAACTGATTCTGAATATGTTTTGTTGTGGTGTGAACTGATTCTGGATCAAAATAATTTTGGAAAAAAAATTAGAAGACAACGCTTCCTAAAAAAATGCCATAAAAAGCTAAAAAGCGCTTTTCAAAAACTTAATTTACAACGTTTTTTAAAAAAAAAACATTGGACCTTTTATAGTGCTTATTTGAAAAAGCGCTGTAAAATATGCACCTATAATTCATATGTTGGGTGTGCATTTTACGACGCTTTTTCAAAAAAACGCTGTAAAATGTGCACCTATAATGCATATATTGGGTGCACATTTTACAGCGCTTTTTTGAAAAAGCGCTGTAAAAGGCGCACCCAATATATGAATTATATGTGCACATTTTACAGCGCTTTTTCAAATAAGCGCTGTAAAATGTGCATAATAATGCATATTATGTGCGCGCATTTTACAGCGCTTTTTTGAAAAAACGCTGTAAAATGTGCATAACAAGCGCGCATGATATCTACATGTTTTATAGCGTTTTTTTTTTTTAAAAAAGCGCTGTTGTATCTTTTACAGCGCTCGATTCCACAATGTTTTTTTTTTGTTGTTGAAAAAACGCTGTAAATGGATTAAAAAAGACGCTGTAAAATCCTATTTTTCGCGTAGTGACACTCAATAATCAATATGACAACAATTAGTTCTAACATGAAAGATATTCGAAACTCTTAAGTTAATGGCAAAAAGGAGATATAGTGATTTCTAAAAACTCCTCTGCAAACATAAATAAAAGAGAAACTCCTAGAAGCACCAACCTATCTTATAATTATTTTTAAGATAATCAACAGCTAAAACTTTGATGAAAATACTAAAATCACTTTATTAAAGGTTAAATTATTCAAAACAATACTAATAGTCGTATACTGTTATGATTCCAAATGCAATGTAAGGAAAGCTTATGGAGTATTATTTTCAACAGCATCAGTGAACCTGTTTCTCACGTTCAATAACATTATTCATTTATTATCATGACAAATTACCAACAATAATTAAATCCCAAAAATTGTGGTAAAGGAAGCTTCCTATTCCATATGATTATAATTTAAGTGATGCCTTAAAGCTGAAGCAAAGTAATTAGGTTGAGATAATTTAATTTGCCACAAAGAGAACAAAAGTGTTATATTATAATAGTGAAATTAGATCGTCAAATTTCACCGATAGATCGTGGGGTTGTTTCGTAGTTGTTGTACCCTAACACTTTATTTGGTTTAGAGAATGAAATTAAAAGAAAGAAAGTGGGAAAAAAAATGTACGACGAAAGAAAGAGTAGTGACCGAGAGGATTTTTTGTTGTTTGGTTTAAGAAAAAGTGATAAAAAGAAAAGAAAAATTATATTACAAAAAGACATAAATACATCTTAAAATATGATATATTATAAATAAAAATGATAAAATGGAGAGAAAAACAAACTTACTTTGTCTTTGTCATCTGTCTTTCCATTTAGAAGAGAAAGCATTTTCGTGACCCCTTTTTTTGGAGAGCGTATCTTCTCTCCTCTACTAGTCTTTTTCTTTGGTTCCAAACACAACCTAAGAATCATGAGGCCTAAGAGGCAATTTACAAAAAGTCTTATGTTTAAGGGCAATTTTGGTCCTCTTGTGGTTAGCAATTTCTTGAGTTTAGTCTCGGTATTTCTAATTAAATCACCAATTTAATCATTAACTTTCTCATTTATTTGAAATTAAACTTATCCTATTTTCATTATATTGATGTGATACATTTTAATATGATGTAAAATTTATTAATTTAAAATTACTATCACATTAAATAAATACAAATAATATTAGTAATTTACTATATCATTGTTAAAAAGGTATTATTAATTCATTCAAATTCGTAATTATTTTTTGAAACACAATTTATGTCTTCTTTCAAGATGAAAATTGTCTCTCTCAAAATAGAATATTTTTCTATTATGCTGATGTGACATATTTTAATATGATGTAAAATTTATTAATTTAAAATTCACTACCACATTAGATAAATATAAATAATATTATTAATTTACTATATCATTGTTAAAAAAGTATTATTAATTAATTCAAATTCGTAATTATTTTTTAAAACACAATTTGTGTCTTCTTTCATGATGAAAAATTAACTCAGTCAAAATAGAATATTTTTCCATTATGCTGATGTGGCACATTTTAATATGATGCTAAATTTATTAATTTAAAATTATTACCACATTAAATAAATATAATAATAATATTAATGTACAATATCATTGTAAAAAAAGTATTATTAATTAATTCAAATTCGTAATTATTTTTCAAAACACAATTTATGTCTTCTTTCAAGAAGAAAAATTGACTCAGTCAAAATGAAATATCTTTCCATTATGCTGATGTGGCACATTTTAATATGATGTGAAATTTATTAATTTAAAATTACTGCCACATTAGATATACATAATAATATTATTAATTTACTATATCATTTCAAATTCGTAATTATTTTTCAAAACACAATTTATGTCTTCTTTCAAGATGAAAAATTGACTCAGTCAAAATAATTTTTTTTTTTCATTATGCTGATGTGGCACATTTTAATATGATGTGAAATTTATTAATTTAACATTACTGCCACATTAGATATACATAATAATATTATTAATTTACTATATCATTGTAAAAAAGGTATTATTAACTAACTCAAATTCATAATTATTTTTTAAAATACAATTTGTGTCTTCTTTCAAGATGAAAAATTGATTCAGTCAAAATAGAAAGAGTGTAAGGTAAATCGAAGAACCCTAGTAGACAAGGGAAAATGTGTTCATCATCATTTTCATCTACAATAACTGCATTCATTTTCATCTTCAACCTTTTTGCTGTATTTATTTTTCTGAGTTTGTGCATTTGTCTGCATTTTCCCATTCATCTCCATTTGATTCTTCAACTCACGATTCAAGTTGCGATTACATTTTGTGAGATTCTTCTGTGTTTAACTCGCGATTCAATCATGATTCATCTGTATATTTTCTGCTCATTCTTTATGCAATTCTTTCTCGCCAACTTGGGATTCATTAGTTTGTTTGCATATCCTCATCAACTCATTGTGTTTGTGTTATGCGAATCATCATCTGCAAGATGATTTCATCTACAAATATCAATTGTGTTCAAGGTATGTGTCTATTTTGTTATTCAAATCTCTATTGTGTAACTTAGGGTTTTCGTAATTTGTATTTGTAACTGACTGTGCAGTTCAAGGTATGTGTATTTCTCATTTGAATCATCAATTGTGGTTCACTGTATTGTTCTTAGTGCTTTTGTTTATTTTGCTACTAATTTTGTAACTCTAGTTTAGGATTTGCTTATTTTGCTTCTGATTTTGCTATATTCTTGCTTGTTTTTTAGCTATTGATTTTTTTTATTGTTTTTTATGTTATTGATTTCGTTATATTTTTGCTTGTTTTTATGTTGTTGATTTGTGTGGGCCATCACAAAGGCAAGAAGTCAGATTACACACACACACACACACACATATATATATATATATATATAAAGTGAATATAAGAAAGAGGTTTTTAATTTGTGACCCTTTAAAATCCACACTTTAAAATTCCTTCTCAAAATAAGACTTGGAAGTGTTATATCAGTATAATGAACTTACTTGTGTTTTGAGAAGGTTCAAGAACAAAATTATATTTCAAGTTGATAGTAGTATAAATTAGTGAAATAATAGAATAATAAAAGATAAAGGTAAAGAAATCACACAAAGAAAATACTTTGGTACACTCAGTGTGAGCTAATTCGGTTCTTATAACTTGTGAGATTTTCACTAGTAATTTGAGCAATCTCTCGACTTAATCTTCTTCCTTTAGTAATACTTGACTACACACTTGTATTTTTTTAGCCTCAACAGGCTTGCACAAATCAATTAAGTTTTCTCTTAACTAGACAAACTTGAGGATGCTTACAACAAGTCAATCAAGTTTTCTCTCAAATAGATAAACATGATGATGTTTACAACAAGATGATAATTATGATTTGTTTGGATTTGATTATAATACTATTGATATAGGTTGAACTAAGAACACACCCAAACGTTTGATCCTAAAATTTATGACAAAGAGCAGTAGTGTGTTCCTTGAAGAGAGCCTAATAACTTTGCACGTAAGAAATTGGATTATGATTGATTGTAGTCTCTTGAAAATTGTAGCTTGAAGCACCTTCTACTTATAAACTTGGGAAGACTCCTTATTGTTGTAAACAACACATATAACCATTGGGTACATGTCCCAAGGTATTAAAGTAAGTTTCTTGAACGTCCTCCGAAATCTCGGTAAACATCCTCTTCTTTTTAGACAATCATGCTCTTCTTTGATGAT
The DNA here is from genome assembly GCA_037974875.1 of Cicer bijugum. NCBI lineage: Eukaryota > Viridiplantae > Streptophyta > Magnoliopsida > Fabales > Fabaceae > Cicer > Cicer bijugum. The sequence goes on from JBBPBT010000623.1 coordinate 8,746,871, forward strand.
GTTTATGAATATCCTTTACTTGTATGAAGACATCTTCATCTATATGAAGACATTCTTTTATGTATTAATATAATAGATAAACTTGATCATTTTCTTGACAACTTATGACAACCTGAAGTGAGCTATAAAGTAGGATGTATGAGCTTGCAATGAGATGTCCTTTATACTTGTTGTTGAGGCAAAATCCCTTATGTTTCATCTTGTTATCTAATATGTTTCAACTTATGAGAATTAGTGATAAAGTGATTAGTAGATTTTGATACATCTTGTTATCTAATATGTATTTTTAAGTGACTTTAGTAAGACACAAAAATCACAAAAGATTAAGTAGAAAAGAATAAAGTGAAAATCAAGAAACACTCTCATAACAAATTTCAAAATGTTCAAAACTGGAATATCATAACGTTTTGTCTTGAACATAAGATAATATGTTTATACTTAAAGAAATAAGTTCAATGAACAAATGGCATGTTCCTACGATAATTCACAAAGAATAATCTTACTTAAATTAATCAAAAAGATTAAGAAGAATAATCTTATATATTCCCACAAGATCATTTAAGTCAAAGAAGGGTATTCACTTTGATAAGTTATAAAATGTACATGAGATGATAAATAATCTATCAAAGGAATAGATTGTTAAGACAAAATCTAAAATTAATATTTTGATGATAATCAAACAAAAGGTTAATTAAGACTTATAATTATGATTCTAAGTGTTTTGGTATTTAACATGTGTACTTGAGTGTGCTAAAACAAGATAGGTACTAAGCACCACAAACTAGCAGGCTGAAAAGGACACTACTATTGTACCTTCAAACAGACCTACACACATGATTCAAAGCTTGTAATCATTTCAGACAACTATCAAGATCACATTATAAGTAAGCTCATCTTAGACATATTTGAAGAATGTTCTTGGATCACAAGAAAATTCCTTTTTTCAGCAAGAACATTTTTGCTTTATGGTTGATCTTATACATTCACTTACTCATGAAATTTGGCCTATTTCCAATGGCTAAATGAGATGTCATAAGCTCTATTGAAGCCTATAAATAAAGCTTCACGATGAAGAACAAATCAGAACTCAAAGTGTCAAGCAAAATATCACTCATTCAATCATATTCGAGTTTCTCAAATCATTCTAAGTTGCAGTTCCATTCTTAGTAATTAACATTGTTACATCATAAATGAGAACTAAAGTCCAAGAAGATCACAAAACTTCAACTTAAGTTATTTCAAACTACAACTTTATGAACATAAAAAAGTTACATAATTAGAAGGTTCCTATGAAACAGTACACGGCTGCAAAATTGACTGAAAAGTTGATCACATCACTACACTTATACTGTTCATTGATGAGAGGAATTGTCAACATGGAAACATGTGCAAATGGACACGCTTTCTCTTCCCCTACACTAAATAGAAATAACCAGCCAAGATTCTGAAGTCAACTTAAAACTCAGAATATCATTAATCCTTAAGATCCTCCTCTTTATAGACTATCACACATTGGAACTTGTACCCAAAAATACATGAACACTTTAGTAAACTTACTTGAGAACAACAAGAACTTACATCAATATATAACTCACTCATCACAAAAGGGAAGAAGCTTGGTTAAAATTTTATCAAACACACTTAGAGATCATCATAGATTATCAAATTCAAAGTATACATGAGTGTGAAAGATCTGTTCCATCCAAGTCAAGTTTTGAGAACTTGATGCAAAATCTAAATTTTGTTTCTAAACATTTTGAAGTCATCTTTTGGTTTGTGAAAGAGACTTAGGTTCTACTATGATTGTTGGTTATTCAAGAGTGACTAGGAAAAATATTTGTAAGCCTTCTAAGGCTAAGAAAATATAATAGAGAAATCTCATGTTGATTGGATTGTGTAAGTGTAGAAATTGAGAAGTTGTCTCAAGCATTTTAGTGGAAAAACTCATCAAGGGCGAGGTCTGGACGTAGCCCAAATTTGGGAGAACCAATATAATGCTTCATTAATCACACACTAACTAATAGTTTTATTTCACTTATATACTCATCCTTCATAACATTCTAAAGTATTTATTTCCTCAATACTTCAAGTGAACATACTTGAGAGTTAATTTTAATACAAATAAGAATTTCATAAGGGTCACAATTTAAACCCCCTCTCTTGTGATATTGAATTCTAATTCACTTGCAGTGCAGACCATTCTCTTCCCATCTTCTTCAAGATGAATGTCCATAAGTTTGATGAACATGCATCAGTATGATTGGAAAACATAATCAAATTTTCATAAAGTGTGGATTTGTCTTTGTACACGTGAATAGTGTTAGTTTGTCCATTTCATAATATTCCTTTTGTTCTGTGTCATATGTGAGAATGTTATTTTGTATTGTGGCCCACATTCTTTTTGTTTGAACAATGAAAGCAATATTCCATTTATGTCTTATTTATTGTCAATGAATATCCTCTGATCTTTAATTATTGAGACTAATGATGAACTCTTATAGTTTTGACGATGATGAATGTGCTCATATATAAGTATATTTCAAAAACATGTTTAAGCTTCATTAAAAACTTGTCTTATGATTAATACACTCAAGAGCTTATATTAGACCACTTTACAAAATAAGAATTAATTAGATCATTGTCCAATCCAAAATTTGTTATCATTAAAATATCTAATTAAGGAATTTTGACTCAACAATCTCCCTATTTTTTATGATGATAAATTTTGAATTAGGATCCAATGTTCATTTCGATTTGATACAAAATAATCAATAAAGATTATTGAAGATATATAGAAATACTCCCCCTCCCCCCCAATTTATGCATTACTTTTGACAAGTATGATCATCACATAAACAATTTTTGAATCATAGCAATTATCATTCATTTAAACAAACATTACAATGACTCATACATAAAGAGATAAGGAAACAGGGATTAGTCATTAACCAAAAATAAGTAAAAACTTTCAAAAGATTATGCCAACAACATGATCATCAAAACGTAAAAAACATCTATCAGTTTAGCTTAATCTACTCATCACAAAAGACTAAGCTAATCAATGTTAGAACCAACGTGAATTGGAGAAAAATGACCCTTAGTTATTTTTATGATAACAAATTACTCTATGGGAACAATTTATAGCACTAACAATTTAATTAAGTATGCAGTTCCCTTGTCATAAACCTTAAATACATTACGTTGCATCATTTGATGATTGGAGATGATAGATAAGGAAAACAAGGCAATGCTTTGGAAAATCGTTTAAGCTATGATTGACTCTGATAAACGTGCTCTCAATACGCCTATGTTGCATATGTCAATCCAAGCTCACGATGATGATTCTTCATTTAATAACCTTGGTATACAACTCTGATAAAGTTAATATTGTGATAAATTCAACATTCCAACATCATCTTCTCATCATAGTGGAGTTATCTTTAACTAAAGAAGCACATGACATCATCTAGTTATTTGTTGCTTCTATCAAGATATGCTGAATCAATTACGAAGACAAATTAAGACAATTTTTTAATGTTGATTCAAAATCCCTTTATATTTGATATGAGTTATTACTTCATATGCGGATTTCATGAAATCAAATCAAAAGTAAAAAATCCTAATAGACTCAAAGCTTCTCCATAAAAGGATTCTTGATTGTCACTACATCATAAGAAAACAACAAGAGAAAAATCTAGTTCAATCATAGATACAAACTCGTAAAAACTTTTGTATTAGCTCTAAGTGCTGAAAAATCTAAAATACTTTATGAGAGCAATTTTTGTAAACATTTTTATGTGAGAGTTAGTTATAAAACCATCTTAAACACTGTTGTAACTTAGCTTAGTAGTGGATGCTACCCTGAAAAGCTTGACTATACTAAGCTAGAAGGTTGAGAATACTTGAACACAATTAATTAAACTAGAAGGTGTTCAATGGACATGTGGCACTATTGGTGATTAATGGATAAAATCCTCCAGTGTGAAGGGATTAGATGTAGCTACCGTGTTGGTTGTGAACCATGATAAATTGGCTTGTGTTACTCTTCTTGTCTATTTACCTATCATTTTACTTATTCTTGCTATTAACATCACTAGTTTAATTTTTTTTAATTGATATAATTTTTGGCAACAAACCACAATTCAAACCCCCAATTTCTTGTGTTTTTCTTTGTACAATTGGTATAAGTGCTCATTCTTAAGACTAAGCACTTATAGTGTTTAAGTAAATATCTTTTATTTTTTATTTTTATTATGACTAACTATAGCGATGAAGCTATAAGTGGAAATGTTAACATGCCTCCTTCGTTTGATTGGGAGATATTTGAATATTGGAAGGAATGATTGAGAAGTGTTGGAACCAAATTGGTTTTATACTTAGAGATTTGATGTTAACAAAAGTATTTTATGAGAACAATATATTTCACTTCATAGATTATGAAAGAAGATTCATGTTTTTGAAGACAATCTAAAATAAGATTTGATTCAGATTTATAATGGAAAAAAATCCTTAACCAAGTTACAAAAAGATATGGTCAAGATTTGAAGAAGATATGATTAACATCTTATCTACATGAACATATGAATTCTTTACTAGAAGATTTGATCAAGATTTATCAACAAGAAGATATGAATTATTTACAAGAAGATTTGATCAAGATTTATCTACAAGAAGATATGAATTATTTGCAAGAAGATTTGATCAAGATTTATCACAAGAAGATATGAACTATTTATAAGAAGATTTGATCAAGATATTTCATAAAAAGATATAAATTATTTACAAGAAGATTTGATCAAGATCTATCTACAAGAAGATATGAATTATTTACAAGAAGAGTTGATTAGAATCTATAAGAAGATATGAGTTATTTACAAGATGATACGATTAAGAATTACTTACAAGAAGAAACACTCACAAGAAGATACATTTATTATTTGCAAAGACATGATCTACATTTGGAAGGACAAAAGAGAAACCTTAACCTATTCTATAAATAGACATTCAAGGCTGAAGAAGAAAACAAGAGAACTTACAAGCATAAAATTTCCTAAGTCATTAGAGTTCATAAGGTTAAGGCCTAGAGAAACACTTGCTCAAAAGAAATATTTTCTATGTATTTTCTAGTGTGAGAGTCATTGTTACAATTAGCTAGTTAGAAGCAAACCAATATGTTCCATACTCTTGTAACCCAACTCTATAGTGACTTTCGTGTCCATCAAGCAATCTCTAGGTATTCAGGTTGTGTTGAGAAGACTTGACATGTAGAGTCAAGGTGTTTGTTTTCCTAAAAAAGTCTGTAGGTATAGGTTGTTTTGAGAAGAATGACTAGTAGGATCAGGTGTTGTGTAATTCAAGTTTTGAATTAGTGGATTGAATCTTTCTAAGTGAGGGGACTGGACGTGGCTACCAAGTTTGTGGTGAACCAGGATAAATTCTTATGTCATTTTAATTTTGCACCTATTATTTTACTTCTACCTCTAATCACTTAACTTGATTGCTACTACTTTTATTCTAAGTAAGTCACCAAGCCCAAACTAGTTTTAAATAAATTAGCAACAAAAAAAAAATTCAACTTTGTGAAACACAATTCAACCATACTTCTTGTGTTTGCACCTTCAAGTTGAAGATGAAGCAAAAAGGAAATCACAATCCTCGAGGAAAATGAATAGGAAGATCAAAGTGAAGACTTTGACAATGCAGAGTTATCATTCATTTAAAAGAAAAACCAATACATGTGGAACAACATGAAGAGATCATTTCTCAAAAATGATTTTAGACGATATGCAAATAACAGAAAAAGGAAAGAAAAATTAGAAAAGAAGAAAATCATTTGCTACGAATGTGAAGAACCACAAATTTCAAATATGAGTGTCTAATGGCTACATGAGATAACTCTAAAAAACAACACTTCGATATAAATAAGAAGAGTCTAATGGCTACATGAGATGACTCTGATGAAGATGAAGAACATGCAAACATGACTCTATTGGGAAATGTTTGTACTGACTCTGATTATGATAATGAATCTGTTGCTGAGGAAATGGAGGTACTATCTTATTTGTCGTGCAAATAAATTATAATTATGTTAAGTGAGTTTCTTAACAAGAATCACAATGTCTGCTCAAAACTAAAAATATCATGAAAGCTAATTCCATCTTAACAGTGAAGTACAATTCTCTTGAAAAAGATTTTAAAAACATAAAAAAGGAAAATCTAACTCTGAAGGATAATGTATCAAAAACCTCAAAATTAAGTATCTACAATTATGTTAAGTATGAAAAGGACTTTAAGAATTTTTTAGAGAATGATGTAGATAGAAGCAAACAAGCTTCCATGATCTATGGTGTTAGCAGAAACAACAAAATAGATATTGGCTTTGGGCAACCAGAGGAAACTCCAAAGCTTAACTTACTTGAAAATTCTTGCATATATGTCTTAAATAAAACTCATGATATGGGAACTTGTCCTATGTTGAAAACATTGAAAGACAAGACACCTTTTAGAACTAACAAACTAGGACCCAATCAAATGTGGGTATCTATGATCAAAATAATATATATTGCAAATATCATAAGCAATAAAGTTGAAACACCAGTCATGGTACCGAGACAATGGATGCTCACGACGCTTGATAGGAGAAAACTCTATGTTCCAAAAGCTGGCCTCAAGGAAGGAGGGTTTGGAGGAAATTAGAAGTGTAAGATCATATGGTGTGGCATAATAGGTAATGGTTCTCTTACTTCTATTAAAAATGTTGTACTTGTAAAAAGATTAATGTATAACCTACTAAGCATAAGTCAATTAAGTGATAGTGGGTGTGATGTTGTCTTCAATCAAAAGTCATATAAGGGAATTAGTCAAATAAATGGATCCATACTATTTACTAGTTAGAGGAAAAACAATATTTACAAAATAAATTTATTAGATTTGGAAAAAAACAAGAGGTAAAATGTCTAATGTTAGTGAATGAAGATTACCTGATATGACACATAAGGTTGGGACATGACAACTTGATATTAATCTCAAAGTTGAAAAACTTGACCTAGTCAGTGGTTTTCAAAATCTTATATTAGAATTAGATGTTATGTGTGAGGCATGTCAGAAAGGAAACATACTAAATCATTATTTATTTCAAAGAATGTTGTTTCCACTTCTAGGGACATTTGGTAGAGGGTTTGAATTACAAAAATTTGTCTGTGGAAGTGGAGATAAGACCAGAAAAAACCAAGTAACGACTTATAGCCTCATATCAATGGGCTAAGGTATGGCTTATCTTTGGTGAGGAAAAGATATCTTTGGTGAGGAAAAGATGGGTGAGAAATTTGAAGCCAAGTTTGTAGGTTGTTGAATAAGATAAAAAATGTGAGATTCTTCATTTTGGACATTCAAGTCCTTGAGTGGGATGATGGTTACAAATGGTTATTCCAAATGACGAGTGAAAGCTTGAGCATCATGGATTGGAGTTTTCTCACCATTAAGTTGTTCATTTAGATTTAGGTTTGGATGTTGAGTTGAATCAGGTTGATTTTCAGGATGAACTTCTTCAACAACAACATTCTCATCTATGTGAGTATCTTCATGAAGCTTATCTTTCTGAGAAAACTCACAAGGAGACATGGTGTGATCTTCATCCATATAAGCATCATTAACCTGTTCATCTTGTAGAGTGGTTTCTGTTCCTTTCTCAGCATGAGATACTTCAGTATCTTGTTTTCCAATTGAGTGACTTCATAGTTCTGAACTTCATCAACTTTACCAATTTCCTTTGCTTCTTGAACGAACTCACTTTCCTTATGAGCTTTCTCATCTTAAAAGAATTAATTTATCTCGATCATCATGATCAAGATTAATTTTATTCTCAACTGAATATTTATTCAATAACATGATCATTCTCAACCTAATCTTGAGAAACATTTTCATTCCATTTTTCATTAACTTTTCTCTTTTTCCTTCAATCCTTCTTCTGTTTGCATTGCCATATTTTGGAGGTTCCAAAACAGTGGTTTAAAGGAGTTCTTGCTTAGATTGCACATTTTTCTTTATCCTCATACATGAGATATTTTTTGAGGTGAAACTATAGTATATATTGGATACTTCATCTTCAAGAGGTACTTAGAGGTGTTTGAAAATGTAGGTGAGTGTCATTCAATAAGGCACAATAGTTGTCTTCTTGGGGTCCCATGATAAATGGTTAGTTGATGGGGATTTCATTTAACATGTGGTGAATGATCAGAAGATTAATGTCAATCACCTTATTGAAAGTCCTTGTTCTAGGAGCTATAGAGTGAAGACTCGTGCTATGATAGATTTTTGCTAAGGGTTGGAGATTGGAAAAAAATTTCTCACCTTGAGGATCAAAAAGGATTGGATTATGAACCTCACTTTTGGTGATTTTGATGGTATTGCACCAAATGTTTTTTAGAAAACATCTTTCTTCGTTTGGAATGTTTAAGGCCTCAAAGATGACTTGAGAAGTGATCCTCAAAGTCTTACCTTTGATTTTGTAGATGAGAACGTTCTCGATTTTATCACACTCCATTGTTGAGTAAATTCCTCTCATAACTCTTGGGTAATGCTTCTATACAATTTGAATGAAGTTGGTCCAGCCAAACTTGTCAGTAACACTCTGAATTTTCCATCCTTATTTCTTGATAATGGGAATATTTTCCCATGCCTTTATAAAGATTTCCTGTAATTCCTTGTTGCCTAAAAAATAGATATTTGGATATTGAAATGTTTTTAGGAATGGATAGGGTTTGAAATTTTTTCTTCCCTCTAGAGACAAGGAGTTTTTAGACGGGTATAGATGAATATGGTTTTGAAGCAAGATTTGGTTCAGAAACATATTTGGATGGAGTAGCTTTTAAAGAAATAACTTTTATGGTTTTCTTAAACATGTCATATAAGGTATCTTCTGGATTGTTTTAGAACTAGACATAATTAAAACAACGTTTTCAGTTTGTTCTTTCTTTCACTTCGTTCCAATTCCAACTTGAAGTTTTAATGATTTTCTAAATGGTATAGAAGAAGATAATTTTGAGACTTTGGGTGTCTTCTTTATTGGATTTTTAAGATAATGAAGAGTTAAGAATGGTGGAGGATTGATTTGAGGTTAACAAGTGGGAACGATTTGGGATTGAGGTGGAGGGAAACTGTGAGAGATTGACATTTTAAGGTTGGAAATGATGAATTAGGTTGAGAATTCATGGCAACTCTATTTGCAGCTCCTTTTGTTCTTGCCGTGATCATGAGATATGAGGATAATTATGAGTTTCGAAGAAGAGATGATTCTAGGACAATCAATGAAGAGGTTTAGAGATTGAGTCATCCCACTTGCTAAAAATAATCGTTGAGGGAGATGAAGGGGAAATAGAATGTCCATTGGCTAATACCCAAAAGATACGAATTTGAACTCCAAGCTTAAAAGTGAAAATGCTGGAACACAACAAATGTGGGGGGGTTGAATTGTTATTACCATTTCTCAATGCTAGTCCCATTATCTTAGAAAAATGTTCTATATCAAAACATTCAACTAACTTTTAAAAAAGGTTTAGACAAAGATAGGTCGACAACAAAATGATGTTATATCTAGTCCTCCCCTTACGAAGAGATTTTGCACAATCGATGGCTTAATCCACTATTTCTATATCTAGCATACAAGTAATTTTTACTTTTCCTCTTCAGACTTAGAGTATTTTTTGTAAAATACTTATGTTTTTTATGAAGACAAAGACAAAGGAAAGTTATCAAGTTGCAAGCTTAAAAAGAAGTCAAACCATCAAAGCCAACTATGGTAAAGGTACATCACACAATCTGATATTCTTATATTTCAAATGCACATGAGAACCTTTCAATTTGGCATATGCATCAAAAAGAAGTTTTATAGTGTAAAAATGGAAGATCAATGTTTGAAAATCAAGTTTTTAACAAAAATCATAGTTGTATTCGAATACAACATGTTGTAGCTGAATACAGACTCAAGTCAGTAGCTAAAACTGAATATATGTATTCGACTATGAGACAGTGTATTCGAATACAATTGCTAAGTCAATAGCTAAAAGTAGAGTTTTGTATTCGACTTCGAGATAATGTATTCGAATACAATTGTTAACCCTAATTAGACTAGAATAAGCTTAGAAAGGACGAAAATGACCTGAATGTTTATCCAATGACACACTCACACACCTATTAGATGCAAAAGATTGGTTAAAAACCCTAATTGGACAAGAATAAGTCTAGGGAGGATGAAAATGACCTAAATGTTAATCTAATGAAACAAACACGCCTATAGGATGCACATGATTGGTTAAAAAACCCAATTTGGACAAGAATAAGCATAGGGAGGACGAAAATGACCTAAATGTTAATAAAATGACCCAAACACACGTATTGGATGCACAAGATTGGTTAAAAATCGTAAATGGACTAGAATAAGCCTAGGGAGGACGAAAATGACCTGAATGTTAATCCAATGACACAAACATACCTATTGGATGTACAAGATTGGATAAAAACCCTAGTAGGACTAGAACAAGCCTAGGGGGAGAAGATGACCTAAATGTTAATCCGATGACACAAATGAACTTATTGGATGCACAAGATTGGTTAAATACCCTAATTGGACTAGAATAAGCTCAGGGAGGACGAAAACGACCTAAATCTTTATCCAATGACTCAACCATACATATAGGATGCACAAGATTGGTTAAAAACACTAACTAGACAAGAATAAGCCAAGGGAGGACGAAAATGATCTAAATGTTACTACAATGACACAAACACACCTACTGGATGCACAATATTGACTAAAATCTCTAATTGGACAAGAATAAGCCTAGGGAGGACCAAAATGACTTAAATATTCATCCAATGACACAAACGCAAGTATTTGAAGCACAAGATTGGTTAAAACCCCTAATTAGACTAGAATAACCATAGGAAGGACAAAAATAATCTAAATGTTAATTGAATGACACAAATGAACTTGTTGGATGCACAAGGTTGGTTAAAAACCCTTATTGGACTAGAAAAAGTCTATGGAGGAAGAAAATGACCTAAATTTTAATCTAACGACACAAACACACCAATTGAACCAACAAGATTGGATTAAAACCCTATTTCGACAAGAATAAGCCTAGTGAAGAAGAAAATGACCTAAATGTTAATCCAATGACACAAACACACCTATTGGATGAATAAGATTAGTCAAAAACGCTAATTCGACTAGAATAAGCCTAGGGAGGACGGAAAAGACCTAAATGTTAATTCAATGACACAAACACGTCTATTGGATTCACAAGATTGGTTAAAAACCATAATTGAACAAGATTAAGCATAAGGGTGACAAAAATGAGTTAATAGGTCATCCAATAACACAAATGTTAGACATATGGATAATTGTTTGCATATGTTCACTCGTTTTTGAAGTTATTGACAAACATACACTTTTAAATAAATCTAACAGTGTTAATTGAGAAAATTTCAGGAACATCCATTCAATCCTACAAACTTGAAACCATTGCTTGGAACTCAAGAAATCAACAAAATCTTGAAGATCCATAAGCTAATCGATTAGTAAAATCGATTATGTAAAAGGGTTGGATATTTTATAAAGTCTGGGATTAATCAATCGATGGGCAAAATCGATTTGCACATGCTATGAAAAATCAAACAGGCTATCAATCGATCAGGCAAATCGATTGGTACATTTATTAGAAAATAAAATGTGCAAGTCAGAGAGCTAGTTTGCCACAAATCGATTAAGCAGATCGATTGGTTAAATCACCAGGACTGACCTGATTGTTTGCATCGATTAGACAAATCGATTGGTACACTTACTGTAATTAAAATGCTCAAGTCAGTAGCACGCCTTGCAGACTAATCGATTTGGAAAATCGATTAAAACCAATCACTTCTTTATTGTTTGTTTGTCTATATCGATTGACACAATCGAATGTGAATGTCTCAGAGCTAAACCAATGATTACTAAATCGGTTAGGCAAATCGATTTTGTAAAATGAGTTTAAAAATAACATTGGTTTGGAACATACACAGTCGATTAGCACAATCAACTGTTTTATTTCAGTTGAATTAAGTTTGGCATCAATCGACGTGGTAAAGCGATTGAATGAGCAAACTGCTGAAATAAGCTTCAGACTTTATTTTTCAATCGGTTAAGCAAGTCGATTGTTGAAAATCACTGTGTCCTTGGAACCAGTGTAATCGATTGACTAAAGCGATTGGTACACAATGTTTTGGAAACAGAGATGACTGAATTGGTTGAATCGATCAAGTACATCGATTGTTTTTGATCTCGTTGTTGGAACAAAACACGCCAAGTCGATTATGAACATCGATTCAATTAAGAACATTCATCCAAGTCTGAAGAACTCAGTTAAAATAATCGATTAGTTAAATCGATTAGTGTAAGTAGTTTCAAGATTCAAGAAAAACAAGATTCGCGAAATCGATTGGTTACATCAATTAGTATGCTTTATAACTTTAATGAATTGATTTGCCAAATCGATTCATACGTTGTTTTTCCAGAAACTATATAAACTGCTTTCACACACTATGATAGATACAACAACAAAGAGAGAACACATTTCAGAACTTTTACATTTTAGAGATCTATCATTTTTACCACTAACTCTCTCTCAACTGACATTACTTTGAACATCTTTTTCAGCCATGAACAATCAACGTTTGTGATCATTGAGGATTGAAAAAGACTGAATTGAGAGAGAATGCTTTGAGAAGTTTGAAGATCAAGAACTTTGTATAATTGATCTTTTTCATTTCTGTAAACACTTGTTGTAATGAAATTACTGTGAGAAAGTCTAGTTTTTACTGGTGGTGTTCTTCGAGGTTGAGGGCTGTCAACAAGAAGACGCTTGACTGAATTCTTGGTCAAGTTTATGGGACTTAAACTTGGGAATTCAGGGAAGGGAAAAGATAGAACTAGGAGATTAGTTTAAGATTGGTGCGAGGCACACTGTGAAAATCTGTAAACTGAATCTAAGAAGTTCTATTGGATAGGCTAAGATCTTGTTGGATCTTGGGACTGGATGTAGGTCGTCAAGGGACGGCTGAACAAGTATAAAATCCTGCATACACCTTTTCTCTTTCCCTTATCTTTTTACATTTCTGCAATTATTTCATTTCGAATATTGATTAATTGTCTTGATAATAATTGCATGTAAACCAACATTCATAATAATAATCATTCTTGACTTCTCCATATCTCCATGATCCATATAGTTTGACATTCATTAGAATTGTGAACTAGGGACTGTATTCAATTTGGTGTGAAATAAAATTGAATTTATTAACCGCTGTGCATTCATGTTAGCTTAGACATCATTCTGCATAATTCTTACGCAAATCAGAGGTCACTTACACCAACAATTGGCATCAAGAGCCTGCCTTTTTTTTTTTTTAAAAAAAAAAAGTTGTTTTTCTCAAAAAAAGGTATCATGACTTCTGATTTCTTAGGAGAAGGTGCTTCATTAGCTAGGCCTCCGGCTTTTAACGGAGCTGCATACATGTATTGGAAACAACGCATGCTAATTTTTCTTGAAGCTAGTGGTATTGACATTCTAGATGCTGTAGAAAATGGACCGTTTGTGCCAACCATAGCAGGTACAGGTGAATCAACAATCTTGAAGCCTAAAAGTGACTGGACTGAAGATGACAAAAAGAAAGTTGGGTACAACGCCAAAGCCAAAAACATCATCACTGCAACCTTGAGTCATGATGAATTCTTTAGAGTCTCAAACTGCAAAACAACAAAACTGATGTGGGACACACTTCAGCAGACGCATGAAGGAACCACTGATGTAAAGAGAGCTCGGATAAATACCCTCATGCATGAATATGAATTGTTTAGCATAAAGAAAGAAGAATCAGTAAATGACATGCAGACTCGGTTTACACACATAGTCAACAACCTAAATGCCTTAGGCAAAGAGATTGATAATGATCAACAAATCAACAAGGTAATGAGGTGTTTGACTAGGGAATGGCAACCAAAAATCACTGCCATTGCAGAATCAAAAGATCTAGGAAGCATGACAATAGCTACATTGTTTAGAAAACTGAGGGAGCATGAAATGGAACTGCATAGACTCAATGAAGCTGAGCAAGGTGACAGGAAACGAAAAGGATTGTCGTTGAAAGCCCAAACGCAGCAGTCTAAATCTGAACATGAGAGCAGTTCAGATGAATCAAGCACTGAAGATGATGAGGAACCTGAACTTGGGTTACTTGCCAAGAAGTTTAAGAAATTTCTGAAAAAGAAAGACATCAAATTCGGAAAACAATCCAGCTCAAAGAACAATGACACCAAGACAATCACATGCTATGAGTGTGGAAAAACTGGTCATATCAAGGCTGATTGTTACAAGCTGCAGAACAAAAATAGAAATTCCAAAACTAAAGGCAAGGAACCAGCTTAGAAAAACAGAAAGGCATACATTGCATGGAACGATAATGAAGAATCCTCCACATCTTCAGAAACTGAAGAAGCAAATCTGTGTCTCATTGCTAACACGGATTCTGAATCAGAAAGCGAGGTAAGTTCCCAATATAATCCTTCTTTTGATGAACTGCAAGATGCATTTAATGAATTGCATGATGAGTATGTTAAATCTGTTAAGCAATTAATTAATACCAAGAAAATGCTTGAACAACAATGCATGTTGCATGATCAAATGAAAACTGATTATAGGAAAATTGAGGAATTGTGTGAACAATTGAAAAAGGACTCCCATGATAAATCTGCCAAATGCATTGAACTTGAGAATTCTGTTGCATTATTAAAGTCTGATTTATTGAAACTTTCTAGTAGCAAGGATAAACTGAATGATATTCTTAGCAACCAGAGAAGTGTCAATATAAAATCTGGACTTGGTTTTAAACAGACAATGCATGCTAAAAAGAATAAATATGGCATAGGATATGGTAATGTTAAGCATAACCAGAATTTTGTGAAACCTAGCCATTTGCATAATGTCTTTGTCGAACCAAAACAATATGTATCCTATAATGTTACTTGTCATTTTTGTTGTAGAAAAGGTCATTTTATTTACAATTGCAAATTAAAAAGACTAGCAAATAGAGGATGCAAACAGATTTGGAAAATCAAGACAAAAGATGTTGAGACTAACCCCCTAGGACCCAATTTAAATTAGGGACCTAAATCGAATTTCTAATCTTTTTACAGGTATGCTTGAGATCCACTAAACACCAATGGTATCTTGATAGTGGATGCTCAAAGCATATGACAGGGGACAAGTCAATGTTTCTGTCCCTGAATCTAAAAGAAGGTGGATTTGTAAAGTACGACGATAATAACAAAGGCAAGATATGCGGTGAAGGTAACATTGGCAGCAAATCAACTGCAATAATTAAAAATGTCTTATATGTGGAAGGGCTGAAACATAGGTATAAGTCAACTATGTGACAATGGTTTTCAAGTAAGCTTTTCACCACTTTCTTGCATAATTGAAAATAAGCATGATAAAAGCATGAAATTAGTAGGTGATTGAATTAACAACATTTACATGCTGGATTTAACTACTATACCTGCTGATTCTGTTTGTTGCTTATTATCAGATGTTGATGAGACATGGTTATGGCATAAACGCATTGCACACAATCATGTTGATCATTTGAATAGACTTGTTAGTAAGCAGCTAGTCATAGGTCTTCCCAATAGAAAGTTTTCTAAGAATAGGCTGTGTGATTCTTGTGAGAAAAGTAAGCTTGTCAAGTCTACTTTTCCCCCAATAGATATGGTCAAAACCAATAGGGTTTTACAACTTATCCACATGGATTTGTTTGGACCATCCCCAGTTAGAAGCTTCGGTGGCAACCTGTATGGATTTGTGTTAATTGATGACTATTCTAGATTTACTTGGACTTATTTTCTAACTCATAAAAGTGACACATTTTCTGTTTTCAAAAAGTTTGCTAACTTAGTTCGAAATGAAACAAGTCAGAAAATTATGTCTATCAAAAGTGATCATGGAGGTGAATTCCAAAATGATTCTTTTGACACTTTTTGTGAAGAAAATGGCATTCATCACATGTATTCTGCCCCTAGAACACCACAGCAAAATGGTGTTGTAGAGAGGAAGAATAGGTCCCTAGAGGAGTTAGCTAGGACCATGCTGAAAGATTCAAATACTCCCAAGTATTTCTTGGCTGATGCAATTAACACTGCCAGACATGTTGTCAACAGGGTTTTGATTAGGCCTATACTTAAGAAAACTCCTTATGAGTTGTTCAAAGGTAGAAAGGCTAATATTTCCTACTTTAGAGTGTTTGGTTGCAAGTGCTTTGTTTTGAATAATGGTAAAGAACACCTAGGCAAGTTTGATCCCAAGGCTGATGAGGGTATCTTTCTAGGTTATTCCCAATCTAGCAAAGCCTATAGAATCTATAACAAGAGGACAAAAACAATCGAAGAATCTGTTCATGTGAAATTTGATGAAACTTTTAAAGAAAACTTGAACAACACTCCTTCCATTGGTGATGCCCCCTTGGATGAAGTTATAGAATCTGAACCTTTAGAACCAAAGGAACCTATACCTCCAGCAAACAGTGATTGTGTTGAACCTATTAGAATAGATGAGTTACCTAAGGAGTGGAAGTTCAATAGAAACCATCCCATAGATAACATCATAGGTGACATCTCAAAAGGAGTAGCCACTAGAAGGAACCTTGGACACTTTTGTAACCTTACAGCCTTTGTATCTCAGATTGAGCCTAAGAACATTAAGGAAGCCCTGCAAGATAGTGCGTGGATAGTTGCTATGCAAGAGGAGTTGAACCAATTTGAGAGGAACAAAGTTTGGCAGCTAGTACCTAAACCAGAAAACCAGCACATCATAGGAACTAGGTGGGCTTTTAGAAACAAACTAGATGAGAATGGTGTGATCACAAGGAACAAAGCTAGGCTAGTAGCCAAGGGTTATAGTCAAGAGGAGGGTATAGACTTCGACAAAACCTACGCCCCTGTAGCAAGGTTAGAGGCTATCAGAATACTCCTTGCTTTTGCTAGTATTATGGACTTTAGACTATTCCAAATGGATGTTAAAAGTGCTTTTTTAAATGGTGACATCCGTGAAGAGGTGTATGTTAGCCAAACACCTGGATTTGAGAATCCAGATTTTCCTAACCATGTGTTTAAGCTAACTAAGGCCCTTTATGGTTTGAAACAAGCTCCAAGAGCTTGGTATGAAAAGTTAAGCACTTTCCTCATTCAACAAAACTTTTTGAGAGGAAAGGTAGATAAAACTCTTTTCATCCAAACTATTGGAAAAGATATATTGCTGATCCAAATTTATGTGGATGACATAATATTTGGATCAACAAATGACAAATTGTGCAAAAATTTTGAAAATTTAATGAAAGGTCAATTTGAAATGTCTATGATGGGTGAACTATCGTACTTTTTGGGATTTCAAATTAACCAATCTAAGCAAGGTATCTTTATTAGCCAAACAAAATATTGCACTGATTTGTTAAAGAAGTTTGATTTTAATAATCTCAAGTCCATAGATACTCCAATGAGCCAAGGAAACATTCTAGATAAAGATGAATTAGGAAAACCAGTGGATGTTTCTAGGTATAGAGGCATGATAGGGTCATTGCTATATCTCACAGCAAGCAGGCCTGATATTATGTTCAGTGTTTGCATGTGTGCGAGATATCAATCAAATCCTAAAGAGTCTCACCTTAGTGCAGTGAAGAGGATTTTCCGGTATTTAGTTGGGACTAGGAGCCTTGGATTGTGGTATCCTAAGGGATCAACTTGTTCTTTGGTAGGTTACTCGGATTCAGACTTTGCAGGTTGCAAACTGGATAGGAAAAGTACCTCTGGTACTTGTCATTTGCTAGGTAATTCACTTGTGTCTTGGTTCAGCAAGAAACAAACCAGTATTGCCTTGTCAACAGCTGAAGCTGAGTACATTGCAGCTGGGAGTTGCTGTGCTCAGATCATGTGGATGAAACAACATTTGTTAGATTTTGGTGTGGACTTAGGAACTGTTCCCATCTTGTGCGACAACACAAGTGCGATCAGCATCACTAAGATCCCAGTTATGCATTCCCGGACCAAGCACATCGAGATTCGGCATCACTTCATCCGAGATCAGTTTCAAAGTGGAAACATCAAGTTAGAGTACGTCAACACAACTGAACAGTTAGCAGACATATTCACCAAAGCTCTGCCAAAGGAAAGCTTCCAGCACATAAGGATGAAACTGGGCATAATAGATCCTAATCAGATCTGAGTTATGTGTCTAATCGACTGGGAAAATCGATTATCCTGTGGATACACAGGAAAATGTCTTTATAGAATCGATTGCACTAGTCGACTTGACCAATAATATGTCTATTTTTTCTTAAGTTTTACACTCGAAGTCGATTTGGAAAAGTGATTGTATTATGTATGTTTGAAATCTTCATTTAAAAGAATCGATTTGGACAGTCGATGCTGATACAACTCAGTCTCTGGACTGATATGAAAGATTTCTGAACAAGCTCGAAATCGATTTGGGAAATCGATTGTCATAATTGGTTTGAGAGTTTCATTTAAAGGATCGATTTGGGTAATCGATACTGAGAAAAGTTAGCTTCTGATATGATATGCAAGTTCTTTGAGCAAAGTCGAAAGCGATGTGAGAAATCGATTTTGTAAACTTGGTTAAGCTCTTCACTTTAAAGAATCGATGTGGGAAATCGATGCTGAGATGAAGTTCTACATGGACTGTCATTTGAAGCTTCTGGACTGATACGAAATCGATCTGGGAAATCGATTAAGTAACTATGGATATCGATTTGGGAAATCGATTGACATTATTACCGTTACAATTTTTTTACTAGCCGTTACACATCAGGCTTTTGATCTTCCCCAGCAACGGTAACTAAATCGATTGGACCAATCGATGCGCGTGCCCAACAGTATAAAAGGAACAGTTTCAATCGAACCCCAACATCGATTCCTCACATTTCCAGCTCTCTAACCTCTACAATCTCTGATTTCTCTCTGAGTTTTGAGCTATACAATATTCCTATTTTCCCTATCTGCTTCAGATTACTTCTACATTACTAAAAATGGCAAGAGTAAAGCGTACTTCTCCATCTACACCTTCCACTTCATCTTCTTCAAGTACACCATCCCCTCCAACAACTATTTCAAAATGGGTCTCCATTCCTACACATAAGATTGCAGCGCAAGAAAAAGGAAAAAGCATTGCAATAGACCAAGGCAAATCAAAGAAAAGGAAGGACCCTCCAACTGAGAAGTTGCTGGCTGATGCAATGAAAGAGATAACCCAGAAGAAGAAAAAGAAGAAGGATGTTTCTTCAACTCCACAAAAGAAGACAACACCCCAGAATAAATCAACACCGACACCAAAGGCTACTGCCCCTCAAAGCAAGCCAACTGAGGAATTCAAGCTTCCTCCAGCTTTCATCAAACGCAAAATTCATGAAGCAAGAGTTCTGGATTTCCAGTACTTCGACATCGATGGTTTTTCATTTCAAAACCATCTCAGATTTCATGGTTTGGAAGATTTTCTATCCTGTTCACTTGACGCTTATCCAAATCTCATTCGTGCATTTTACTCCACGTTCAAAATGACGGATTCTGGTTTCAAAGCAACGGTGAAGGGCAAGAAAATTTCCATGACTTACGAGGAGTTCTCGAACCTGTCGGGACTTCCATACCATGGAAACTCTGTCGACGGCAGCACCGAAGCTGACACTACTGATGACGGCTAGGAAGAGTCTCTGGAGAGGCAAACAGCCATGCAGGACCTGATGGTTGAAGGTTTTGTGGAATTAGTTTCACTTCCTATCGTCCAGATAAAGGTTCTGCATCATATGCTGATGTATGCACTCACCCGGATGCTAGTCCCACGCTCCGGCAATCATGCAGTTGTCCAATGGTTGGACATAGTATTACTGTGGGGTCTGTGCAAGGAGCTCAAGATGAGCTGGGCATGGATTGTGCTTCGCCACATGCAGGAAGCAGCACAAGGCAAGCTAGTGCTTCCGTATCCATAGCTAATCACTAAGATTCTCACCCACTTCAAGGTTTCTCTAAAGGGTGAAGAATTGTCCAAAACCATTCTGACATTTGGTGAATCCATAGTGAACCAAATGCAGCTACGTAAACTGAATGGTATTTGGAGTCGACCTCAAGCTACTGCTGAACCAACCCAACAAAGTGTTGAACCACCTGCTGCTGAGTCTGTTTCAGTTGGGTCTGAGGTGCTCTCCAAACTCCTTGAGTTTATGGCAGCTCAAGCGGCTCACAACGCCAAAATGGAGGCGCTGAATGAAAGAATGGATGCTGCACTCCAGAAGATCCAAGCCGACCAGAATCAGATGGCGCAGGATATAGCAGCTATTCAGGAACATCTGGGCATTAAGTTGTCCTTCAGCGATGTTGCTGAAATCGGAAGGCAAGCAGCTGAAGAGCAAACTCCTACTCATGTAGAGGTTGCTGTGACTCATGTTGAGGAGACACCTGCTGAGGGTAATACAACGGTCTCAGCCTCATCCCCTGCTAATAATGAGGATCAGCCAACCATAGATGTTTAGGACTTTCATTTTTCCTAGTTGTTTGTTTTTCTGTTTTGCTTTTCTGTGTAATTTTGTTTTATGTTGGTTGTAATCTCTGTTGATAAATGAATATAATAGTGTTTGAAGTTTATTGCTTGTGTTAATTGCTGCTGCATTTCATTTCATTTCATCTTCATGACTTCCAATGCATGCCATAATTTGTTTTGATTCTGTTTATTGCACTGATACAAGTTTTTAAGGTTATATTCATAATGAATTTCCTGCACTTGTTACTAATCCGTTCAAGTTTTTCAGTTTTTTTGCTACCATCTCAGGGGGAGCAAAATTGTGATTCCTTTTCCTCCTCTTCTTTTTGACTTAACTAACAAAGGGGGAGAGAAATTTTATAACTTGACTTGTACTAACAGTGATTATCCTATATATTGTTATATATTGTTTCTGCAATTTTCTTGGATACACACATTCAGGGGGAGCTTTACAAAGTTTACAAGACTGACTGTTTTTATTTCAGTATATACCCTTGAAATATTTCTCAAGTTAAAAATTGCATGTTTGTCACTTAAATCAAAAAGGGGGAGATTGTTAGACATATGGATAATTGTTCGACATATGTTCACTCGTTTTTGAAGTTATTGACAAACATACACTTTTAAATAAATCTAACAGTGTGAATTGAGAAAATTTCAGGAACATCCATTCAATCCTACAAACTTGAAACCATTGCTTGGAACTCAAGAAATCAACAAAATCTTGAAGATCCATAAGCTAATCGATTAGTAAAATCGATTATGTAAAAGGGTTGGATGATTTTATAAAGTCTGGGATTAATCAATCGATGGGCAAAATCGATTTGCACATGCTATGAAAAATCAAACAGGCTATCAATCGATCAGGCAAATCGATTGGTACATTTATTAGAAAATAAAATGTGCAAGTCAGAGAGCTAGTTTGCCACAAATCGATTAAGCAGATCGATTGGTTAAATCACCAGGACTGACCTGATTGTTTGCATCGATTAGACAAATCGATTGGTACACTTACTGTAATTAAAATGCTCAAGTCAGTAGCACGCCTTGCAGACTAATCGATTTGGAAAATCGATTAAAACCAATCACTTCTTTATTGTTTGTTTGTCTATATCGATTGACACAATCGAATGTGAATGTCTCAGAGCTAAACCAATGATTACTAAATCGGTTAGGCAAATCGATTTTGTAAAATGAGTTTAAAAATAACATTGGTCTGGAACATACACAGTCGATTAGCACAATCAACTGTTTTATTTCAGTTGAATTAAGTTTGGCATCAATCGACGTGGTAAAGCGATTGAATGAGCAAACTGCTGAAATAAGCTTCAGACTTTATTTTTCAATCGGTTAAGCAAGTCGATTGTTGAAAATCACTGTGTCCCTGGAACCAGTGTAATCGATTGACTAAAGCGATTGGTACACAATGTTTTGGAAACAGAGATGACTGAATTGGTTGAATCGATCAATTACATCGATTGTTTTTGATCTCGTTGTTGGGACAAAACATGCCAAGTCGATTATGAACATCGATTCAATTAAGAACATTCATCCAAGTCTGAAGAACTCAGTTAAAATAATCGATTAGTTAAATCGATTAGTGTAAGTAGTTTCAAGATTCAAGAAAAACAAGATTCGCGAAATCGATTGGTTACATCAATTAGTATGCTTTATAACTGTAATGAATTGATTTGCCAAATCGATTCATACGTTGTTTTTCCAGAAACTATATAAACTGCTTTCACACACTATGATAGATACAACAACAAAGAGAGAACACATTTCAGAACTTTTACATTTTAGAGATCTATCATTTTTACCACTAACTCTCTCTCAACTGACATTACTTTGAACATCTTTTTCAGCCATGAACAATCAACGTTTGTGATCATTGAGGATTGAAAAAGACTGAATTGAGAGAGAATGCTTTGAGAAGTTTGAAGATCAAGAACTTTGTATAATTGATCTTTTTCATTTCTGTAAACACTTGTTGTAATGAAATTACTATGAGAAAATCCAGTTTTTACTGGTGGTGTTCTTCGAGGTTGAGGGCTGTCAACAAGAAGACGCTTGACTGAATTCTTGGTCAAGTTTATGAGACTTAAACTTGGGAATTCAGGGAAGGGTAAAGATAGAACTAGGAGATTAGTTTAAGATTGGTGCGAGGCACACTGTGAAAATCTGTAAACTGAATCTAAGAAGTTCTATTGGATAGGCTAAGATCTTGTTGGATCTTGGGACTGGATGTAGGTCGTCAAGGGACGGCTGAACCAGTTTAAAATCCTGCATACACCTTTTCTCTTTCCCTTATCTTTTTACATTTATGCAATTATTTCATTTCGAATATTGATTAATTGTCTTGATAATAATTGCATGTAAACCAGCATGCATAATAATAATCATTCTTGACTTCTCCATATCTCCATGATCCATATAGTTTGACATTCATTAGAATTGTGAACTAGGGACCGTATTCAATTTGGTGTGAAATAAAGTTGAATTTATTAACCGTTGTGCATTCATGTTAGATTAGACATCATTCTGCATAATTCTTACGTAAATCAGAGGTAACTTACACCAACAACAAACACAAGTATTGGATGCACATGATTCGTAAAAAATACTAATTAGACTAAAATAAGCCGAACGAGGACCAAAATGGCCTAAATGTTAATCCAATGAGACCAACACACCTACTAGATGGACAAGCGTGGTTAAAAACCCTAAATGAACTAGAATAAGCGTAAGGAGAACGAAAATGACCTAAATGTTAATCCAATGACACAAATGTACTTATTGGTAGCACAAGATTGGTTAAAAACCCTAATTGGACAAGAATAAGCCTTGGGAGGAGGAAAATGGCTTAATTGTTCATCCAATGGCACAAACACAAGTATTGGATGCAAAAGATTGGGTAAGAATCATTGGACTATAATAAGCATTGGGGGGACGAAAATGACCTGAATGTAAATCCAATGAGAAAAATGAACTTATTGGATGCAAAAGATTAGTTAAAAACTCTAATTTGACTAGAATAAGCCTAGGGGGGACGAAAATGACTTAAATGTCAATCTAATGACTTAAACACACCCATTGGATGAGCAAGATTGGTTACAAACCCTAATTGCACTAGAAAAACACTAGGGAGGACGAAAAATGACATAAATTTTAATCCAATGACACAAGCACACCTATTGGATGCAAATGATTGGATAAAAACCTTAATTGGACAAGAATAAGCCTAGGGAGGACAAAGATGACCTAAATGTTAATCGAATGACACAAAGACACCTATTGGATGCACAAGATTGGTTAAAAACCCTAATTCGACAAGAATAAGACTAAGGATGACAAAAATGACCTAAATGTTAATCCAATGACAAAAACACACGTATTAAATGCACAAGATTCGTTAAAAACTCTATTTGGACAAGAATAACCCTAGGGAAGACGAACATGACCTAAATGTTAATCCAAGAACACAAATGAACTTATTGGAATCATAAGGTTAGTTAAAAACCCTAATTTGGACAAGAATAAGTTTTGGGAGCACAAACATGTCCTAAATGATAATCCAATGACACAAACACACCTATTGGATGCATAAGATTTGTAAAAAATCTTAACTGGACTAGAATGTGTGCTAGATATCAGGCCAATCCAAAGGAGTCCCATCTAAGTGCAGTCAAGAGAATATTTAGATATCTAATAGGAACTAAAAATCTAGGTTTGTGATATCCTAAGGGATCAACTTGCACTCTAGTTGGATATTCTGATTCTGATTTTGCTGGATGTGAACTAGATAGAAAAAGTACATCTGGTACTTGTCATCTATTAGGAAACTCCCTTGTCTCTTGGAATAGCAAGAAACAATCTAGCATTGCACTATCAACAGCTGAGGCAGAGTATGTTACAGCTGGAAGCTGTTGTGCACAGATTCTCAGGATGAAACAACAGCTCTCTGATTTTGGTGTTGATCTAGGAATCATGCCAATCATGTGTGATGATACCAATGCAATAAACATTACCAAAAACCCTGTAATGCATTCTAGAACTAAACACATAGAGATAAGGCATCACTTTATAAGGGACCAACATCAAAATGGGAACATAAAGCTTGAATATGTCAATACAGCTAATCAGTTGGCTGACATTTTTACCAAAACTTTACCCAAAGAAAGCTTCCTCCATATTAGGATGAAACTAGGAATAATAGATCATAATGAACTCTGATCTCTATGAACAATCGATTGAAACATCGATTATCCTGTGAAAAAATAGAAAATTATCTTTATGAAATCGATTGCACAATCGATTTATGATTCAGAGTGTTTGATTTTTCAAAATAGAAAACATGATAATCGACTGATTAATCGATGTTCTAATCACAAGTAGCTATATATGCTAGATTATTCCCCAATCCAATTTATTAGTCAATCGATTGAAAAATTGGTAAACAGTTTAAAAGAATCGATTAACTTGGCCCCATACTTCAAAAATGAGAATTTTTTCAAAACTCTAACTCGAGCATCGATTGGGAAATCGATTGAGTCAAATTTTTTAAAACCTGCAGTTAAATGAATCGATTTGGAAAGCGATGTTGAGATGAGCAGTTTTCTGAACTAATATGGAAATCGATTAGGAAATCGATTTTGTAATTAAAGGACAATCGATTTGGGAATCGATTTGAAATATGACCGTTGCCAAAAATTTTACTAGCCGTTGCAGGCAATGATGACTGAATCGATTTCACTTCCCTAGTAACGGTAACCAAATCGATTGACCAATCGATGTACATGTGCAAAGGCTTAAAAGGATCAATTTGCAAAACGATTCTGAACACATCACTCGAACCCTAAATCGATTTCGCAATCATTTTCTGCAAATTTCTGAAAAACTCTCTGCGTTTTCTCCTAACTTTCACCCCTCTAAACTCTCTCTGATCCATTGAAACTTCCAAAAACTCCTAAATCTTCCAATGGCGAGAGTAAAACAAACTTCTTACAAATCACCATCCCCTTCTTCATCCTCAAGTGGGAGAACTCCCTCACCTCCATCCACCTCTAAAAGAGTTTCTATACCTACCCACAAAATAATGTCTAAAGACAAAGGCAAAGCCATTGCCACAGATCAAGGAAAGATTAAAAAGAGAAAGGTTCCTCAATCTGAAAAACAGATGGCTGACGTAATGAAGGAACCAGCTCAAAAGAAGAAGAAACCTACTTCTTCCCCTCAGACAAAGAAATCTCAAGGCAAGCCTGTTGAAGATATGGTCATTCCTTCCTCATTTCTCAAAAGGAAAATCCACGAGGCAAGATCTCTGGATCTTAGCTATTTTGATTCAAATGGTTTTACTTTCCAAAACCATTTAAGGTTTCATGGACTAGTAGACTTCCTTTCCTGCTTATTGGAAATCTACCCAAGGCTGATACTTGATTCAAGGCTGAAGTCAAAGGAAAGAAGATTTCCATGACATTTGAAGAATTCTCCGATCTATTAGGACTGCCCTTTTATGGTGAATGTATTGATAGCAGGACTGATCCTGATTGTGATGATGATGAATGGGAATCTTCAGTGGATAGGCACACTGCTGTTCAGGACCTGATGATCGAAGGCTTTGTGGAAAAGCTTTCACTTCCGATTGGTCAAATGAAGGTCCAACATCGGATGCTAATGTACGTGCTAACAAGGATGTTAGTACCTCGATCTGGCAACCACGCCGTCGTCCAGAAGCTGGACATTATTCTACTGTGGGGTCTATGCAAAGAGCTCAAGATGAGCTGGGCATGGATAGTGCTGAAACATATGATGGAAACAGCACAGGGCAAGATGGTGCTCCCCTACCCACAACTAATAACAAAGATTTTGAGACACTTTAAGGTTTCTGTTATCAGTGAAGAATCATCTAAATCCACCCTTACTTTTGGCGAATCAATTATAAATCAAATGCAATTGAAAAGGGCAAATGACATTTGGACAAGGACACAACCAAATGCAGAGCAAGCTGAAGCTCAACCTGAAGTTTTGGCTAAACTGCTGGAGTTTATGGAGAATCAAGCCGCTCAGAACGCTAGAGTGGAAGCCTCTCTGAATAAGCTCCAAACAACTCTAAACGTAGCTGCTCAGGATATTACTGCAATACAGGAACACTTAAGCCTTAAGTTGTCTTTTGAAGATGTTGCAGAAATAGGCCAACAAGCAACAGAAGAACAAAACCCCACCAACTTAGATAGCACTGAACCTTACGGTGAGGAGACACCTGCTGAGACTAATACAGTGATCTCTACCTCTCCCATTGGTAATAATGAGGAACAACCCTAAATTAGTTGTCTAGGATTTTGTATTCTTCGTTGTTTTGTAATGTTCTGTTATTGTTTAGTAATATTTTGTTATACCTTTGTACTATTATCTTTTGTTAATATCTTTTTGCATTAAATGACAAAGGGGGAGAATATTAAAGATTTAACTTGTGTATTTAACTTGTGTTACTATGTACTGAAGTTAATGTGTTGCTGCTAATTGGTTACTATGTACTGAAGTTAATGTGTTGTTGCTAATTGGTTACTATGTATTGAATCTAATGTGTTGCTGCTAATTGGTTACTTTGTGTTACATAATTAAATCGTTGCTGCTAATTCTTCTAATTGGTAATTTGCTGCTAATTGGTAATGTGCCCTGATATTGCTATACAGCTCTGATAATGTAGTTTGTGGTAGCAAGCTATGATTGTGATAGCTCTGATATGCTAAACTTCTGCTGCTCTAAAACTGATTTGGTACTATGATATTACTTTGTGATAAGTAAACTCTGATACTCTGATGTTAAACTTTAGTATTTTTTTCTAAGCTCTAATACCCTGATACCAAAGTTCAATAAATTTGAACAGCCAACTATGATACCATAACATGTTACTAAACTTGAATAGATTTGGGTAGAGTATGCTTGTGTTACTTAAATGAATCATGGATTCTGAAATTCAGGGGGATTTTTTAGATGTTTGCAATTATAATGATAAGTCTTGAAATGTAAAACTCATGTTAAAATTGTATGTTTGTCATTCAATCAAAAAGGGAGAGATTGTTAGACATAAGTCCTCTTGATCATGATTTTGACATAATTAACTAACATACAATCTACATGCATCATTTGATAAAACTAACAGTTTGAACTGAGTAACATTTCAGGAAAAACAAGCAAACACTATACACTTGGACAAAAGCTTGGAACACAAGGAATCAAGCAAAATTGGAGGATGTGCTTGAGAAAGATGCAAAACTGTCAAGTGTCAATAGTGGTCATAGTAATTAATAAGTAGACTCATCACTATGGTTTCATACTTAAGTAATTTGCTAAAGTAAAAATGAAATCATAAAATAAAGAAATCAATCAATCAACTGATAAGTCAATTGATAAATCTATTGGGCAATTGATTGTCTAACTCAGAACCAAAGTTTTTACTAAGTAAATCGATTGGGAAATCGATTACTTAAAGGCCTTTAGTGAAACCTCAGTTCTGGGTTTAAACTAATCAATTGGACAATCGATTGGGATATCAATTGAGGAATCGATTTTGTAAGTCACATAACCAAAATCTTATTAAAGTAATCGATTGGCAAATCGATTAGGAAAAAGTTTTTCATTAGGGTTTTTAACCAGTCTTGTGCATCCAATAAGTTCATTTGTGTCATTGGTTGTACATTTAGGTCATTTTTGTCCTCCCTCGGCTTATTCTTGTCCAATTAGGGTTTTTAACAAATCTTGTGTATCCAATAAGTTCATTTGTGTCATTTGAATCATTGGATGATCATTTAGGTCGTTTTCGTCCTCTATAGGCTTTTTCTTGCCGAATTAGGGTTTTTAAGCAATCTTGTGCATTCAATAAGTTCATTTGTGTCATTGGATTAACATTTAGGTCGTTTACATCATCCCAAGCTTTATTCTTGTCCAATTCGGGTTTTTAAGCAATCTTGTGCATCCAGTAGGTGTGTTTGTGTCATTGGGTGAACAGTAAGGTCATTTTCGTCCTCCTTAGGCTTATTCTGGTCCAATTAGGGGTTTTAACCAATCTTGTGCATCCAATAGGTGTGTTTGTGTCATTGGATGAATATTTAGGTCATTTTGATCCTCCCTAGGCTTATTCTTGTGTAATTAGGGTTTTTAACCAATCTTGTGCATCCAATAAGTTCATTTGTGTCATTGGATGTACGTTTAGGTAATTTTCGTCCTCCCTAGGTTTATTCTATTCCAACTAGGGTTTTTAACCAATCTTGTGTATCCAATAAGTTCATTTGTGTCATTGGATGTACATTTCGGTTATTTTCGTCCTACCTAGGCTTATTCTTTTCCAATTAGTGTTTTTAACCAATCTTGTGCATCCAATAAGTTCATTTGTGTCATTGGATGAACATTTAGGTCTTTTTCGTCCTCTCTAGGCTTATTTTTACCCAATTAGGCTTTTTGAGCAATCTTCTGCATCCAATAAGTTCATTTGTGTCATTGGATGTACATTTAGGTTATTTTCGTCCTCCCTAGGCTTATTCTTGTCCAATTAGAGTTTTTAACCAATCTTGTGCATCCAGTAAGTTCATTTGAACCATTGGATGAACAATTAGTTCATTTTTGCCTCTCTAGGCTTGTTCTTGCTTAATTATGGTTTTCAAGCATTCTTGTGCATTCAATAAGTTCATTTGTGTCATAGGATTAACATTTAGGTCAAGTTCGTCCTCCCTAGCTTTATTCTTGTCCAATTAGGGTTTTTAACCAGTCTTGTGCATCCAATAAGTTCATTTGTGTCATTGGTTGTACATTTAGGTCATTTTTGTCCTCCCTCTGCTTATTCTTGTCCAATTAGGGTTTTTAACAAATCTTGTGTATCCAATAAGTTCATTTGTGTCATTTGAATCATTGGATGATCATTTAGGTCGTTTTCGTCCTCTATAGGCTTTTTCTTGCCGAATTAGGGTTTTTAAGCAATCTTGTGCATTCAATAAGTTCATTTGTGTCATTGGATTAACATTTAGGTCATTTACATCCTCCCAAGCTTTATTCTTGTCCAATTCGGGTTTTTAAGCAATCTTGTGCATCCAGTAGGTGTGTTTGTGTCATTGGGTGAACAGTAAGGTCATTTTCATCCTCCTTAGGCTTATTCTGGTCCAATTAGGGGTTTTAACCAATCTTGTGCATCCAATAGGTGTGTTTGTGTCATTGGATGAATATTTAGGTCATTTTGATCCTCCCTAGGCTTATGGTGAGGAGACACCTGCTGAGACTAATACATCGATCTCTACCTCTCCCATTGGTAATAATGAGGAACAACCCTAAATTAGTTGTCTAGGATTTTGTATTCTTCGTTGTTTTGTAATGTTCTGTTATTGTTTAGTAATATTTTGTTATACCTTTGTACTATTATCTTTTGTTAATATCTTTTTGCATTAAATGACAAAGGGGGAGAATATTAAAGATTTAACTTGTGTATTTAACTTGTGTTACTATGTACTGAAGTTAATGTGTTGCTGCTAATTGGTTACTATGTACTGAAGTTAATGTGTTGCTGCTAATTGGTTACTATGTACTGAATCTAATGTGTTGCTGCTAATTGGTTACTTTGTGTTACATAATTAAATTGTTGCTGCTAATTCTTCTAATTGGTAATTTGCTGCTAATTGGTAATGTGCCCTGATATTGCTATACGACTCTGATAATGTAGTTTGTGGTAGCTAGCTATGATTGTGATAGCTCTGATATGTTAAACTTCTGCTGCTCTAAAACTGATTTGGTACTATGATATTACCTTGTGATAAGTAAACTCTGATACTCTGATGTTAAACTTTAGTATTTTTTTCTAAGCTCTAATACCCTGATACCAAAGTTCAATAAATTTGAACAGCCAACTATGATACCATAACATGTTACTAAACTTGAATAGATTTGGGTAGAGTATGCTTGTGTTACTTAAATGAATCATGGATTCTGAAATTCAGGGGGATTTTTTAGATGTTTGCAATTATAATGATAAGTCTTGAAATGTAAAACTCAAGTTAAAATTGTATGTTTATCATTCAATCAAAAAGGGGGAGATTGTTAGACATAAGTCCTCTTGATCATGATTTTGACATAATTAACTAACATACAATGTACATGCATCATTTGATAAAAGTAACAGTTTGAACTGAGTAAAATTTCAGGAAAAACAAGCAAACACTATACACTTGGACAAAAGCTTGGAACACAAGGAATCAAGCAAAATTGGAGGATGTGCTTGAGAAAGATGCAAAATTGTCAAGTGTCAATAGTGGTCATAGTAATTAATAAGTAGACTCATCACTATGGTTTCATACTTAAGTAATTTGCCAAAGTAAAAATGAAATCATAAAATAAAGAAATCAATCAATCAACTGATAAGTCAATTGATAAATCTATTGGGCAATCGATTGTCTAACTCAGAACCAAAGTTTTTACTAAGTAAATCGATTGGGAAATCGATTACTTAAAGGCCTTTAGTGAAACCTCAGTTCTGGGTTTAAACTAATCAATTGGACAATCGATTGGGACATCAATTGAGGAATTGATTTTGTAAGTCACATAACCAAAATCTTATTAAAGTAATCGATTGGCAAATCGATTAGGAAAAAGTTTTTCATCAGGAATGAGTTATGTGATCAACCAAATCGATTGGAAAATCAATTGAATTAAGTTTCTTAAACTACAAGTTTTGTGGCAATCGATTAGGCAATTGATTGAAAGAATGAATTAGTTAATCACTCATCAGAAACTTATTGAATAATCGATTGGTAAATTGATTTTGACTAAATAGCTGAGCTACTTTAACAAGCCAAATCGATTGGCAAATCGATTGGAATAAAACATCTGAGTCACTGTGATCAGTCTAATCGATTGACGAATCGATTGGAGCAAACTATTTTAGCCATTGTGATCAGTCCAATCGATTGGAGTAAATGTTTGAGTTAAAGCCCATTTCCAAATCGATTATGTCAATATATGTGAGTCGATTGAGTAATCGATTGTTTTGATCTCGTTGTTGGAACAAAACACTTATAATCGATTACTCAATCGATTCATATATGAACTTAGCTTTAGGATCTGATTTGTGCATTAAAAGAATCGATTGGAAAATCGATTCATTCTTATATTTTCAAGATTCAAGAAAAACAAGAACGCGATAATCGATTGGACAATCGATTAAGCTAGTTTTAAACTTTTACTAAATCGATTGAGAAATCGATTTTACTGCTGTTTTTTTGAACATATATAAATTGAACCAATCACAATAACTTTGACAATTATTCATTACACTTTTTCATAACTGAGAAATAAGAAAAACACTTTGAGAGAATTAATTGTAAACACACACAAAATACTCATTTGGCAAATTCCCTTTTGTGTGAAATTTATATTGTGATTAAGTTGTCATCTTTAGATATCTTTTATATTTTCTGTAAAAACAATCTGTAAAGAAAGTTGTGAAAAATCCAGTGTGTAAAACTGGTGACTATATTTGTTGGTGTGTGAGTTCATCAAGAGGAAGTCTCATCTTCATCTCGTAGAGTTTGGCGATTAACCCTAGGGATAAGGTGGCAGTGTAATAGAAGCGAGTGAGTTGGATAGATAGGCCAAGAGTGAGCTGGAAAATCTGTAAAACGTTCTCAAGTCAATTCTATTCCAAAGACTAAAATCTGGTTTAGATTTCAGGACTGGATGTAGGCTATCAAACTGAGAGTCGAACCAGTATAAATCCCAGTGCACGATTTTCTTATCTATTCTCTTTATTTTGATATTGCTTGCATGCTTATTCTTGAATGTTTGTATTGCTTAATTTCTGTATTGATTAATATTTTGAATAAGCATTGTAGCAATGAATTTTGTACTTGATTAAATTCTGTAAAAGATCATTATTAATCTGATTAATAATCTTGCAAAAATTTGGTAAAGACATTTCACATAATTTTTAAACAAATAGAAGCCATAATAATCAACAATTAGGGTTTTTAAGCAATCTAGTGCATCCAATAAGTTCATTTGTGTCATTGGATATACATCTAGGTCCTTTTCGTCCTCCCTAGGCTTATTCTTGTCCAATTAAGGTTTTTGACCAATCTTGTGCATCCAATAAGTTCATTTGTGTCATTGGATGAACATTTAGGTCATTTTCGTCCTCTCTAGGCTTATTCTTGTCCAATTAAGGTTTTAAACCAATTTTGTGCATCCAATAAGTTCAGTTGTGTCATTGGATGAGAATTTAGGTAATTTTCGTCCTCCCTTGGTTTATTCTTGTCCAATTAGGGTTTTTAACCAGTCTTGTGCATCCAATAAGTTCAATTGTGTCATTGGTTGTACATTTAGGTCATTTTTGACCTCCTTAAGCTTATTCTTGTCCAATTAGGGTTTTTAACAAATCTTGTGCATCCAATAAGTTCATTTGTGTCATTGGATGAACATTTAGGTCATTTTCGTCCTCTATAGGCTTATTCTTTCCCAATTAGGGTTTCTAAGCAATCTTGTGCATCCAATAAGTTCATTTGTGTCATTGGATTAACATTTAGGTCATTTTCGTCCTCCCTAGCTTTAGTCTTGTCCAATTAGGGTTTTGAGCAATCTTGTGGATCCAATAGGTGTGTTTGTGTCATTGGATGAACATTTAGGTCATTTTCATCCTCCCTAGGCTTATTCTTGTCCAATTAGCGTTTTTAACCAATCTTGTGCATCCAATAAGTTCATTTGTGTCATTGGATGTACATTTAGGTAATTTTCGTCCTCCATAGGTTTATTCTTGTCCATTTAGGGTTTTTAACCAATCTTGGGCATCCAACAAGTTCTTTTGTGTCATTGGATGTACATTTAGGTTATTTTGGTCCTCCCTAGGCTTATTCGTGTCCAATAAGGGTTTTTAACCAATCTTGTGCATCCAATAAGTTCATTTGTGCCATTGGATGAACATTTAGGACTTTTTCGTCCTCCCTAGTCTTTTTCTTGTCCAATTAGGGTTTTTAAGCAATCTAGTGCATCCAATAAGTTCTTTTGTGTCATTGGATGCACATTTAGGTCATTTTCGTCCTCCCTAGGCTTATTCTTGTCCAATTAGGGTTTTTAACCAATCTTGGGCATCCAATAAGTTCATTTGAATCATCTGATGATCATTTAGGTCATTTTCGTCCTCTCTAGGCTTATTCTTACCGAATTAGGATTTTTAAGCAATCTTGTGCATCCAATAAGTCCATTTGTGTCATTGGATAAACATTTAGGTCATTTACGTCCTCCCTTGCTTTATTCTTGTCCAATTCGGTTTTTTAAGCAATCTTGTGCAGCCAATAGGTGTGTTTGTGTCATTGGATGAACAGTAAGGTAATTTTCGTCCTCCTTAGGTTTATTCTTGTCCAATTAGGGGTTTTAACCAATCTTGTGCATCAAATAGGTGTGTTTGTGTCGTTTGATGAACATTTAGGTCATTTGTCCCTCCCTAGGCTTATTCTTGTGTAATTAGGGTTTTAAACCAATCTTGTGCATCCAATAAGTTCATTTGTGTCATTGGATGTACATTTAGGTAATTTTCGTCCTCCCTAAGTTTATTCTATTCCAATTAGGGTTTTTAACCAATCTTGTGTATCCAATAAGTTCATTTGTGTCATTGGATGTACATTTCGATTATTTTCATCCAACCTAGGCTTATTCTTTTCCAATTGGGGTTTTTAACCAATTTTGTGCATCCAATAAGTTCATTTGTGCCATTGGATGAACATATAGGTCTTTTTCATCCTC
The DNA here is from genome assembly GCA_037974875.1 of Cicer bijugum. NCBI lineage: Eukaryota > Viridiplantae > Streptophyta > Magnoliopsida > Fabales > Fabaceae > Cicer > Cicer bijugum. The sequence goes on from JBBPBT010000623.1 coordinate 8,781,271, forward strand.
CGTAGTCTTTTTCATCTCAAATTAGGGTTTTTAACCAATCTTGTGCATCTAATTGGTGTATTTGAGTCATTGGATGAACATTTAGGTCATTTTCGTCGTCCCTAGGCTTATTCTTGTACAAATAGGGGTTTTAACGAATATTGCGCATCCAATAGGTGTGTTTGTGTCATTGGATGAACATTTCGGTCATTTTGTTCCTCCCTAGGCTTAATCTTGTCCAATTATGGTTTTTACCCAATCTTGTGCATCCAATAAGTTCATTTGTGTCATTAGATGTACATTTTTGTTATTTTCGTCCTCCCTAGGCTTATTCTTGTCCAATTAGGATTTTTAACCAATCTTGTGCCTCCATTAAGTTCATTAGTGTCATTGGTTGAACATTTAGGGCTTTTTCTTCCTCCCTAGTCTTTTTCTTGTCCAATTAGGGTTTTTAAGCAATCTAGTGCATCAATTAAGTTCATTTGTGTCATTGGATGTACATTTAGGTTATTTTTGTCCTCCCTAGGCTTATTCTTGTTCAATTAGGGTTTTTTAACCAATCTTGTGCATCCAATAACTTCCTTTATGTCATTTGATGTAAATTTAGGTCATTTTTGTCTTCCCTATGCTTATTCTTGTTCAATTAGGGATTTATAACCAATCTTGTGCATCCAATAGGTGTGTTTGTGTTATTGGATGAACAATTAGGTCATTTTGTTCCTCCCTAGGTTTATTCTTGTCCAATTAGGTTCTTTAGCCAATCTTGTGCATCCAATAAGTTCATTTGTGTCATTGGATGTACATTTAGGTCATTTTCGTCCTCCCTAGGTTTATTCTTGTCGAATTAGGGTTTTTAACTAATCTTGTGCATCCAATAAGTTCATTTGTGTCATTGGATGAACATTTAGGTCTTTTTCGTCCTCACTAGATTTATTCTTGTCCACTTAGGGTTTTTAAGCAATCTTTTGCATCCAATAGGTGTGCTTGTGTCATTGGATGAACATTTAGGTCATTTTCGTCCTCCCTAGGCTTATTCTTATCCAATTTGGGTTTTTAAGCAATCTGGTGCATCCAATAAGTTAATTTGTGTCATTGGATGTACATTTAGGTTATTTTCGTCCTCCCTAGGCTTATTCTTGTCCAATTAGAGTTTTTAACCAATCTTGTGCATCCAATAAGTTCATTTGAACCATTGGATTAACAATTAGTTCATTTTTGCCTCTCTAGGCTTGTTCTTGCTTAATTATGGTTTACAAGTATTCTTGTGCATTCAATAAGTTCATTTGTGTCATAGGATTAACATTTAGGTCATGTTCGTCCTCCCTAGCTTTATTCTTGTCCAATTAGGGTTTTTAACCAGTCTTGTGCATCCAATAAGTTCATTTGTGTCATTGGTTGTACATTTAGGTCATTTTTGTCCTCCCTCGGCTTATTCTAGTCCAATTAGGGTTTTTAAGCAATCTTGTGCATTCAATAAGTTCATTTGTGTCATTGGATTAACATTTAGGTCATTTACATCCTCCCAAGCTTTATTCTTGTCCAATTCGGGTTTTTAAGCAATCTTGTGCATCCAGTAGGTGTGTTTGTGTCATTGGGTGAACAGTAAGGTCATTTTCGTCCTCCTTAGGCTTATTCTGGTCCAATTAGGGGTTTTAACCAATCTTGTGCATCCAATAGGTGTGTTTGTGTCATTGGATGAATATTTAGGTCATTTTGACCCTCCCTAGGCTTATTCTTGTGTAATTAGGGTTTTTAACCAATCTTGTGAATCCAATAAGTTCATTTGTGTCATTGGATGTACGTTTAGATAATTTTCGTCCTCCCTAGGTTTATTCTATTCCAACTAGGGTTTTTAACCAATCTTGTGTATCCAATAAGTTCATTTGTGTCATTGGATGTACATTTCGGTTTTTTTCGTCCAACCTAGGCTTATTCTTTTCCAATTAGTGTTTTTAACCAATCTTGTGCATCCAATAAGTTCATTTGTGTCATTGGATGAACATTTAGGTCTTTTTCGTCCTCTCGAGGCTTATTTTTACCCAATTAGGCTTTTTGAGCAATCTTCTGCATCCAATAAGTTCATTTTTGTCATTGGATTTACATTTAGGTTATTTTCGTCCTCCCTAGGCTTATTCTTGTCCAATTAGAGTTTTTAACCAATCTTGTGCATCCAATAAGTTCATTTGAACCATTGGATGAACAATTAGTTCATTTTTGCCTGTCTAGGCTTGTTCTTGCTTAATTATGGTTTTCAAGCATTCTTGTGCATTCAACAAGTTCATTTGTGTCATAGGATTAACATTTAGGTCATGTTCGTCCTCCCTAGCTTTATTCTTGTCCAATTAGGGTTTTTAACCAGTCTTGTGCATCCAATAAGTTAATTTGTGTCATTGGTTGTACATTTAGGTCATTTTTGTCCTCCCTCGGCTTATTCTTGTCCAATTAGGGTTTTTAACAAATCTTGTGTATCCAATAAGTTCATTTGTGTCATTCGATGAACATTTTGGTCGTTTTCGTCCTCTATATGCTTATTCTTGCCCAATTAGGGTTTTTAAGCAATCTTGTGCATCCAATAAGTTCATTTGTGTCATTGGATTAACATTTGAGTCATTTTCATCCTCCCTAGCTTTAGTCTTGTCTAATTAGGGTTTTGAGCAATCTTGTGCATCCAATAGGTGTGTTTGTGTCATTGGATGAACATTTAGGTCATTTTCGTCCTCCTCAGGCTTATTCTTGTCCAATTAGGGTTTTTAACCAATCATGTGCATCCAATAAGTTCATTTGTGCCATTGGATGAACATTTAGGTCTTTTTCGTCCTCCCTAGTCTTTCTCTTGTCCAATTAGGGTTATTAAGCAATCTAGTGCATCCAATAAGTTCTTTAGTGTCATTGGATGTATATTTAGGTCATTTTCGTCCTCCCTAGGCTTAATCTTGTCCAATTAGGGTTTTTAACCAATCTTGGGCATCCAATAAGTTCATTTGAATCATTGGATGATCATTTAGGTCGTTTTCATCCTCTATAGGCTTTTTCTTGCCGAATTAGGGTTTTTAAGCAATCTTGTGCATTCAATAAGTTCATTTGTGTCATTGGATTAACATTTAGGTCATTTACATCCTCCCAAGCTTTATTCTTGTCCAATTCGGGTTTTTAAGCAATCTTGTGCATCCAGTAGGTGTATTTGTGTCATTGGGTGAACAGTAAGGTCATTTTCGTCCTCCTTAGGCTTATTCTGGTCCAATTAGGGGTTTTAACCAATCTTGTGCATCCAATAGGTGTGTTTGTGTCATTGGATGAATATTTAGGTCATTTTGATCCTCCCTAGGCTTATTCTTGTGTAAGTAGGGTTTTTAACTAATCTTGTGCATCCAATAAGTTCATTTGTGTCATTGGATGTACATTTAGGTAATTTTCGTCCTCCCTAGGTTGATTCTATTCCAACTAGGGTTTTTAACCAATCTTGTGTATCCAATAAGTTCATTTGTGTCATTGGATGTACATTTCGGTTATTTTCGTCCTACCTAGGCTTATTCTTTTCCAATTAGGGTTTTTAACCAATTTTGTGCATCCAATAAGTTCATTTGTGCCATTGGATGAACATTTAGGTCTTTTTCGTCCTCCCTAGTCTTGTTCTTCTCAAATTAGGGTTTTTAAGCCATCTTGTGCATCCAATAAGTTCATTTGTGCCATTGGATGAACATTTCGGTCATTTTGTTCCTCCCTAGGTTTATTATTGTCCAATTAGAGTTTTTAACCAATCTTGTGCATCCAATAAGTTCATTTGAACCATTGGATGAACAATTAGGTCATTTTTACCTCTCTAGGCTTGTACTTGCCTAATTAGGGTTTTTAAGCAATGTTGTGCATTAAATAAGTTCATTTGTTTCATAGGATTAACATTTAGGTCATGTTCGTCCTCCCTGGCTTTATTCTTGTCCAATTAGGTGTGTTTGTGTCCTTGGATGAACATTTCGGTCATTTTGTTCCTCCCTAGGCTTATTCTTGTCCAATTATGGTTTTTAACCAATCTTGTGCATCCAATAAGTTCATTTGTGTCTTTGGATGTACATTTAGGTAATTTTCGTCCTCCCTAGGTTTATTCTTGTCTAATTAGGGTTTTTACCCAATCTTGTGCATCCAATAAGTTCTTTTGTGTCATTGGACGTACATTTAGGTTATTTTCGTCCTCCCTAGGTTTATTCTTATCCAATTAGGATTTTTAACCAATCTAGTGCATCCAATAAGTTCATTTGTGTCATTGGATGTACATTTAGGTCATTTATGTCCTCCCTAGGCTTATTCTTGTCCAATTAGGGTTTTTAAGCAATCTTGTGCATCCACTAAGTTCATTTTTGTCATTGGATGTACATTTCTGTCATTTTCATCCTCCCTAGGCTTATTCTTGTCCAATTAGGGGTTTTAACCAATCTTGTTCATCCAATATGTGTGTTTGTATCATTGGATGAACATTTAGGTCAATCTTGTGCATCCAATAAGTTCATTTGTGTCATTCGATGTACATTTAGGTCTTTTTCGTCCTCCATAGGTTTATTGTTGTCCAATTCGTGTTTTTAAGCAATCTTGTGCATCCAATCGGTGTGTTAGTGTCATTGGATGAAAATTTAGCTCATTTTTCGTCTTTCCTAGGTTTATTCTTGTCCAATTATAGTTTTTAACCAATCTGGTGCATCCAATAAGTTCATTTGTGTAATTGGATGTACATTTAGGTCATTTTGGTCCTCCCTAGGTTTATTCTTGTCCAATTAGGGTTTTTAACCAATCTTGTGCATCCAATAGGTGTGTTTGTGTTATTGGATGAACTTTTAGGTCATTTTGTTCCTCCCTAGGTTTATTCTTGTCCAATTAGGTTATTTAGCCAATGTTGTTCATGCAGTAACTTCGTTTGTGTCATTGGATGTACATTTAGGTCATTTTCGTCCTCTATAGGTTTATTCTTGTCGAATTAGGGTTTTTAACCAATCTTGTGCATCTAATAAGTTCATTTGTGTCATTGGATGAACATTTAGGTCTTTTCGTCATCAATTGATTTACTCTTGTCTAGTTAGGGTTTTTAAGCAATCTTGTGCATCCAATAGGCGTGCTTGTGTCATTGGATGAACATTTAGGTCATTTTCGTCCTCCCTAGGCTTATTCTTGTCCAATTAGGGTTTTTAACCAATCTTGTGCCTCCAATAGGTCTCTTTGTGTCATTGGATGAAAATTTAGGTCATTTTGTTCCTCCCTAGGCTTATTCTTGTCCAATTAGGGTTTTAACCAATCTTATGCATCCAATAAGTTCATTTATATCATTGGATGTACATTTAGGAAATTTTCTTCCTCCCTAGGTTTATTCTTGTCCAATTAGGGTTTTTAACCAATCTTGTGCATGCAATAAGTTAATTTGTGTAATTGGATGAACATTTATGTCTTTTTCCTCCTCCCTAGTCTTTTTCGTGTCCAATTAGGGTTTTAAAGCAATCTAGTGCATCCAACATGTTCATTAGTGTCATTGGAGGAAAATTAAGCGATTTTCGTCCTCTCTAGGCTTATTCTTGCCCAATTAGGGTTTTTAAGTAATCTTGTGCATCCAGTAAATTCATTTGTGTCATTGGATTAACATTTAGGTCATTTTCGTCCTCTCAAGCTTTATTCTTGTCCAATTAGGGTTTTTAAGACATGTTGTGCATCCAATAAGTTCATTTATGTCATTGGATGAACATTTAGGTCTTTTTCGTCCTCCCTAGTCTTTTTCTTGTCCAATTAGGGTTTTTAACCAATCTTGTGCATCCACTAAGTACATTTGTGTCATTGGATGTGCATTTAGGTCATTTTCGTCCTCCCTAGGCTTATCCTTGTCCAATTAGGGTTTTTAACCAATCTTTTGCATCCAATAGTTGTCTTTGTGTCATTGGATGAACATTTTGGTCATTTTGTTCCTCCCTAGTCTTATTCTTGTCCAATTAGGGTTTTTAACCAATCTTGTGCATCCAATAAGTTCATTTGTGTCATTGGATGTACATTTAGGTATTTTTCGCCCTCCCTAGGCTTATTCTTGTCGAATTAGGGGTTTTAACCAATCTTGTGCATCAAATTGGTGTGTTTGTGTCATTGGATGTACATTTAGGTCATATTCGTTCTCCCTAGGTTTATTCTTGTCGAATTAGGGTTTTTAACTAATGTTTTGTATCCAATAAGTTCATTTGTGTCATTGGATGAACATTTAGGTCATTTTCGCCTTCTCTAGGCTTATTCTTGCCCAATTAGGGTTTTTAAGCAATCTTGTGCATCCAATAAGATCATTTGTGTCATTGGATGAACATTTAGGTCATTTTCCTCCTCACTAGGCTTTTTCTTGTGCAATTAGGGTTTTTAACCAATGTTGTGCATCCGATAGGTGTGTTTGTGTCATTGAATGAACATTTAGGTCATTTTGTTCCTTCCTAAGTTTATTCTTGTCCAATTAAGGTTTTTAACCAATCGTGTGCATCCAATAAGTTCATTTATGTCATTGGATGTACATTTAGGTTATTTTTGTCCTTTGTAGGCTTATTCTTGTCCAATTAGAGTTTTTAACCGTTCTTGTGCATCCAATAAGTTAATTTGTGTCATTGGATGAACATTTAGGTCTTTTTCGTTCTCCCTAATCTTTTTCTTGTCCAATTAGGGTTTTTAGGCAATGTAGTGCATCCAATAAGTTCATTTGTGTCATTGGATGTACATTTAATTCATTTTCGTCCTCCCTAGGTTTATTCTTGTCGAATAAGGGTTTTTAACCAATCTTGTGCATCTAATAAGTTCATTTGTTTCATTGGATGTACATTTAGGTCATTTCCGTTCTCCCAAGGTTTATTCTTGTCGAATTAGGGTTTTTAGCCAATCTTGTGCATCCAATAGGTGTGTTTGTGTTATTGGATGAACATTTATGTTATTTTGTTCTTCCCTGGGCTTATTCTTGTCCAATTAGGGTTTTTAACCAATCTTGTGCATCCAATAAGTTCAGTTGTGTCATTGGATGAACATTTAGGTCTTTTTCGTTCTCCCTAGGCTTATTCTTGTCCCATTAGGGTTTTAACCAATCTTGTGCATCCAATAAGTTCATTTGTGTCATTGGATGTACATTTAGGTTATTTTCTTCCTCCCTAGGCTCATTCTTGTCCAATTAGGGTTTATCACCGATCTTGTGCATCCAATAAGTTCAGTTGTATCATTGGATTAAAATTTAGGTCTTTTTCGTTCTCCCTAGGATTATTCTCGTCCAATTAAGGTTTTTAACCAATCTTGTGCGTCCAATAGGTGTGTTTGTGTCATTGGATGAACATTTAGGTCATTTTTAACCAATCTTGTGCATCCAATAAGTTCATTTGTGTCATTGGATGTACATTTAGGTTATTTTCGTCCTTTGTAGGCTTATTCTTGCCCAATTAGGGTTTTTAACCAATCTTGTGCATCCAATAAGTTCATTTGTATCATTGGACGAACATTTAGGTCTTTTTCGTTCTCCATAATCTTTTTCTTGGCCAATTATGGTTTTTAAGCAATCTAGTGCATCCAATAAGTTCATTTGTGTCATTGGATGTACATTTAGGTCATTTTCGTCCTCCCTAGGCTTATTCTTGTCCAATTAGGGTTTTTAAGCAATCTAGTGCATCCAATAAGTTCATCTGTGTCATTGGATGTACATTTAGGTCATTTTATTCCTCCCTAGGCTTTTTCTTGTCCAATTAGGGTTTTTAACGAATCTTGTACATCCAATAAGTTCATTTGTGTCAATGGATGAACATTTAGGTCTTTTTCGTCCTCCCTAGTCTTTTTCTTGTCCAATTAGGGTTTTTAACCGACCTTGTGCGTCCACTAAGTTCATTTGTGTCATTGGATGTGCATTTAGGTTATTTTCGTTATCCCTACGCTTATTCTTGTCCAATTAGGGTTTTTAACCAATCTTGTGTATCTAATAGGTGTGTTTATGTCATTGGACGATCATTTAGGTCATTTTGTTCCTCCCTAGACTTATTCTTGTCCAAATTGGGTTTTTAACCAATCTTGTGGATCCAATACGTTCATTTGTGTCATGGGAAGATCATTTTGGTCATTTTCGTCATCCCTAGGCATATTCTTGTCGAATTTGGGGTTTTAACCAATTTTTTGCTTCCAATAGGTGTGTTTGGTTCATTGGATGAACATTCAGGTCATTTTGTTGCTCCATAGGCTTATTCTTGTCCAATTTGGGTTTTTAACCAATCTTGTGCTTCCAATAAGTTCATTTGTGTCATTGGATGTACATTTAGGTAATTTTCGTCCTCCCTAGGTTTATTCTTGTCCAATTAGGGTTTTTAACCAATCTTGTGCATCTAATAATCTCATTTGTTTCATTGGATGTACATTTAGGTCATTTTCGTTCTCCCTAGGTTTATTCTTGTCGAATTTGGGTTTAGCCGATCTTGTGCATCTAATAGGTGTGTTTGTGTCATTGGATGAACATTTAGGTCATTTTCCTCCTCGCTAGGCTTTTTCTTGTGCAATTAGGTTTTTTAACCAATGTTGTGCATCCTATAGGTGTGTTTGTGTCATTGAATGTACATATAGGTCATTTTGTTCCTTCCTAAGTTTATGCTTGTCCAATTAAGGTTTTTAACCAATTGTGTGCATCCAATAAGTTCATTTATGTCATTGGATGTACATTTAGGTTATTTTTGTCATTTGTAGGCTTATTCTTGTCCAATTAGAGTTTTTAACCAATCATGTGCATCCAATAAGTTAATTTGTGTCATTGGATGAACATTTAGGTCTTTTCGTTCTCCCTAATCTTTTTCTTGTCCAATTAGGGATTTTAAGCAATGTAGTGCATCCAATAAGTTCATTTGTGTCATTGGATGTACTTTTAGGTCATTTTCGTTCTCCCTAGACTTATTCTTGTCCACTTAGGGGTTTTAAGCAATCTATTGCATCCAATAAGTTCATTTGTGTCATTGGATGTACATTTAGGTCATTTTATTCCTCCCTAGGCTAATTCTTGTCCAATTAGGGTTTTTAACTAATATTGTGCATCCAATAGGTGTGTCTGTGTTATTGGATGAACATTTACGTCATATTGTTCTTCCCTAGGCTTATTCTTGTCCAATTAGGGTTTTTAACCAATCTTGTGCATCCAATAAGTTCATTCGTGTCATTGGATGAACATTTAGGTCTTTTTCGTCCTCTCTTGGCTTATTCTTACCGAATTAGGCTTTTTGAGCAATCTTGCGCATCCAATAAGTTCATTTGTGTCATTGGATTAACATTTAGGTCATTTTCGCCCTCTGAAGCTTTATTCTTATCCAATTAGGGTTTTTAACCAATCTTCTGCATCCAATAGGTGTGTTTGTGTCATTGGATGAACACTTAGGTCATTTTCGTCCTCCCTTGGCTTATTCTTGTCCAATTAGGGTTTTTAACCAATCTTGGGCATCTAATAAGTTCATTTGTTTCATTGGACATACATTTAACCAATCATGGACATCCAATTAAGGTTTTTAAGTAATCTAATGCATCCAATAAGTTCATTTGTGTCATTTGATGAACACTTAGGTCTTTTCCGTCCTCCCTAGTCTTTTTCTTGTCCAATTAGGGTTTTTATGCAAACTAGTGCATCCAATAAGATCATTTGTACCATTGGATGTACATTTAGGTCATTTTCGTCCTCCCTAGGCTTATTCTTGTCCGATTAGTGTTTTTAAACAATCTTGTGCATCCAATAAGTTCATTTGGGTCATTGGATGAACATTTAGGTCATTTTCCTCCTCCCTAGGCTTATTCTTGTCCAATTAGGGTTTTTAACCAATCTTGTGCATCCAATAGGTGTGTTTGTGTCATTGGATGAACATTTAGGTCATTCTGTTCCTCACTAAGTTTATTCTTGTCCAATTAAGGTTTTTAACCAATCTTGTGCATCCAATAAGTTCATTTGTGTCATTGGATGTACATTTAGGTTATTTTCGTCCTTCGTAGGCTTATTCTTGCCCAATTAGGATTTTTAACCAATCTTGTGCATCCAATAAGTTCATTTGTATCATTGGATGAACATTTACTTCTTTTTCGTTCTCCCTAATCTTTTTCTTTGCCAATTATGGTTTTTAAGCAATCTAGTGCATCCAATAAGTTCATCTGTGTCATTGGATGTACATTTAGGTCATTTTATTCCTCCCTAGGCTTATTCTTGTCCAATTAGGGTTTTTAACCAATATTGTGCATCCAATAGGTGTGTTTGTGTTATTGGATGAACATTTACGTTATTTTGTTCTTCCCTAGGCTTATTCTTGTCCAATTAGGGTTTTTAACCAACCTTGTGCATCCACTAAGTTCATTTGTGTCATTGGATGTACATTTAATTTATTTTCGTCATTTGTAGGCTTATTCTTGTCCAATTAGGATTTTTAACCAAACTTGTGCATCCTATAAGTTCATTTGTATTATTGGATGAACATTTAGGTCTTTTTCGTCCTCTCTAGGCTTATTTTTACCCAATAAGGCTTTTTGAGCAATCTTGTGCGTCCAATAAGTTAATTTGTGTCATTGGATGTACATTTAGGTCATTTTCGTCCTCCCTAGTCTTATTCTTGTCCAATTAGGGTTTTTAAGCAATCTAGTGCATCCAATAAGTTCATTTGTGTCATTGGATGTACATTTAGGTCATTTTATTCCTCCCGAGGCTTATTCTTGTCCAATTAGGGTTTTTAACCAATATTGTCCATCCAATAGGTGTGTTTGTGTTATTGGATGAACATTTACGTCATTTTGTTCTTCCCTAGGCTTATTCTTGTCCAATTAGGGTTTTTAACCAATCTTGTGCATCCAATAAGTTCATTTGTGTCATTGGATGAACATTTAGTTCTTTTTCATCCTCCCTAGGCTTATTGTTGTCCAATTAGGGTTTTTAACCAATCTTGTGCATCCACTAAGTTCATTTGTGTCATTGGATGTGCATTTAGGTTATTTTTGTTCTCCCTAGGCTTATTCTTGTCCAATTAGGGTTTTTAACCAATCTTGTGCATCCAATAGGTGTGTTTGTGTCATTAGACGAAAATTAAGGTCATTTTGTTCCTCCCTAGGCTTATTCTTGTCTAATTAGGGTTTTTAACCAATCTTGTGGATCCAATACGTTCATTTTTGTCATGGGATGAACATTTTGGTCATTTTCGTCGTCCCTAGGCTTATTCTTGTCCAATTAGGGGTTTTAACCAATTTTGTGCATCCAATAGGTGTGTTTGTGTTATTGGATGAACATTCAGGTCATTTAGTTGCTCCATAGGCTTATTCATGTCCAATTAGGGTTTTTAACTAATATTGTGCATCCAATAGGTGTGTTTGTGTTATTGGATGAACATTTACGTCATATTGTTCTTCCCTAGGCTTATTCTTGTCCAATTAGGGTTTTTAACCAATCTTGTGCATCCAATAAGTTCATTCGTGTCATTGGATGTACATTTAGGTAATTTTTCATCCTCCCTAGGTTTATTCTTGTCGAATAAGGGTTTTTAACCAATCTTGTGCATCCAATAAGTTCATTTGTGTCATTGGATGAACATTTAGGTCTTTTTCGTCCTCTATTGGCTTATTCTTACCGAATTAGGCTTTTTGAGCAATCTTGCGCATCCAATAAGTTCATTTGTGTCATTGGATTAACATTTAGGTCATTTTCGCCCTCTGAAGCTTTATTCTTATCCAATTAGGGTTTTTAACCAATCTTCTGCATCTAATAGGTGTGTTTGTGTCATTGGATGAACACTTAGGTCATTTTCGTCCTCCCTTGGCTTATTCTTGTCCAATTAGGGTTTTTAACCAATCTTGGGCATCTAATAAGTTCATTTGTTTCATTGGACATACATTTAACCAATCTTGGACATCCAATTAAGGTTTTTAAGTAATCTAGTGCATCCAATAAGTTCATTTGTGTCATTTGATGAACACTTAGGTCTTTTTCGTCCTCCCTAGTCTTTTTCTTGTCCAATTAGGGTTTTAACCAATATTGTGCATCCAATAAGTTCATTTGTGTCATTGGATGTACATTTAGGTTATTTTCTTCCTCCCTAAGCTTATTCTTGTCCAATTAGGGTTTTTCACCGATCTTGTGCATCCAATAAGTTCAGTTGGGTCATTGGATGAACATTTAGCTCTTTTTCGTCCTCCCTAGTCTTTTTCTTGTCCAATTAGGGTTTTTATGCAATCTAGTGCATCCAATAAGATCATTTGTACCATTGGATGTACATTTAGGTCATTTTCGTTCTCCCTAGGCTTATTCTTGTCCGATTAATGTTTTTAAACAATCATGTGCATCCAATAAGTTCATTTGGGTCATTGGATGAACATTTAGGTCATTTTCCTCCTCCCTAGGCTTATTCTTGTCCAATTAGGGTTTTTAACCAATCATGTGCATCCAATAGGTGTGTTTGTGTCATTGGATGAACATTTAGGTCATTTTGTTCCTCACTAAGTTTATTCTTGTCCAATTAAGGTTTTTAACCAATCTTGTGCATCCAATAAGTTCATTTGTGTCATTGGATGTACATTTAGGTTATTTTCGTCCTTCGTAGGCTTATTCTTGCCCAATTAGGGTTTTTAACCAATCTTGTGCATCCAATAAGTTCATTTGTATCATTGGATGAACATTTAGTTCTTTTTCGTTCTCCCTAATCTTTTTCTTTGCCAATTATGGTTTTTAAGCAATCTAGTGCATCCAATAAGTTCATCTGTGTCATTGGATGTACATTTAGGTCATTTTATTCCTCCCTAGGCTTATTCTTGTCCAATTAGGGTTTTTAACCAATATTGTGCATCCAATAGGTGTGTTTGTGTTATTGGATGAACATTTACGTTATTTTGTTCTTCCCTAGGCTTATTCTTGTCCAATTATGGTTTTTAACCAACCTTGTGCATCCACTAAGTTCATTTGTGTCATTGGATGTGCATTTAGGTTATTTTCGTTCTCCCTAGGCTTATTCTTGTACAATTAGGGTTTTTAACTAATCTTGTGCTTCTAATAGGTGTGTTTGTGTTATTGGATGATCATTTAGGTCATTTTGTTCCTCCCTAGGCTTATTCTTGTCCAAATTGGGTTTTTAACCAATCTTGTGGATCCAATACGTTCATTTGAGTCATGGGATGATCATTTTGGTCATTTTCGTCGTCCCTAGGCATATTCTTGTCCAATTTGGGGTTTTAACCAATTTTTTGCTTCCAATAGGTGTGTTTGGTTCATTGGATGAACATTTTGGTTATTTTGTTGCTCCAGAGGCTTATTCTTGTCCAATTACGGTTTTTAACCAATCTTGTGCTTCCAATAAGTTCATTTGTGTCATTGGATGTACATTTAAGTAATTTTCATCCTCCCTAGGTTTATTCTTGTCCAATTAGGGTTTTTAACCAATCTTGTGCATCTAATAAGCTCATTTGTTTCATTGGATGTACATTTAGGTCATTTTCGTTCTCCATTGGTTTATTCTTGTCGAATTAGGGTTTAGCCAATCTTGTGCATCTAATAGGTGTGTTTGTGTCATTCGATGAACGTTTAGGTCATTTTACTCCTCGCTAGACTTTTTCTTGTGCAATTAGGGTTTTTAACCAATGTTGTGCATCCAATAGGTGTGTTTGTGTAATTGAATGTACATTTAGGTCATTTTGTTCCTTCCTAAGTTTATTCTTGTCCGATTAAGGTTTTTAACCAATTGTGTGCATCCAATAAGTTCATTTTTGTCATTGGATGTATATTTAGGTTATTTTTGTCCTTTGTAGGCTTATTCTTGTCCAATTAGAGTTTTTACCAATCTTGTGCATCCAATAAGTTAATTTGCATCGTTGGATGAACATTTAGGTCTTTTTCGTTCTCCCTAATCTTTTTTCTTGTCCAATTAGGGTTTTAAGCAATGTAGTGCATCCAATAAGTTCATTTGTGTCATTGGATGTACTTTTAGGTTATTTTCGTTCTCCCTAGGCTTGTTCTTGTCCAATTAGGGTTTTTAACCAATCTTGTGCATCCAATAAGTTCATTTGTGTCATTGGATGTACATTTAGGTCATTTTCGTCCTACCTAGGTTTATTCTTACCGAATAAGGGTTTTTAACCAATCTTGTGCATCCAATAAGTGCATTTGTGTCACTGGATGAACATTTAGATCTTTTTCGTCCTCTCTTGGCTTATTCTTACCGAATTAGGCTTTTTGAGCAATCTTGTGCATCTAATAAGTTCATTTGTGTCATTGGATTAACATTTAGGTCATTTTCGCCCTCCAAAGCTTTATTCTTGTCCAATTAGGGTTTTTAAGCAATCTTGTGCATCCAATATGTGTGTTTGTGTCATTGGATGAACATTTAGGTCATTTTCGTCCTCCCTAGGCTTATTCTTGTCCAATTAGGGTTTTTAACCAATCTTGGGCATCTAATAGGTCTGTTTGTGTCATTGGATGAATATTAAGGTCATTTTGTTCCTTCTTAGGCTTATTCTTGTCCAATTAAGGTTTTTAACCATTCTTGTGCATCCAATAAGTTCATTTGTTTCATTGGACGTACATTAAGGTAATATTTGTCCTCCCAAGTCTTTTTCTTGTCCAATTAAGGTTTTTAAGTAATCTAGTGCATCCAATAAGTTCATTTGTGTCATTTGATGAACACTTAGGTCTTTTTCGTCCTCCCTAGTCTTTTTCTTATCCAATTTGGGTTTTAACCAATATTGTGCATTCAATAAGTTCATTTGTGTCATTGGATGTACATTTAGGTTATTTTCTTCCTCCCTAAGTTTATTCTTGTCCAATTAGGGTTTTTCACCGATCTTGTGCATCCAATAAGTTCAGTTGGGTCATTGGATGAACATTTAGGTCTTTTTCGTCCTCCCTAGTCTTTTTCTTGTCCTATTAGGGTTTTTATGCAATCTAGTGCATCCAATAAGATCATTTGTACCATTGGATAAACATTTAGGTCATTTTCGTCCTCCCTAGTCTTATTCTTGTCCGATTAGTGTTTTTAAACAATCTTGTGCATCCAATAAGTTCATTTGGGTCATTGGATGAACATTTAGGTCATTTTCCTCCTCCCTAGGCTTATTCTTGTCCAATTAGGGTTTTTAACCAATCTTGTGCATCCAATAGGTGTGTTTGTGTCATTGGAGGAACATTTAGGTCATTTTGTTCCTCACTAAGTTTATTCTTGTCCAATTCAGGTTTTTAACCAATCTTGTGCATCCAATAAGTTCATTTGTGTCATTGGATGTACATTTAATTTATTTTCGTCATTTGTAGGCTTATTCTTGTCCAATTAGGATTTTTAACCAAACGTGTGCATCCTATAAGTTCATTTGTATTATTGGATGAACATTTAGGTCTTTTTCGTCCTCTCTAGGCTTATTTTTACCCAATAAGGCTTTTTGAGCAATCTTGTGCGTCCAATAAGTTCATTTGTGTCATTGGATGTACATTTAGGTCATTTTCGTCCTCCCTAGTCTTATTCTTGTCCAATTAGGGTTTTTAAGCAATCTAGTGCATCCAATAAGTTCATTTGTGTCATTGGATGTACATTTAGGTCATTTTATTCCTCCCTTGGCTTATTCTTGTCCAATTAGGGTTTTTAACCAATATTGTCCATCCAATAGGTGTGTTTGTGTTATTGGATGAACATTTACGTCATTTTGTTCTTCCCTAGGCTTATTCTTGTCCAATTAGGGTTTTTAACCAATCTTGTGCATCCAAAAAGTTCATTTGTGTCATTGGATGAACATTTAGATCTTTTTCGTCCTCCCTAGGCTTATTCTTGTCCAATTAGGGTTTTTAACCAATCTTGTGCATCCACTAAGTTCATTTGTGTCATTGGATGTGCATTTAGGTTATTTTTGTTCTCCCTAGGCTTATTCTTGTCCAATTAGGGTTTTTAACCAATCTTGTGCATCCAATAGGTGTGTTTGTGTCATTAGACGAACATTAAGGTCATTTTGTTCCTCCCTAGGCTTATTCTTGTCTAATTAGGGTTTTTAACCAATCTTGTGGATCCAATACGTTCATTTTTGTCATGGGATGAACATTTTGGTCATTTTCGTCGTCCCTAGGCTTATTCTTGTCCAATTAGGGGTTTTAACCAATTTTGTGCATCCAATAGGTGTGTTTGTGTCATTGGATGAACATTCAGGTCATTTAGTTGCTCCATAGGCTTATTCATGTCCAATTAGGGTTTTTAACAAATCTTGTGCATCCAATAAGTTCATTTGTGTCATTGGATGTACATTTAGGTAATTTTCATCCTCCCTAGGTTTATTCTTGTCCAATTAGGGTTTTTAACCAATCTTGTGCATCTAATAAGTTCATTTGTTTCATTGGATGTACATTTAGGTCATTTTCGTTCTCCCTAGGTTTGTTCTTGTCGAATTAGGGTTTTTAGCCAATCTTGTGCATCCAATAGGTGTGTTTTTGTTATTGGATGAACCTTTACGTTATTTTGTTCTTCCCTAGGCTTATTCTTGTCCAAATAGGGTTTTTAACCAATCTTGTGCATCCAATAAGTTAAGTTGTGTCATTGGATGAACATTTAGTTCTTTTTCGTTCTCCCTAATCTTTTTCTTTGCCAATTATTGTTTTTAAGCAATGTAGTGCATCCAATAAGTTCATCTGTGTCATTGGATGTACATTTAGGTCATTTTATTCCTCCCTAGGCTTATTCTTGTCCAATTAGGGTTTTTAACCAATATTGTGCATCCAATAGGTGTGTTTGTGTTATTGGATGAACATTTACGTTATTTTGTTCTTCCCTAGGCTTATTCTTGTCCAATTAGGGTTTTTAACCAACCTTGTGCATCCACTAAGTTCATTTGTGTCATTGGATGTGCATTTAGGTTATTTTCGTTCTCCCTAGGCTTATTCTTGTACAATTAGGGTTTTTAACTAATCTTGTGCTTCTAATAGGTGTGTTTGTGTTATTGGATGATCATTTAGGTCGTTTTGTTCCTCCCTAGGCTTATTCTTGTCCAAATTGGGTTTTTAACCAATCTTGTGGATCCAATACGTTCATTTGAGTCATGGGATGATCATTTTGGTCATTTTCGTCGTCCCTAGGCATATTCTTGTCCAATTTGGGGTTTTAACCAATTTTTTGCTTCCAATAGGTGTGTTTGGTTCATTGGATGAACATTTTGGTTATTTTGTTGCTCCAGAGGCTTATTCTTGTCCAATTACGGTTTTTAACCAATCTTGTGCTTCCAATAAGTTCATTTGTGTCATTGAATGTACATTTAAGTAATTTTCATCCTCCCTAGGTTTATTCTTGTCCAATTAGGGTTTTTAACCAATCTTGTGCATCTAATAAGCTCATTTGTTTCATTGGATGTACATTTAGGTCATTTTCGTTCTCCATAGGTTTATTCTTGTCGAATTAGGGTTTAGCCAATCTTGTGCATCTAATAGGTGTGTTTGTGTCATTCGATGAACGTTTAGGTCATTTTACTCCTCGCTAGACTTTTTCTTGTGCAATTAGCGTTTTTAACCAATGTTGTGCATCCAATAGGTGTGTTTGTGTAATTGAATGTATATTTAGGTCATTTTGTTCCTTCCTAAGTTTATTCTTGTCCAATTAAGGTTTTTAACCAATTGTGTGCATCCAATAAGTTCATTTTTGTCATTGGATGTACATTTAGGTTATTTTTGTCCTTTGTAGGCTTATTCTTGTCCAATTAGAGTTTTTACCAATCTTGGGCATCCAATAAGTTAATTTGTGTCATTGGATGAACATTTAGGTCTTTTTCGTTCTCCCTAATCTTTTTTCTTGTCCAATTAGGGTTTTAAGCAATGTAGTGCATCCAATAAGTTCATTTGTGTCATTGGATCTACTTTTAGGTCATTTTCGTTCTCCCTAGGCTTGTTCTTGTCCAATTAGGGTTTTTAACCAATCTTGTGCATCCAATAAGTTCATTTGTGTCATTGGATGTACATTTAGGTCATTTTCGTCCTACCTAGGTTTATTCTTGTCGAATAAGGGTTTTTAACCAATATTGTCCAACCAATAAGTGTGTTTGTGTCACTGGATGAACATTTAGGTCTTTTTCGTTCTCTCTTGGCTTATTCTTACCGAATTAGGCTTTTTGAGCAATCTTGTGCATCCAATAAGTTCATTTGTGTCATTGGATTAACATTTAGGTCATTTTCGCCCTCCCAAGCTTTATTCTTGTCCAATTAGGGTTTTTAAGCAATCTTGTGCATCCAATATGTGTGTTTGTGTCATTGGATGAACATTTAGGTCATTTTCGTCCTCCCTAGGCTTATTCTTGTCCAATTAGGGTTTTTAACCAATCTTGGGCATCTAATAGGTCTGTTTGTGTCATTGGATGAATATTTAGGTCATTTTGTTCCTTCTTAGGCTTATTCTTGTCCAATTAAGGTTTTTAACCATTCTTGTGCATCCAATAAGTTCATTTGTTTCATTGGACGTACATTTAGGTAATATTTGTCCTCCCTAGTCTTTTTCTTGTCCAATTAAGGTTTTTAAGTAATCTAGTGCATCCAATAAGTTCATTTGTGTCATTTGATGAACACTTAGGTCTTTTTCGTCCTCCCTAGTCTTTTTCTTATCCAATTTGGGTTTTAACCAATATTGTGCATCCAATAAGTTCATTTGTGTCATTGGATGTACATTTAGGTTATTTTCTTCCTCCCTAAGTTTATTCTTGTCCAATTAGGGTTTTTCACCGATCTTGTGCATCCAATAAGTTCAGTTGGGTCATTGGATGAACATTTTGGTCTTTTTCGTCCTCCCTAGTCTTTTTCTTGTCCTATTAGGGTTTTTATGCAATCTAGTGCATCCAATAAGATCATTTGTACCATTGGATGTACATTTAGGTCATTTTCGTCCTCCCTAGGCTTATTCTTGTCCGATTAGTGTTTTTAAACAATCTTGTGCATCCAATAAGTTCATTTGGGTCATTGGATGAACATTTAGGTCATTTTCCTCCTCCCTAGGCTTATTCTTGTCCAATTAGGGTTTTTAACCAATCTTGTGCATCCAATAGGTGTATTTGTGTCATTGGAGGAACATTTAGGTCATTTTGTTCCTCACTAAGTTTATTCTTGTCCAATTCAGGTTTTTAACCAATCTTGTGCATCCAATAAGTTCATTTGTGTCATTGGATGTACATTTAATTTATTTTCGTCATTTGTAGGCTTATTCTTGTCCAATTAGGATTTTTAACCAAACTTGTGCATCCTATAAGTTCATTTGTATTATTGGATGAACATTTAGGTCTTTTTCGTCCTCTCTAGGCTTATTTTTACCCAATAAGGCTTTTTGAGCAATCTTGTGCGTCCAATAAGTTCATTTGTGTCATTGGATGTACATTTAGGTCATTTTCGTCCTCCCTAGTCTTATTCTTGTCCAATTAGGGTTTTTAAGCAATCTAGTGCATCCAATAAGTTCATTTGTGTCATTGGATGTACATTTAGGTCATTTTATTCCTCCCTAGGCTTATTCTTGTCCAATTAGGGTTTTTAACCAATATTGTCCATCCAATAGGTGTGTTTGTGTTATTGGATGAACATTTACGTCATTTTGTTCTTCCCTAGGCTAATTCTTGTCCAATTAGGGTTTTTAACCAATCTTGTGCATCCAATAAGTTCATTTGTGTCATTGGATGAACATTTAGGTCTTTTTCGTCCTCCCTAGGCTTATTGTTGTCCAATTAGGGTTTTTAACCAATCTTGTGCATCCACTAAGTTCATTTGTGTCATTGGATGTGCATTTAGGTTTTTTTTTTCTCCCTAGGCTTATTCTTGTCCAATTAGGGTTTTTAACCAATCTTGTGCATCCAATAGGTGTGTTTGTGTCATTAGACGAACATTAAGGTCATTTTGTTCCTCCCTAGGCTTATTCTTGTCTAATTAGGGTTTTTAACCAATCTTGTGGATCCAATACGTTCATTTTTGTCATGGGATGAACATTTTGGTCATTTTCGTCGTCCCTAGGCTTATTCTTGTCCAATTAGGGGTTTTAACCAATTTTGTGCATCCAATAGGTGTGTTTGTGTCATTGGATGAACATTCAAGTCATTTAGTTGCTCCGTAGGCTTATTCATGTCCAATTAGGGTTTTTAACCAATCTTGTGCATTCAATAAGTTCATTTGTGTCATTGGATGTACATTTAGGTAATTTTCATCCTCCCTAGGTTTATTCTTGTCCAATTAGGGTTTTTAACCAATCTTGTGCATCCAATAGGTGTGTTTTTGTTATTGGATGAACCTTTACGTTATTTTGTTCTTCCCTAGGCTTATTCTTGTCCTAATAGGGTTTTTAACCAATCTTGTGCATCCAATAAGTTCAGTTGTGTCATTGGATGAACATTTAGGTCTTTTTCGTTCTCCCTAGGCTTATTCTTGTTCCATTAGGGTTTTTAACCAATCTTGTGCATCCAAAAAGTTCATTTGTATCATTGGACGAACATTTAGGTCTTTTTCGTTCTCCCTAATCTTTTTCTTGGCCAATTATGGTTTTTAAGCAATCTAGTGCATCCAATAAGTTCATTTGTGTCATTGGATGTATATTTAGGTTATTTTCGTCCTCCCTAGGCTTATTCTTGTCCAATTATGGTTTTTAACCAATCTTGTGCATCCAATAGGTGTGTTTTTGTTATTGGATGAACCTTTACGTTATTTTGTTCTTCCCTAGGCTTATTCTTGTCCAAATAGGGTTTTTAACCAATCTTGTGCATCCAATAAGTTCAGTTGTGTCATTGGATGAACATTTAGGTCTTTTTCTTTCTCTCTAGGCTTATTCTTGTTCCATTAGGGTTTTAACCAATCTTGTGCATCCAATAAGTTCATTTGTGTCATTGGATGTACATTTAGGTTATTTTCTTCCTCCCTAGTCTTATTCTTGTCCAATTAGGGTTTTTCACCGATCTTGTGCATCCAATAAGTTCAGTTGTGTCATTGGATGAACATTTAGGTCTTATTCGTTCTCCCTAGGCTTATTCTTGTCCAATTAGGGTTTTTAACCAATCTTGTGCATCCAATAGGTGTGTTTGTGTCATTGGATGAACATTAAGGTCATTTTGTTCCTCCCTAGGCTTATTCTTGTCTAATTAGGGTTTTTAACCAATCTTGTGGATCCAATATGTTCATTTTTGTCATGGGATGAACATTTTGGTCATTTTCGTCGTCCCTAGGCTTATTCTTGTCCAATTAGGGGTTTTAACCAATTTTGTGCATCCAATAGGTGTGTTTGTGTCATTGGATGAACATTCAGGTCATTTTGTTGCTCCATAGGCTTATTCATGTCAAATTAGGGTTTTTAACCAATCTTGTGCATCTAATAAGTTCATTTGTTTCATTGGATGTACATTTAGGTCATTTTCATTCTCCCTAGGTTTGTTCTTGTCGAATTAGGGTTTTTAGCCAATCTTGTGCATCCAATTGGTGTGTTTTTGTTATTGGATGAACCTTTACGTTATTTTGTACTTCCTTAGGCTTATTCTTGTCCAACTAGGGTTTTTAACCAATCTTGTGCATCCAATAAGTTCAATTGTGTCATTGGATGAACATTTAGGTCTTTTTCGTTCTCCCTAGGCTTATTCTTGTCCGATTAGGGTTTTAACCAATCTTGTCCATCCAATAAGTTCATTTGTGTCATTGGATGTACATTTAGGTTATTTTCTTCCTCCCTAGGCTTATTCTTGTCCAATTAGGGTTTTCCACCGATGTTGTGCATCCAATAAGTTCAGTTGTGTCATCGGATGAACATTTAGGTCTTTTTCGTTCTCCCTAGGCTTATTCTTGTCCAATTGGGTTTTTAACCAATCTTGTGCATCCAATAGGTGTGTTTGTGTCATTGTATGAACAATTAGGTCATTTTGTTCCTCACTAAGTTTATTCTTGTCCCATTAAGGTTTTTAACCAATCTTGTGCATCCAATAAGTTCATTTGTGTCATTGGATGTACATTTAGGTTATTTTCGTCCTTCGTAGGCTTATTCTTGCCCAATTAGGGTTTTTAACCAATCTTGTGCATCCAAAAAGTTCATTTGTATCATTGGACGAACATTTAGGTCTTTTTCGTTCTCCCTAATCTTTTTCTTGGCCAATTATGGTTTTTAAGCAATCTAGTGCATCCAATAAGTTCATTTGTGTCATTGGATGTACATTTAGGTTATTTTCGTCCTCCCTAGGCTTATTCTTGTCCAATTATGGTTTTTAAGCAATCTAGTGCATCCAATAAGTTCATCAGTGTCATTGGATGTACATTTAGGTTATTTTATTCCTCCCTAGGCTTATTCTTGTCCAATTAGGGTTTTTAACCAATATTGTGCATCCAATAGGTGTGTTTGTGTTATTGGTTGAACATTTGCATTATTTTGTTCTTCCCTAGGCTTATTCTTGTCTAATTAGGGTTTTTAACCAATCTTGTGCATCCAATAAGTTCATTTGTGTCATTGGATGAACATTTAGGTCTTTTTCTTTCTCCCTAGTCTTTTTCTTGCCCAGTTAGGGTTTTTAACCAACCTTGTGCATCCACTAAGTTCATTTGTGTCATTGGATGTGCATTTGGGTTATTTTCGTTCTCCCTAGGCTTATACTTGTCCAATTAGGGTTTTTAACCAATCTTGTGCATCTAATAGGTGTGTTTGTGTCATTGGATGATCATTTAGGTCATTTTGTTCTTCCCTAGGCATATTCTTGTCCTAATTGGGTTTTTAACCAATCTTGTGGATCCAATACGTTCATTTGTGTCATGGGATGATCATTTAGGTCATTTTCGTCCTCCCTAGGCATATTCTTGTCCAATTAGGGGTTTTAACCAATTTTTTGCTTCCAATAGGTGTGTTTGGTTCATTGGATGAACATTTAGGTCATTTTGTTGCTCCATAGGCTTGTTCTTGTCCAATTAGGGTTTTTAGCCAATCTTGTGCATCTAATAAGCTCATTTGTTTCATTGGATGTACATTTAGGTAATTTTCGTTCTCCCAAGGTTTATTCTTGTCGAATTAGGGTTTAGCCAATCTTGTGCATCTAATAGGTGTGTTTGTGTCATTGGATGAACATTTAGGTCATTTTGTTCCTCCCTAAGCTTATTCTTGTCCATTTAGGGTTTTTAACCAATATTGTCCATCCAATAGGTGTGTTTGTGTTATTGGATGAACACTTAGGTCATTTTGTTCCTCCCTAGGCTTATTCTTGTCTAATTAGGGTTTTTAACCAATCTTGTGGATCCAATAAGTTCATTTTTGTTATGGGATGAACATTTTGGTAATTTTCGTCGTCCCCAGGCTTATTTTTGTCCAATTAGGGGTTTTAACCAATTTTGTGCATCCAATAGGTGTGTGTGTGTCATTGGATGAACATTCAGGTCATTTTGTTGCTCCCTAGGCTTATTCTTGTCCAATTAGGGTTTTTAACCAATCTTGTGCATCTGATAAGTTCATTTGTTTCATTGGATGTACATTTAGGTCATTTTCGTTCTCCCTAGGTTTGTTCTTGTCGAATTAGGGTTTTTAGCCAATCTTGTGGATCTAATAGGTGTGTTTGTGTCATTGGATGAACATTTAGGTCATTTTGTTCCTCTCTAGGCTTATTCTTGTCCATTTAGGGTTTTTAACCAATCTTGTGCATCCAATAAGTTCATTTGTGTCATTTGATGAACACTTAGGTCTTTTTCGTCCTCCCTAGTCTTTTTCTGTCCAATTAGGGTTTTTAACCAATCTTGTGGATCCAATACGTTCATTTGTGCATTGGATGAACATTTATGTCTTTTCCTCCTCCCTAGTCTTTTTCTTGTCCAATTAGGGTTTTTAAGATATCTAATGCATCCAACAAGTTCATTTGTGTCATTAGATGTACATTTAGGCGATTTTCGTCCTCTCACGGCTTATTCTTGCCCAATTAGGGTTTTTAAGCAATCTTGAGCATCCAATAAGTTCATTTGTGTCATTGGATTAACGTTTAAGTTATTTTAGTCCTCCCTACCTTTATTCTTGTCCAATAGGGTTTTTAAGACATCTTGTGCATCCAATAGGTGTGTTTGTGTGATTGGATGAAGATTTAGGTCTTTTTCGTTCTCCCTAGTCTTTTTCTTGTCCAATTAGGGTTTTTAAGCAATCTAGTGCATCCATTTAGTTCATTTGTGTTATTGGATGTACATTTAGGTCATTTTCGTTCTCACTAGGCTTATTCTTGCCCAATTAGGGTTTTTAACCAATCTTGTGCATCCAATAAGTTCATTTGTGTCATTGGATGAACATTTAGGTCTTTTTCGTTCTCCCTAGTCTTTTTCTTGTCCAATTAGGGTTTTTAAGCAATCTAGTGCATCCATAAGTTCATTTGTGTCATTGGATGTACATTTAGGTAATTTTATTCCTCCCTAGGCTTATTCTTGTCCAATTAGGGTTTTTAACCCATAATGTCCATCCAATAGGTGTGTTTGTGTTATTGGATGAACATTTACATCATTTTGTTCTTCCCTAGGCATATTCTTGTCCAATTATGGTTTTTAACCAATCTTGTGCATCCAATAAGTTCATTTGTTTCATTGGATGTACATTTAGGTCATTGTCGTCCTCCTTAGGTTTATTCTTGTCGAATTAAGGTTTTTAACCAATCTTGTGCATCCAATAAGTTCATTTGTGTCATTGGATGTACATTTAGGTCATTTTATTCCTCCCTAGGATTATTATTGTCGAATTAGGGATTTTAACCAATATTGTCCATCCAATAGGTGTGTTTGTGTTATTGGATGAACATTTACGTTATTTTGTTCTTCCCTAGGCTTATTCTTGTCCAATTAGGGTTTTTAACCAATCTTGTGCATCCCATAAGTTCATTTGTGTCATTGGATGTACATTTAGGTAATTTTCATCCTCCCTAGGTTTATTCTTGTCCAATGAGGGTTTTTAACCTATCTTGTGCATCTAATAAGTTCATTTGTTTCATTGGATGTACATTTAGGTCATTTTGGTTCTCCCTAGGTTTATTCTTGTCGAATTAGGATATTTAGTCAATCTTGTGCATCTAATAGGTGTGTTTGTGTCATTGGATGAACATTTAGGTCATTTTGTTCCTCCCTAGGCTTATTCTTGTCCATTTAGGGTTTTTAACCAATCTTGTGCATCCAATAAGTACATTTGTATCATTGGATGAACATTTAGGTCTTTTTCGTTCTCCCTAATCTTTTTCCATGCCAATTATGGTTTTTAAGCAATCTAGTGCATCCAATAAGTTCATTTGTGTCATTGGATGTACATTTAGGTCATTTTCGTCCTCCCTAGGCTTATTCTTGTCCAATTAGGGTTTTTAAGCAATCTAGTGCATCCAATAAGTTCATATGTGTCATTGGATGTACATTTAGGTCATTTTATTCCTCCCTAGGCTTATTCTTGTCCAATTAGGGTTTTTAACCAATATTGTGCATCCAATAGGTGTGTTTGTGTTATTGGATGAACATTTACATTATTTTGTTCTTCCCTAGGCTTATTCTTTTCCAATTAGGGTTTTTAACCAATCTTGTGCATCCACTAAGTTCATTTGTGTCATTGGATGTGCATTTAGGTTATTTTCGTTCTCCCTAGGCTTATTCTTGTCCAATTAGGGTTTTTAACCAATCTTGTGCTTCTAATTGGTGTGTTTGTGTCATTGGATGATCATTTAGGTCATTTTGTTCCTCCCTAGGCTTATTCTTGTCCAAATTGGGTTTTTAACCAATCTTGTGGATCCAATACGTTCAGTTGTGTCATGGGATGATCATTTTGGTCATTTTCGTCGTCCCTAAGCATATTCTTGTCCAATTAGGGTTTTTAACCAATCTTGTGCTTCCAATAAGTTCATATGTGTCATTGGATGTACATTTTGGTAATTTTCATCCTCCCTAGGTTTATTCTTGTCCAATTAGGGTTTTTAACCAATCTTGTGCATCTAATAAGCTCATTTGTTTCATTGGATGTACATTTAGGTCTTTTTCGTTCTCCCTAGGTTTATTCTTGTCGAATTTGGTTTTAGCCAATCTTGTGCATCTAATAGGTGTGTTTGTGTCATTGGATGAACATTTAGGTCATTTTGTTCCTCCCTTGCTAATTCTTGTCCGTTTAGGGTTTTTAACCAATCTTGTGCTTCCAATAAGTTCATTTGTGTCATTGGATGTACATTTAGGTCATTTTCGTCCTCCCCAGGCTTATTCTTGTCCAATTAGGGTTTTTAAGCAATCTAGTGCATCCAATAAGTTCATTTGTGTCATTGGATGTACATTTGGGTCATTTTATTCCTTCCTAGGCTTATTCTTGTCCAATTAGGGTTTTTAACCAATATAGTCCATCCAATAGGTGTGTTTGTATTATTGGATGAACATTTACATCATTTTGTTCTTCCCCAGCCTTATTCTTGTCCAATTAGGATTTTTAACCAATCTTGTGCATCCAACAAGTTCATGTGTGTCATTGGATGTACATTTAGGTCATTTTCGTTCTCCCTAAGCTTATTCTTGTCCAATTAGGGTTTTTAACCAATCTTGTGCATCCAATAGGTTTGTTTGTGTCATTGGATGAACATTTAGGTCATTTTGTTCCTCCCTAGGCTTATTCTTGTCTAATTAGGGTTTTTAACCAATCTTGTGGATCCAATACATTCATTTTTGTTATGGGATGAACATTTTGGTAATTTTCTCGTCCCTAGGCTTATTCTTGTCCAGTTAGGGGTTTTAACCAATTTTGTGCATCCAATAGGTGTGTTTGTGTCAATTAGGGTTTTTAAGCAGTCTAGTGCATCCAATAAGTTCATCTGTGTCATTGGATTTACATTTAGGTCATTTTCGTCCTCCCTAGGCTTATTCTTGTCCAATTAGGGTTTTTAAGCAATCTAGTGCATCCAATAAGTTCATTTGTGTCATTGGATGTACATTTAGGTCATTTTATTCCTCCCTAGGCTTATTCTTGTCCAATTAGGGTTTTTAACCA
This sequence comes from Cicer bijugum, assembly GCA_037974875.1. Taxonomy (NCBI): domain Eukaryota; kingdom Viridiplantae; phylum Streptophyta; class Magnoliopsida; order Fabales; family Fabaceae; genus Cicer; species Cicer bijugum. The sequence goes on from JBBPBT010000623.1 coordinate 8,808,174, forward strand.
ATATTGTCCATCCAATATGCGTGTTTGTGTCATTGGATGTACATTTAGGTCATTTTCTTCCTCCCTAAGCTTATTCTTGTCCAATTAGGGTTTTTAACCCATAATGTCCATCCAATAGGTGTGTTTGTGTTATTGGATGAACATTTACATCATTTTGTTCTTCCCTAGGCTTATTCTTGTCCAATTAGGGTTTTTAACCAATCATGTGCATCCAATAAGTTCATTTGTTTCATTGGATGTACATTTAGGTCATTTTCGTCCTCCCTAGGTTTATTCTTGTCGAATTAGGGTTTTTAACCAATCTTGTGCGTCCAATAAGTTCATTTGTGTCATTCGACGAACATTTAGGTCTTTTTCGTTCTCCCTAATCTTTTTCTTGGTCAAATAGAGATTTTAAGCAATCTAGTGCATCCAATAAGTTCATTTGTCTCATTGGATGTACATTTAGGTTATTTTCTTCCTCCCTAAGTTTATTCTTGTCCAATTAGGGTTTTTCACCGATCTTGTGCATCCAATAAGTTCAGTTGGGTCATTGGATGAACATTTAGGTCTTTTTCGTCCTCCCTAGTCTTTTTCTTGTCCTATTAGGGTTTTTATGCAATCTAGTGCATCGAATAAGATCATTTGTACCATTGGATGGACATTTAGGTCATTTTCGTCCTCCCTAGGCTTATTCTTGTCCGATTAGTGTTTTTAAACAATCTTGTGCATCCAATAAGTTCATTTGGGTCTTTGGATGAACATTTAGGTCATTTTCCTCCTCCCTAGGCTTATTCTTGTCCAATTAGGGTTTTTAACCAATCTTGTGCATCCAATAGGTGTGTTTGTGTCATTGGATGAACATTTAGGTCATTTTGTTCCTCACTAAGATTATCCTTGTCCAATTCAGGTTTTAAACCAATCTTGTGCATCCAATAAGTTCATTTGTGTCATTGGATGTACATTTAATTTATTTTCGTCATTTGTAGGCTTATTCTTGTCCAATTAGGATTTTTAACCAAACTTGTGCATCCAATAAGTTCATTTGTATTATTGGATGAACATTTAGGTCTTTTTCGTCCTCTCTAGGCTTATTTTTACCCAATTAGGCTTTTTGTGCAATCTTGTGCGTCCAATAAGTTCATTTGTGTGATTGGATGTACATTTAGGACATTTTCGTCCTCCCTAGTGTTATTCTTGTCCAATTAGGTTTTTTAAGCAATCTAGTGCATCCAATAAGTTCATTTGTGTCATTGGATGTACATTTAGGTCATTTTATTCCTCCCTAGGCTTATTCTTGTCCAATTTGGGTTTTTAACCAATATTGTCCATCCAATAGGTGTGTTTGTGTTATTGGATGAACATTTACGTCGTTTTGTTCTTCCCTAGGCTTATTCTTGTCCAATTAGGGTTTTTAACCAATCTTGTGCATCCAATAAGTTCATTTGTGTCATTGGATGTACATTTAGGTTCGTCCTCCCTAGGTTTATTCTTGTCGAACTAGAGTTTTTAACCAATCTTGTGCATCCAATAAGTTCATTTGTGTCATTGGATGAACATTTAGGTCTTTTTCGTCCTCCCTAGGCTTATTCTTGTCCAATTAGGATTTTTAACCAATCTTGTGCATCCAACAAGTTCATGTGTGTCATTGGATGTACATTTAGGTCATTTTCGTTCTCCCTAAGCTTATTCTTGTCCAATTAGGGTTTTTAACCAATCTTGTGCATCCAATAGGTGTGTTTGTGTCATTGGATGAACATTAAGGTCATTTTGTTCCTCCCTAGGCTTATTCTTGTCTAATTAGGGTTTTTAACCAATCTTGTGGATCCAATATGTTCATTTTTGTCATGGGATGAACATTTTGGTCATTTTCGTCGTCCCTAGGCTTATTCTTGTCCAATTAGGGGTTTTAACCAATTTTGTGCATCCAATAGGTGTGTTTGTGTCATTGGATGAACATTCAGGTCATTTTGTTGCTCCATAGGCTTATTCATGTCAAATTAGGGTTTTTAACCAATCTTGTGCATCTAATAAGTTCATTTGTTTCATTGGATGTACATTTAGGTCATTTTCATTCTCCCTAGGTTTGTTCTTGTCGAATTAGGGTTTTTAGCCAATCTTGTGCATCCAATTGGTGTGTTTTTGTTATTGGATGAACCTTTACGTTATTTTGTACTTCCTTAGGCTTATTCTTGTCCAACTAGGGTTTTTAACCAATCTTGTGCATCCAATAAGTTCAATTGTGTCATTGGATGAACATTTAGGTCTTTTTCGTTCTCCCTAGGCTTATTCTTGTCCGATTAGGGTTTTAACCAATCTTGTGCATCCAATAAGTTCATTTGTGTCATTGGATGTACATTTAGGTTATTTTCTTCCTCCCTAGGCTTATTCTTGTCCAATTAGGGTTTTTCACCGATGTTGTGCATCCAATAAGTTCAGTTGTGTCATTGGATGAACAATTAGGTCATTTTGTTCCTCACTAAGTTTATTCTTGTCCCATTAAGGTTTTTAACCAATCTTGTGCATCTAATAAGTTCATTTGTGTCATTGGATGTACATTTAGGTTATTTTCGTCCTTCGTAGGCTTATTCTTGCCCAATTAGGGTTTTTAACCAATCTTGTGCATCCAAAAAGTTCATTTGTATCATTGGACAAACATTTAGGTCTTTTTCGTTCTCCCTAATCTTTTTCTTGGCCAATTATGGTTTTTAAGCAATCTAGTGCATCCAATAAGTTCATTTGTGTCATTGGATGTACATTTAGGTTATTTTCGTCCTCCCTAGGCTTATTCTTGTCCAATTATGGTTTTTAAGCAATCTAGTGCATCCAATAAGTTCATCAGTGTCATTGGATGTACATTTAGGTTATTTTATTCCTCCCTAGGCTTATTCTTGTCCAATTAGGGTTTTTAACCAATATTGTGCATCCAATAGGTGTGTTTGTGTTATTGGTTGAACATTTGCATTATTTTGTTCTTCCCTAGGCTTATTCTTGTCTAATTAGGGTTTTTAACCAATCTTGTGCATCCAATAAGTTCATTTGTGTCATTGGATGAACATTTAGGTCTTTTTCTTTCTCCCTAGTCTTTTTCTTGCCCAGTTAGGGTTTTTAACCAACCTTGTGCATCCACTAAGTTCATTTGTGTCATTGGATGTGCATTTGGGTTATTTTCGTTCTCCCTAGGCTTATACTTGTCCAATTAGGGTTTTTAACCAATCTTGTGCATCTAATAGGTGTGTTTGTGTCATTGGATGATCATTTAGGTCATTTTGCTCTTCCCTAGGCATATTCTTGTCCTAATTGGGTTTTTAACCAATCTTGTGGATCCAATACGTTCATTTGTGTCATGGGATGATCATTTAGGTCATTTTCGTCCTCCCTAGGCATATTCTTGTCCAATTAGGGGTTTTAACCAATTTTTTGCTTCCAATAGGTGTGTTTGGTTCATTGGATGAACATTTAGGTCATTTTGTTGCTCCATAGGCTTGTTCTTGTCCAATTAGGGTTTTTAGCCAATCTTGTGCATCTAATAAGCTCATTTGTTTCATTGGATGTACATTTAGGTAATTTTCGTTCTCCCAAGGTTTATTCTTATCGAATTAGGGTTTAGCCAATCTTGTGCATCTAATAGGTGTGTTTGTGTCATTGGATGAACATTTAGGTCATTTTGTTCCTCCCTAAGCTTATTCTTGTCCATTTAGGGTTTTTAACCAATATTGTCCATCCAATAGGTGTGTTTGTGTTATTGGATGAACACTTAGGTCATTTTGTTCCTCCCTAGGCTTATTCTTGTCTAATTAGGGTTTTTAACCAATCTTGTGGATCCAATACGTTCATTTTTGTTATGGGATGAACATTTTGGTAATTTTCGTCGTCCCCAGGCTTATTTTTGTCCAATTAGGGGTTTTAACCAATTTTGTGCATCCAATAGGTGTGTGTGTGTCATTGGATGAACATTCAGGTCATTTTGTTGCTCCCTAGGCTTATTCTTGTCCAATTAGGGTTTTTAACCAATCTTGTGCATCTAATAAGTTCATTTGTACCATTAGATGTACATTTAGGTAATTATCGTCCTCCCTAGGTTTATTCTTGTCTAATTAGGGTTTTTAACCAATCTTGTGCATCTGATAAGTTCATTTGTTTCATTGGATGTACATTTAGGTCATTTTCGTTCTCCCTAGGTTTGTTCTTGTCGAATTAGGGTTTTTAGCCAATCTTGTGGATCTAATAGGTGTGTTTGTGTCATTGGATGAACATTTAGGTCATTTTGTTCCTCTCTAGGCTTATTCTTGTCCATTTAGGGTTTTTAACCAATCTTGTGCATCCAATAAGTTCATTTGTGTCATTTGATGAACAGTTAGGTCTTTTTCGTCCTCCCTAGTCTTTTTCTGTCCAATTAGGGTTTTTAACCAATCTTGTGGATCCAATACGTTCATTTGTGCATTGGATGAACATTTATGTCTTTTCCTCCTCCCTAGTCTTTTTCTTGTCCAATTAGGGTTTTTAAGATATCTAATGCATCCAACAAGTTCATTTGTGTCATTAGATCTACATTTAGGCGATTTTCGTCCTCTCACGGCTTATTCTTGCCCAATTAGGGTTTTTAAGCAATCTTGAGCATCCAATAAGTTCATTTGTGTCATTGGATTAACGTTTAAGTTATTTTAGTCCTCCCTACCTTTATTCTTGTCCAATAGGGTTTTTAAGACATCTTGTGCATCCAATAGGTGTGTTTGTGTGATTGGATGAAGATTTAGGTCTTTTTCGTTCTCCCTAGTCTTTTTCTTGTCCAATTAGGGTTTTTAAGCAATCTAGTGCATCCATTTAGTTCATTTGTGTTATTGGATGTACATTTAGGTCATTTTCGTTCTCACTAGGCTTATTCTTGCCCAATTAGGGTTTTTAACCAATCTTGTGCATCCAATAAGTTCATTTGTGTCATTGGATGAACATTTAGGTCTTTTTCGTTCTCCCTAGTCTTTTTCTTGTCCAATTAGGGTTTTTAAGCAATCTAGTGCATCCATAAGTTCATTTGTGTCATTGGATGTACATTTAGGTAATTTTATTCCTCCCTAGGCTTATTCTTGTCCAATTAGGGTTTTTAACCCATAATGTCCATCCAATAGGTGTGTTTGTGTTATTGGATGAACATTTACATCATTTTGTTCTTCCCTAGGCATATTCTTGTCCAATTATGGTTTTTAACCAATCTTGTGCATCCAATAAGTTCATTTGTTTCATTGGATGTACATTTAGGTCATTGTCGTCCTCCTTAGGTTTATTCTTGTCGAATTAAGGTTTTTAACCAATCTTGTGCATCCAATAAGTTCATTTGTGTCATTGGATGTACATTTAGGTCATTTTATTCCTCCCTAGGATTATTATTGTCGAATTAGGGATTTTAACCAATATTGTCCATCCAATAGGTGTGTTTGTGTTATTGGATGAACATTTACGTTATTTTGTTCTTCCCTAGGCTTATTCTTGTCCAATTAGGGTTTTTAACCAATCTTGTGCATCCCATAAGTTCATTTGTGTCATTGGATGTACATTTAGGTAATTTTCATCCTCCCTAGGTTTATTCTTGTCCAATGAGGGTTTTTAACCTATCTTGTGCATCTAATAAGTTCATTTGTTTCATTGGATGTACATTTAGGTCATTTTCGTTCTCCCTAGGTTTATTCTTGTCGAATTAGGATATTTAGTCAATCTTGTGCATCTAATAGGTGTGTTTGTGTCATTGGATGAACATTTAGGTCATTTTGTTCCTCCCTAGGCTTATTCTTGTCCATTTAGGGTTTTTAACCAATCTTGTGCATCCAATAAGTACATTTGTATCATTGGATGAACATTTAGGTCTTTTTCGTTCTCCCTAATCTTTTTCCATGCCAATTATGGTTTTTAAGCAATCTAGTGCATCCAATAAGTTCATTTGTGTCATTGGATGTACATTTAGGTCATTTTCGTCCTCCCTAGGCTTATTCTTGTCCAATTAAGGTTTTTAAGCAATCTAGTGCATCCAATAAGTTCATATGTGTCATTGGATGTACATTTAGGTCATTTTATTCCTCCCTAGGCTTATTCTTGTCCAATTAGGGTTTTTAACCAATATTGTGCATCCAATAGGTGTGTTTGTGTTATTGGATGAACATTTACATTATTTTGTTCTTCCCTAGGCTTATTCTTTTCCAATTAGGGTTTTTAACCAATCTTGTGCATCCACTAAGTTCATTTGTGTCATTGGATGTGCATTTAGGTTATTTTCGTTCTCCCTAGGCTTATTCTTGTCCAATTAGGGTTTTTAACCAATCTTGTGCTTCTAATTGGTGTGTTTGTGTCATTGGATGATCATTTAGGTCATTTTGTTCCTCCCTAGGCTTATTCTTGTCCAAATTGGGTTTTTAACCAATCTTGTGGATCCAATACGTTCAGTTGTGTCATGGGATGATCATTTTGGTCATTTTCGTCGTCCCTAAGCATATTCTTGTCCAATTAGGGGTTTTAACCAATTTTATGCTTCCAATAGGTGTGTTTGGTTGATTGGATGAACATTCAGGTCATTTCGTTGCTCCATAGGCTTATTCTTGTCCAATTAGGGTTTTTAACCAATCTTGTGCTTCCAATAAGTTCATATGTGTCATTGGATGTACATTTAGGTAATTTTCATCCTCCCTAGGTTTATTCTTGTCCAATTAGGGTTTTTAACCAATCTTGTGCATCTAATAAGCTCATTTGTTTCATTGGATGTACATTTAGGTCATTTTCGTTCTCCCTAGGTTTATTCTTGTCGAATTTGGTTTTAGCCAATCTTGTGCATCTAATAGGTGTGTTTGTGTCATTGGATGAACATTTAGGTCATTTTGTTCCTCCCTTGCTAATTCTTGTCCGTTTAGGGTTTTTAACCAATCTTGTGCTTCCAATAAGTTCATTTGTGTCATTGGATGTACATTTAGGTCATTTTCGTCCTCCCCAGGCTTATTCTTGTCCAATTAGGGTTTTTAAGCAATCTAGTGCATCCAATAAGTTCATTTGTGTCATTGGATGTACATTTGGGTCATTTTATTCCT
>JBBPBT010000623.1:8822938-8897288 GCA_037974875.1 Cicer bijugum
TAGGCTTATTCTTGTCCAACTAGGGTTTTTAACCAATCTTGTGCATCCAATAAGTTCAATTGTGTCATTGGATGAACATTTAGGTCTTTTTCGTTCTCCCTAGGCTTATTCTTGTCCGATTAGGGTTTTAACCAATCTTGTGCATCCAATAAGTTCATTTGTGTCATTGGATGTACATTTAGGTTATTTTCTTCCTCCCTAGGCTTATTCTTGTCCAATTAGGGTTTTTCACCGATGTTGTGCATCCAATAAGTTCAGTTGTGTCATTGGATGAACAATTAGGTCATTTTGTTCCTCACTAAGTTTATTCTTGTCCCATTAAGGTTTTTAACCAATCTTGTGCATCTAATAAGTTCATTTGTGTCATTGGATGTACATTTAGGTTATTTTCGTCCTTCGTAGGCTTATTCTTGCCCAATTAGGGTTTTTAACCAATCTTGTGCATCCAAAAAGTTCATTTGTATCATTGGACAAACATTTAGGTCTTTTTCGTTCTCCCTAATCTTTTTCTTGGCCAATTATGGTTTTTAAGCAATCTAGTGCATCCAATAAGTTCATTTGTGTCATTGGATGTACATTTAGGTTATTTTCGTCCTCCCTAGGCTTATTCTTGTCCAATTATGGTTTTTAAGCAATCTAGTGCATCCAATAAGTTCATCAGTGTCATTGGATGTACATTTAGGTTATTTTATTCCTCCCAAGGCTTATTCTTGTCCAATTAGGGTTTTTAACCAATATTGTGCATCCAATAGGTGTGTTTGTGTGATTGGTTGAACATTTGCGTTATTTTGTTCTTCCCTAGGCTTATTCTAGTCTAATAGGGTTTTTAACCAATCTTGTGCATCCAATAAGTTCATTTGTGTCATTGGATGAACATTTAGGTCTTTTTCTTCCTCCCTAGTCTTTTTCTTGCCCAATTAGGGTTTTTAACCAACCTTGTGCATCCACTAAGTTCATTTGTGTCATTGGATGTGCATTTAGGTTATTTTCGTTCTCCCTAGGCTTATACTTGTCCAATTAGGGGTTTTAACCAATCTTGTGCATCTAATAGGTGTGTTTGTGTCATTGGATGATCATTTAGGTCATTTTGTTCTTCCCTAGGCATATTCTTGTCCAAATTGGGTTTTTAACCAATCTTGTGGATCCAATACGTTCATTTGTGTCATGGGATGATCATTTAGGTCATTTTCGTCCTCCCTAGGCATATTCTTGTCCAATTAGGGGTTTTAACCAATTTTTTGCTTCCAATAGGTGTGTTTGGTTCATTGGATGAACATTCAGGTCATTTTGTTGCTCCATAGGCTTGTTCTTGTCCAATTAGGGTTTTTAACCAATCTTGTGCATCTAATAAGCTCATTTGTTTCATTGGATGTACATTTAGGTAATTTTCGTTCTCCCAAGGTTTATTCTTGTCGAATTAGGGTTTAGCCAATCTTGTGCATCTAATAGGTGTGTTTGTGTCATTGGATGAACATTTAGGTCATTTTGTTCCTCCCTAGGCTTATTGTTGTCCATTTAGGGTTTTTAACCAATATTGTCCATCCAATAGGTGTGTTTGTGTTATTGGATGAACACTTAGGTCATTTTGTTCCTCCCTAGGCTTATTCTTGTCTAATTAGGGTTTTTAACCAATCTTGTGGATCCAATAGGTGTGTGTGTGTGTTATTTGATGAACATTCAGGTCATTTTGTTGCTCCTTAGGCTTATTCTTGTCCAATTTGGGTTTTTAACCAATCTTGTGCATCTAATAAGTTCATTTGTAACATTAGATGTACATTTAGGTAATTATCATCCTCCCTAGGTTTATTCTTGTCCAATTAGGGTTTTTAACCAACCTTGTGCATCTGATAAGTTCACTTGTTTCATTGGATGTACATTTAGGTCATTTTCGTTCTCCCTAGGTTTGTTCTTGTCGAATTAGGGTTTTTAGCCAATCTTGTGGATCTAATAGGTGTGTTTGTGTCATTGGATGAACATTTAGGTCATTTTGTTCCTCCCTAGGCTTATTCTTGACCATTTAGGGGTTTTAACCAATCTTGTGGATCCAATACGTTCATTTGTGCATTGGATGAACGTTTACGTCTTTTCGTCCTCCCTAGTCTTTTTCTTGTCCAATTAGGGTTTTTAAGAAATCTAATGCATCCAACAAGTTCATTTGTGTCATTAGATGTACATTTAGGCGATTTTCGTCCTCTCACGGCTTATTCTTGCCCAATTAGGGTTTTTATGCAATCTTGAGCATCCAATAAGTTCATTTGTGTCATTGGATTAACATTAAAGTCATTTTAGTCCTCCCTACCTTTATTCTTGTCCAATTAGGGTTTTTAAGACATCTTGTGCATCCAATAGGAGTGTTTGTGTGATTGGATGAAGATTTAGGTCTTTTTCGTTCTCCCTAGTCTTTTTCTTGTCCAATTAGGGTTTTTAAGCAATCTAGTGCATCCATTTAGTTCATTTGTGTTATTGGATGTACATTTAGGTCATTTTCGTTCTCACTAGGCTTATTCTTGCCCAATTAGGGTTTTTAACCAATCTTGTGCATCCAATAAGTTCATTTGTGTCATTGGATGAACATTTAGGTCTTTTTCGTTCTCCCTAGTCTTTTTCTTGTCCAATTAGGGTTTTTAAGCAATCTAGTGCATCCAATAAGTTCATTTGTGTCATTGGATGTACATTTAGGTAATTTTATTCCTCCCTAGGCTTATTCTTGTCCAATTAGGGTTTTTAACCCATAATGTCCATCCAATAGGTGTGTTTGTGTTATTGGATGAACATTTACATCATTTTGTTCTTCCCTAGGCATATTCTTGTCCAATTATGGTTTTTAACCAATCTTGTGCATCCAATAAGTTCATTTGTTTCATTGGATGTACATTTAGGTCATTTTCGTCCTCCTTAGGTTTATTCTTGTCCAATTAGGGTTTTTAACCAATCTTGTGCATCCAATAAGTTCATTTGTGTCATTGGATGTACATTTAGGTCATTTTATTCCTCCCTAGGATTATTATTGTCGAATTAGGGATTTTAACCAATATGGTCCATCCAATAGGTGTGTTTGTGTTATTGGATGAACATTTACGTTATTTTGTTCTTCCCTAGGCTTATTCTTGTCCAATTAGGGTTTTTAACCAATCTTGTGCATCCAATAAGTTCATGTGTGTCATTGGATGTACATTTAGGTAATTTTCATCCTCGCTAGGTTTATTCTTGTCCAATGAGGGTTTTTAACCTATCTTGTGCATCTAATAAGTTCATTTGTTTCATTGGATGTACATTTAGGTCATTTTTGTTCTCCCTAGGTTTATTCTTGTCGAATTAGGATATTTAGTCAATCTTGTGCATCTAATAGGTGTGTTTGTGTCATTGGATGAACATTTAGGTCATTTTGTTCCTCCCTAGGCTTATTCTTGTCCATTTAGGGTTTTTAACCAATCTTGTGCATCCAATAAGCACATTTGTATCATTGGATGAACATTTAGGTCTTTTTCGTTCTCCCTAATCTTTTTCCATGCCAATTATGGTTTTTAAGCAATCTAGTGCATCCAATAAGTTCATTTGTGTCATTGGATGTACATTTAGGTCATTTTCGTCCTCCCTAGGCTTATTCTTGTCCAATTAGGGTTTTTAAGCAATCTAGTGCATCCAATAAGTTCATATGTGTCATTGGATGTACATTTAGGTCATTTTATTCCTCCCTAGGCTTATTCTTGTCCAATTAGGGTTTTTAACCAATATTGTGCATCCAATAGTTGTGTTTGTGTTATTGGATGAACATTTACGTTATTTTGTTCTTCCCTAGGCTTATTCTTTTCCAATTAGGGTTTTTAACCAATCTTGTGCATCCACTAAGTTCATTTGTGTCATTGGATGTGCATTTAGGTTATTTTCGTTCTCCCTAGGCTTATTCTTGTCCAAATAGGGTTTTTAACCAATCTTGTGCTTCTAATAGGTGTGTTTGTGTCATTGGATGATCATTTAGGTCATTTTGTTCCTCCCTAGGCTTATTCTTGTCCAAATTGGGTTTTTAACCAATCTTGTGGATCCAATACGTTCAGTTGTGTCATGGGATGATCATTTTGGTCATTTTCGTCGTCCCTAAGCATATTCTTGTCCAATTAGGGGTTTTAACCAATTTTTTGCTTCCAATAGGTGTGTTTCGTTGATTGGATGAACATTCAGGTCATTTCGTTGCTCCATAGGCTTATTCTTGTCTAATTAGGGTTTTTAACCAATCTTGTGCTTCCAATAAGTTCATATGTGTCATTGGATGTACATTTAGGTAATTTTCATCCTCCCTAGGTTTATTCTTGTCCAATTAGGGTTTTTAACCAATCTTGTGCATCTAATAAGCTCATTTGTTTCATTGGATGTACATTTAGGTCATTTTCGTTCTCCCTAGATTTATTCTTGTCGAATTTGGTTTTAGCCAATCTTGTGCATCTAATAGGTGTGTTTGTGTCATTGGATGAACATTTAGGTCATTTTGTTCCTCCCTTGCTAATTCTTGTCCATTTAGGGTTTTTAACCAATCTTGTGCTTACAATAAATTCATTTGTGTCATTGGATGTACATTTAGGTCATTTTCGTTCTCCCTAGGCTTATTCTTGTCCAATTAGGGTTTTTAAGCTATCTAGTGCATCCAATAAGTTCATTTGTGTCATTGGATGTACATTTGGGTCATTTTATTCCTCCCTAGGCTTATTCTTGTCCAATTAGGGTTTTTAACCAATATAGTCCATCCAATAGGTGTGTTTGTATTATTGGATGAACATTTACATCATTTTGTTCTTCCCCAGCCTTATTCTTGTCCAATTAGGATTTTTAACCAATCTTGTGCATCCAACAAGTTCATGTGTGTCATTGGATGTACATTTAGGTCATTTTCGTTCTCCCTAAGCTTATTCTTGTCCAATTAGGGTTTTTAACCAATCTTGTGCATCCAATAGGTTTGTTTGTGTCATTGGATGAACATTTAGGTCATTTTGTTCCTCCCTAGGCTTATTCTTGTCTAATTAGGGTTTTTAACCAATCTTGTGGATCCAATACGTTCATTTTAGTTATGGGATGAACATTTTGGTAATTTTCTCGTCCCTAGGCTTATTCTTGTCTAGTTAGGGGTTTTAACCAATTTTGTGCATCCAATAGGTGTGTTTGTGTCAATTAGGGTTTTTAAGCAGTCTAGTGCATCCAATAAGTTCATTTGTGTCATTGGATTTACATTTAGGTCATTTTCGTCCTCCCTAGGCTTATTCTTGTCCAATTAGGGTTTTAAAGCAATCTAGTGCATCCAATAAGTTCATTTGTGTCATTGGATGTACATTTAGGTCATTTTATTCCTCCCTAGGCTTATTCTTGTCCAATTAGGGTTTTTAACCAATATTGTCCATCCAATATGCGTGTTTGTGTTATTGGATGTACATTTAGGTCATTTTCTTCCTCCCTAAGCTTATTCTTGTCCAATTAGGGTTTTTAACCAATCTTGTGGATCCAATACGTTCATTTGTGTTATTGGATCAACATTTATGTCTTTTTCGTCCTACCTAGTCTTTTTCTTGTCCTATTAGGGTTTTTAAGCAATCTAGTGCATCCAACAAGTTCATTTGTGTCATTAGGTGTACATTTAGGCGATTTTCGTCCTCTCACGGCTTATTCTTGCCCAATTAGGATTTTTAAGCAATCTTGTGCATCCAATAAGTTCATTTGTGTCATTGGATTAACATTTAAGTCATTTTAGTCCTCCCTAGCTTTATTCTTGTCCAATTAGGGTTTTTAACCTATCTTGTGGATCGAATAAGTTCATTTGTGTCATTGGATGTACATTTAAGTAATTTTCATCCTCCCTAGGTTTATTCTTGTCGATTAAGGGTTTTTAGCCAATCTTGTGCATCTAATAGGTGTGTTTGTGTCATTGGATGAACATTTAAGTCATATTCGTCCTCCCTAGGCTTATTCTTGTCCAATTAGGGTTTTTAACCAATATTGTCCATCCAATATGCGTGTTTGTGTTATTGGATGTACATTTAGGTCGTTTTCTTCCTCCCTAAGCTTATTCTTGTCCAATTAGGCTTTTTAACCAATCTTGTGGATCCAATACGTTCATTTGTGTTATAGGATCAACATTTATGTCTTTTTCGTCCTACCTAGTCTTTTTCTTGTCCAATTAGGGTTTTTAAGCAATCTAGTGCATCCAACAAGTTCATTTGTGTCATTAGATGTACATTTAGGCGATTTTCGTCCTCTCACGGCTTATTCTTGCCCAATTAGGATTTTTAAGCAATCTTGTGCATCCAATAAGTTCATTTGTGTCATTGGATTAACATTTAAGTCATTTTAGTCCTCCCTAGCTTTATTCTTGTCCAATTAGGGTTTTTAAGACATCTTGTGCATCCAATACGTGTGTTTGTGTGATTGGATGAACATTTAGGTCATTTTCATCCTCTCTAGGCTTTTTCTTGTGCATCCAATAAGTTCATTTGTGTCATTGGATGAAGATTTAGGTCTTTTTCGTTCTCCCTAGTCTTTTTCTTGTCCAATTAGGGTTTTTAAGCAATATAGTGCATCCAATAAGTTCATTTGTGTCATTGGATGTACATTTAGGTCATTTTCGTTCTCCCTAGGCTTATTCTTGCCCAATTAGGGTTTTTAGCCAATCTTGTGCATCCAATAAGTTCATTTGTGTCATTGGATGAACATTTCGGTCTTTTTCGTTCTCCCTAGGCTTTTTCTTGTCCAATTAGGGTTTTTAAGCAATCTAGTGCCTCCAATAAGTTCATTTGTGTCATTGGATGTACATTTAGGTCATTTTATTCCTCCCTAGGCTCATTCTTGTCCAATTTGGGTTTTTAACCAATATTGTCCATCCAATAGGTGTGTTTGTGTTATTGGATGAACATTTACGTCATTTTGTTCTTCCCTAGGCTTATTCTTGTCCAATTAGGGTTTTTAACCAATCTTGTGCATCCAATAAGTTCATTTGTGTCATTGGATGCACATTTAGGTTCGTCCTCCCTAGGTTTATTCTTGTCGAACTAGGGTTTTTAACCAATCTTGTGCATCCAATAAGTTCATTTGTGTCATTCGATGAACATTTAGGTCTTTTTCGTTCTCCCTAATCTTTTTCTTGGTCAAATAGGGATTTTAAGCAATCTAGTGCATCCAATAAGTTCATTTGTGTCATTGGATGTACTTTTAGGTCATTTTCGTCCTCCCTAGGCTTATTCTTGTCCAATTAGGGTTTTTAACCAATCTTGTGCATCTAATAAGTTCATTTGTTTCATTGGATGTACATTTAGGTTATTTTCGTTCCCCCTAGGTTTATTCTTGTCGAATTAGGGTTGTTAGCCAATCTTGTGCATCTAATAGGTATGTTTGTGTCATTGGATGAATGTTTAGGTCATTTTGTTCCTCCCTAGGCTTATTCTTGTCCATTTAGGGTTTTAAACCAATCTTGTGCATCCAATAAGTTCATTTGTGTCATTGGATGTACATTTAGGTCATCTTCGTCCTCCCTAGGCTTATTCTTGTCCTATTTGGGTTTTTAAGCAATCTAGTGCATCCAATAAGTTCATTTGTGTCATTGGAGGTACATTTAGGTCATTTTATTCCTCCCTAGGCTTATTCTTGTCCAATTAGGGTTTTTAACCAATCTTGTGCATCCACTAAGTTCATTTGTGTCATTGGATGTGCATTTAGGTTATTTTCGTTCTCCCTTGGCTTATTCTTGTCGAATTAGGGTTTTTAACCAATCTTGTGCATCCAATAAGTTCATTTGTGTCATTGGATGAACATTTAGGTCTTTTTCTTCCTCCCTAGTCTTTTTCTTGTCCAATTAGGGTTTTTAACCAATCTTGTGCATCCAATAGGTTTGTTTGTGTCATTGGATGAACATTTAGGTCATTTTGTTCCTCCCTAGGCTTATTCTTGTCTAATTAGGGTTTTTAACCAATCTTGTGGATCCAATACGTTCATTTTTGTTATGGGATGAACATTTTGGTAATTTTCTCGTCCCTAGGCTTATTCTTGTCCAGTTTGGGGTTTTAACCAATTTTGTGCATCCAATAGGTGTGTTTGTGTCAATTAGGGTTTTTAAGCAGTCTAGTGCATCCAATAAGTTCATTTGTGTCATTGGATTTACATTTAGGTCATTTTCGTCCTCCCTAGGCTTATTCTTGTCCAATTAGGGTTTTTAAGCAATCTAGTGCATCCAATAAGTTCATTTGTGTCATTGGATGTACATTTAGGTCATTTTATTCCTCCCTAGGCTTATTCTTGTCCAATTAGGGTTTTTAACCAATATTGTCCATCCAATATGCGTGTTTGTGTTATTGGATGTACATTTAGGTCATTTTCTTCCTCCCTAAGCTTATTCTTGTCCAATTAGGGTTTTTAACCAATCTTGTGGATCCAATACGTTCATTTGTGTTATTGGATCAACATTTATGTCTTTTTCGTCCTGCCTAGTCTTTTTCTTGTCCAATTAGGGTTTTTAAGCAATCTAGTGCTTCCAACAAGTTCATTTGTGTCATTAGATGTACATTTAGGCGATTTTCGTCCTCTCACGGCTTATTCTTGCCCAATTAGGATTTTTAAGCAATCTTGTGCATCCAATAAGTTCATTTGTGTCATTGGATTAACATTTAAGTCATTTTAGTCCTCCCTAGCTTTATTCTTGTCCAATTAGGGTTTTTAAGACATCTTGTGCATCCAATACGTGTGTTTGTGTGATTGGATGAACATTTAGGTCATTTTCATCCTCGCTAGGCTTTTTCTTGTGCATCCAATAAGTTCATTTGTGTCATTGGATGAGGATTTAGGTCTTTTTCGTTCTCCCTAGTCTTTTTCTTGTCCAATTAGGGTTTTTAAGCAATATAGTGCATCCAATAAGTTCATTTGTGTCATTGGATGTACATTTAGGTCATTTTCGTTCTCCCTAGGCTTATTCTTGCCCAATTAGGGTTTTTAGCCAATCTTGTGCATCCAATAAGTTCATTTGTGTCATTGGATGAACATTTCGGTCTTTTTCGTTCTCCCTAGGCTTTTTCTTGTCCAATTAGGGTTTTTAAGCAATCTAGTGCCTCCAATAAGTTCATTTGTGTCATTGGATGTACATTTAGGTCATTTTATTCCTCCCTAGGCTTATTCTTGTCCAATTTGGGTTTTTAACCAATATTGTCCATCCAATAGGTGTGTTTGTGTTATTGGATGAACTTTTACGTCATTTTGTTCTTCCCTAGGCTTATTCTTGTCCAATTAGGGTTTTTAACCAATCTTGTGCATCCAATAAGTTCATTTGTGTCATTGGATGTACATTTAGGTTCGTCCTCCCTAGGTTTATTCTTGTCGAACTAGGGTTTTTAACCAATCTTGTGCATCCAATAAGTTCATTTGTGTCATTCGATGAACATTTAGGTCTTTTTCGTTCTCCCTAATCATTTTCTTGGTCCAATAGGGATTTTAAGCAATCTAGTGCATCCAATAAGTTCATTTGTGTCATTGGATGTACTTTTAGGTCATTTTCGTCCTCCCTAGGCTTATTGTTGTCCAATTAGGGTTTTTAACCAATCTTGTGCATCTAATAAGTTCATTTGTTTCATTGGATGTACATTTAGGTTATTTTCGTTCCCCCTAGGTTTATTCTTGTCGAATTAGGGTTGTTAGCCAATCTTGTGCATCTAATAGGTATGTTTGTGTCATTGGATGAACGTTTAGGTCATTTTGTTCCTCCCTAGGCTTATTCTTGTCCATTTAGGGTTTTAAACCAATCTTGTGCATCCAATAAGTTCATTTGTGTCATTGGATGTACATTTAGGTCATTTTCGTCCTCCCTAGGCTTATTCTTGTCCAATTTGGGTTTTTAAGCAATCTAGTGCATCCAATAAGTTCATTTGTGTCATTGGAGGTACATTTAGGTCATTTTATTCCTCCCTAGGCTTATTCTTGTCCAATTAGGGTTTTTAACCAATCTTGTGCATCCACTAAGTTCATTTGTGTCATTGGATGTGCATTTAGGTTATTTTCGTTCTCCCTTGGCTTATTCTTGTCGAATTAGGGTTTTTAACCAATCTTGTGCATCCAATAAGTTCATTTGTGTCATTGGATGAACATTTAGGTCTTTTTCTTCCTCCCTAGTCTTTTTCTTGTCCAATTAGGGTTTTTAACCAATCTTGTGCATCCACTAAGTTCATTTGTGTCATTGGATGTGCATTTAGGTTATTTTCGTTCTCCCTAGGCTTATTCTTGTCCAATTAGGGTTTTTAACCAATCTTGTGCATCCAATAGGTGTGTTTGTGTCATTAGATGAACATTAAGGTCATTTTGTTCCTCCCTAGGCTTATTCTTGTCTAATTAGGGTTTTTAACCAATCTTGTGGATCCAATACGTTCATTTTTGTCATGGGATGAACATTTTGGTCATTTTCGTCGTCCCTAGGCTTATTCTTGTCCAATTAGGGGTTTTAACCAATTTTGTGCATCCAATAGGCGTGTTTGTGTCATTGGATGAACATTCAGGTCATTTTGTTGCTCCATAGGCTTATTCATGTTCAATTAGGGTTTTTAACCAATCTTGTGCATCTAATAAGTTCATTTGTTTCCTTGGATGTACATTTAGGTCATTTTCGTTCTCCCTAGGTTTGTTCTTGTCGAATTAGGGTTTTTAGCCAATCTTGTGCATCGAATTGGTGTGTTTGTGTTATTGGATGAACATTTACGTTATTTTGTTCTTCCCTAGGCTTATTCTTGTCCAACTAGGGTTTTTAACCAATCTTGTGCATCCAATAAGTTCAGTTGTGTCATTGGATGAACATTTAGGTCTTTTTCGTTCTCCCTTGGCTTATTCTTGTCCAAATAGGGTTTTTAACCAATCATTTGCTTCCAATAGGTGTGTTTGTGGCATTGGATGAACATTTAGGTTATTTTGTTCCTCCCTAGGCTTATTCTTGTCTAATTAGGGTTATTAACCAATCTTGTGGATTCAATACGTTCATTTTTGTTATGGGACGAACATTTTGGTAATTTTCGTCGTCCCTAGGCATATTCTTGTCCAATTAGGGGTTTTAACCAATTTTGTGCATCCAATAGATGTGTTTGTGTCATTGGATGAACATTCAGGTTATTTTGTTGCTCCGTAGGCTTATTCTTGTCCAATTAGGGTTTTTAACTAATCTTGTGCATCCAATAAGTTCATTTGTGTCATTGGATGTACATTTAGGTAATTGTCATCCTCCCTAGGTTTATTCTTGTCCAATTAGGGTTTTTAACCAATCTTGCGCATCTAATAAGTTCATTTGTTTCATTGGATGTACATTTAGGTCATTTTCGTTCTCCCTAGGTTTATTCTTGTCCAATTAAGGTTTTTAACCAATATTGTCCATCCAACAGGTGTGTTTGTGTTATTGGATGTACATTTAGGTCATTTTGTTCCTCCCTAAGCTTATTCTTGTCCAATTAGGGTTTTTAACCAATCTTGTGAATCCAATACGTTCATTTGTGCATTGGATCAACATTTATGTCTTTTTCGTCCTCCCTAGTCTTTTTCTTGTCCAATTAGGGTTTTTAAGAAATCTAGTGCATCCAACAAGTTCATTTGTGTCATTAGATGTACATTTAGGCGATTTTCGTCCTCTCACGGCTTATTCTTGCCCAATTAGGGTTTTTAAGCAATCTTGTGCATCCAATAAGTTTATTTGTGTCATTGGATTAACATTAAAGTCATTTTAGTCCTCCCTAGCTTTATTCTTGTCCAATTTGGGTTTTAAAGACATCTTGTGCATCCAATAGGTGTGTTTGTGTGATTGGATGAACATTTAGGTCATTTTCATCCTCGCTAGGCTTTTTCTTGTGCATCCAATAAGTTCATTTGTGTCATTGGATGAAGATTTAGGTCTTTTTCGTTCTCCCTAGTCTTTTTCTTGTCCAATTAGGGTTTTTAAGCAATCTAGTGCATCCAATAAGTTCATTTGTGTCATTGGATGTACATTTAGGTCGTTTTTGTTCTCCCTAGGCTTATTCTTGCCCAATTAGGGTTTTTAACCAATCTTGTGCATCCAATAAGTTCATTTGTGTCATTGGATGAACATTTAGGTCTTTTTCGTTCTCCCTAGTCTTTTTCTTGTCCAATTAGGGTTTTTTAGCAATCTAGTGCATCCAATAAGTTCATTTGTGTCATTGGATGTACATTTAGGTAATTTTATTCCTCCCTAGGCTTATTCTTGTCCATTTAGGGTTTTGAAGACATCTTGTGCATCCAATAGGTGTGTTTGTGTGATTGGATGAACATTTAGGTCATTTTCATCCTCGCTAGGCTTTTTCTTGTGCATCC
The DNA here is from genome assembly GCA_037974875.1 of Cicer bijugum. Taxonomy (NCBI): domain Eukaryota; kingdom Viridiplantae; phylum Streptophyta; class Magnoliopsida; order Fabales; family Fabaceae; genus Cicer; species Cicer bijugum. The sequence goes on from JBBPBT010000623.1 coordinate 8,835,257, forward strand.
AATAAGTTCATTTGTGTCATTGGATGAAGATTTAGGTCTTTTTCGTTCTCCCTAGTCTTTTTCTTGTCCAATTAGGGTTTTTAAGAAATCTAGTGCATCCAATAAGTTCATTTGTGTCATTGGATGTACATTTAGGTCATTTTTTTTCTCCCTAGGCTTATTCTTGCCCAATATGGGTTTTTAACCAATCTTGTGCAACCAATAAGTTCATTTGTGTCATTGGATGAACATTTAGGTCTTTTTCGTTCTCCCTAGTCTTTTTCTTGTCCAATTAGGGTTTTTAAGCAATCTAGTGCATCCAATAAGTTCATTTGTGTCATTGGAGGAACATTTAGGTAATTTTATTCCTCATTAGGCTTATTCTTGTCCAATTAGGGTTATTAACCCATAATGTCCATCCAATAGGTGTGTTTGTGTTATTGGATGAACATTTACGTCATTTTGTTCTTCCCTAGGTTTATTCTTGTCCAATTAGGGTATTTAACCAATCTTGTGCATCCAATAAGTTCATTTGTTTCATTGGATGTACATTTAGGTCATTTTCGTCCTCCTTAAGTTTATTCTTGTCGAATTAGGGTTTTTAACCGATCTTGTGCATCCAATAAGTTCAGTTGTGTCATTGGATGAACATTTAGGTCTTTTTCGTTCTCCCTAGGCTTATTCTTGACCAAATAGGGTTTTTAACCAATCTTTTGCTTCCAATAGGTGTGTTTGTGTCATTGGATGTGCATTTAGGTTATTTTCGATCTCCCTAGGCTTATTCTTGTCTAATTAGGGTTTTTAACCAATCTTGTGGATTCAATACGTTCATTGTTGTTATGGGACGAACATTTTGGTAATTTTCGTCGTCCCTAGGCATATTCTTGTCGAATTAGGGGTTTTAACCAATTTTGTGCATCCAATAGATGTGTTTGTGTCATTGGATGAACATTCAGGTTATTTTGTTGCTCCATAGGCTTATTCTTGTCCAATAAGGGTTTTTAACCAATCTTGTGCATCCAATAAGTTCATTTGTGTCATTGGATGTACATTTAGGTAATTGTCATCCTCCCTAGGTTTATTTTTGTCTAATTAGGGTTTTTAACCAATCTTGCGCATCTAATAAGTTCATTTGTTTCATTGGATGTACATTTAAGTCATTTTCGTTCTCCCTAGGTTTATTCTTGTCGAATTAGGGATTCTAGCCAATCTTGTGCATCTAATAGGTGTGTTTGTGACATTGGATGAACATTTAGGGCATTTTGTTCCTCCCTAGGCTTATTCTTGTCCAATTAGGGTTTTTAAGCAATCTAGTGCATCCAATAAGTTCATTTGTGTCATTGGATGTACATTTAGGTCATTTTATTCCTCCCTAGGCTTATTCTTGTCCAATTATGGTTTTTAACCAATATTGTCCATCCAAAAGGTGTGTTTGTGTTATTGGATGTACATTTAGGTCATTTTGTTCCTCCCTAAGCTTATTCTTGTCCAATTAGGGTTTTTAACCAATCTTGTGGATCCAATACGTTCATTTGTGCATTGGATCAACATTTATGTCTTTTTCGTCCTCCCTAGTCTTTTTCTTGTCCAATTAGGGTTTTTAAGAAATCTAGTGCGTCCTACAAGTTGATTTGTGTCATTAGATGTACATTTAGGCGATTTTCGTCCTCTCACGGCTTATTCTTGCCCAATTAGGGTTTTTAAGCAATCTTGTGCATCCAATAAGTTCATTTGTGTCATTGGATTAACATTTAAGTCATTTTAGTCCTCCATAGCTTTATTCTTGTCCAATTAGGGTTTTGAAGACATCTTGTGCATCCAATAGTTGTGTTTGTGTGATTGGATGAACATTTAGGTCATTTTCATCCTCGCTTGGCCAATCTCGTGCATCCAATAGGTGTGTTTGTGTCATTGGATGAACATTTAGGTCATTTTGTTCCTCCCTAGGCTTATTCTTGTCTAATTAGGGTCTTTAACCAATCTTGTGGATCCAATACGTTCATTTGTGTCAAGGGATGAACATTTTGTTCATTTTCGTCGTCCCTAGGCTTATTCTTGTCCAATTAGGGGTTTTAACCAATTTTGTGCATCCAATAGATGTGTTTGTGTCATTGGATGAACATTCAGGTTATTTTGTTGCTCCATAGGCTTATTCTTGTCCAATTAGGGTTTTAAACCAATCTTGTGCATCCAATAAGTTCATTTGTGTCATTGGATGTACATTTAGGTAATTGTCATCCTCCCTAGGTTTATTATTGTCTAATTAGGGTTTTTAACCAATCTTGCGCATCTAATAAGTTCATTTGTTTCATTGGATGTACATTTAGGTCATTTTCGTTCTCCCTAGGTTTATTCTTGTCGAATTAGGGATTTTAGCCAATCTTGTGCATCTAATAGGTGTGTTTGTGTCATTGGATGAACATTTAGGGCATTTTGTTCCTCCCTAGGCTTATTCTTGTCCAATTAGGGTTTTTAAGCAATCTAGTGCATCCAATAAGTTCATTTGTGTCATTGGATGTACATTTAGGTCATTTTATTCCTCCCTAGGCTTATTCTTGTCCAACTAGGGTTATTAACCAATATTGTCCATCCAAAAGGTGTGTTTGTGTTATTGGATGTACATTTAGGTCATTTTGTTCCTCCCTAAACTTATTCTTGTCCAATTAGGGTTTTTAACCAATCTTGTGGATCCAATACGTTCATTTGTGCATTGGATCAACATTTATGTCTTTTTCGTCCTCCCTAGTCTTTTTCTTGTCCAATTAGGGTTTTTAAGAAATCTAGTGCGTCCTACAAGTTCATTTGTGTCATTAGATGTACATTTAGGCGATTTTCGTCCTCTCACGGCTTATTCTTGCCCAATTAGGGTTTTTAAGCAATCTTGTGGATCCCATAAGTTCATTTGTGTCATTGGATTAACATTTAAGTCATTTTAGTCCTCCATAGCTTTATTCTTGTCCAATTAGGGTTTTGAAGACATCTTGTGCATCCAATAGGTGTGTTTGTGTGATTGGATGAACATTTAGGTCATTTTCATCCTCGCTAGGCTTTTTCTTGTGCATCCAATAAGTTCATTTGTGTCATTGGATGAAGATTTAGGTCTTTTTCGTTCTCCCTAGTCTTTTTCTTGTCCAATTAGGGTTTTTAACCAATCTTGTGGATCCAATACGTTCATTTGTGTCATTGGATCAACATTTATGTCTTTTTCGTCCTCCCTAGTCTTTTTCTTGTCCAATTAGGGTTTTTAAGAAATCTAGTGCGTCCTACAAGTTCATTTGTGTCATTAGATGTACATTTAGGCGATTTTCGTCCTCTCACGGCTTATTCTTGCCCAATTAGGGTTTTTAAGCAATCTTGTGGATCCAATAAGTTCATTTGTGTCATTGGATTAACATTTAAGTCATTTTAGTCCTCCATTGCTTTGGTCATTTTAGTCCTCCATAGCTTTATTCTTGTCCAATTAGGGTTTCGAAGACATCTTGTGCATCCAATAGGTGTGTTTGTGTGATTGGATGAACATTTAGGTCATTTTCATCCTCGCTAGGCCAATCTTGTGCATCCAATAGGTGTGTTTGTGTCATTGGATGAACATTTAGGTCATTTTGTTCCTCCCTAGGCTTATTCTTGTCTAATTAGGGTCTTTAACCAATCTTGTGGATCCAATACGTTCATTTGTGTTATGGGATGAACATTTTGGTCATTTTCGTCGTCCCTAGGCTTATTCTTGTCCAATTAGGGGTTTTAACCAATGTTGGGCATCCAATAGGTGTGTTTGTGTCATTGGATGAACAGTCAGGTCATTTTGTTTCTCCATATGCTTATTCTTGTCCAATTAGGCTTTTTAACCAATCTTGTGCATCCAATAAGTTCATTTCAGTCATTGGATGTACATTTAGGTAATTTTCATCCTCCCTAGGTTTATTCTTGTCCAATTAGGGTTTTTAACCTATCTTGTGCATCTAATAAGTTCATTTGTTTCATTGGATGTACATTTAGGTCATTTTCGTTCTCCCTAGGTTTATTCTTGTCGAATTATGGTATTTAGCCAATCTTGTGCATCTAATAGGTGTGTTTGTGTCATTGGATGAACATTTAGGTCATTTTGTTCCTCCCTAGGCTTATTCTTGTCCATTTAGGGTTTTTAACCAATCTTGTGCATCCAATAAGTTCATTTGTATCATTGGATGAACATTTAGGTCTTTTTCGTTCTCCCTAATCTTTTTCTTGGCCATTTATGGTTTTAAAGCAATCTAGTGCATCCAATAAGTTCATTTGTGTCATTGGATGTACATTTAGGTCATTTTCGTCCTCCCTAGGCTTAATCTTGTCCAATTAGGGTTTTTAAGCAATCTAGTGCATCCAATAAGTTCATCTGTGTCATTTGATGTACATTTAGGTCATTTTATTCCTCCCTAGGCTTATTCTTGTCCAATTAGGGTTTTTAACCAATATTGTGCATCCAATAGGTGTGTTTGTGTTATTGGATGAACATTTACGTTATTTTGTTCTTCCCTAGGCTTATTCTTGTCCAATTAGGGTTTTTAACCAATCTTGTGCTTCCAATAAGTTCATTTGTGTCATTGGATGTACATTTAGCTCATTTTCGTCCTCCCTAGGCTTATTCTTTTCCAACTAGGGTTTTTAACCAATCTTGTGCATCCAATAAGTTCAGTTGTGTCATTCGATGAACATTTAGGTCTTTTTCATTCTCCCTAGGCTTATTCTTGTCCAAATAGTGTTTTTAACCAATACTTTGCTTCCAATAGGTGTGTTTGTGTCATTGGATGAACATTTAGGTTATTTTGTTCCTCCCTAGGCTTATTCTTGTCTAATTAGGGTTTTTAACCAATCTAGTGCATCCAATAAGTTCATTTGTGTCATTGGATGTACATTTAGGTCATTTTCGTCCTCCCTAAGCTTATTCTTGTCCAATTAGGGTTTTTAACCAATCTTGTGCATCTAATAAGTTCGTTTGTTTCATTGGATGTGCATTTAGGTCATTTTCGTTCTCCCTAGGTTTATTCTTGTCGAATTAGGGTTGTTAGCCAAACTTGCGCATCTAATAGGTATGTTTGTGTCATTGGATGAACGTTTAGGTCATTTTGTTCCTCCCTAGGTTTATTCTTGTCCATTTAGGGTTTTTAACCAATCTTGTGCATCCAATAAGTTCATTTGTGTCATTGGATGTACATTTAGGTCATTTTCGTCCTCCCTAGGCTTATTCTTGTCCAATTTGGGTTTTTAAGCAATCTAGTGCATCCAATAAGTTCATTTGTGTCATTGGATGTACATTTAGGTCATTTTATTCCTCCCTATGCTTATTCTTGTCCAATTAGGGTTTTTAACCAATCTTGTGCATCCACTAAGTTCATTTGTGTCATTGGATGTGCATTTAGGTTATTTTCGTTCTCCCTTGGCTTATTCTTGTCGAATTAGGGTTTTTAACCAATCTTGTGCATCCAATAAGTTCATTTGTGTCATTGGATGAACATTTAGGTCTTTTTCGTCCTCCCTAGTCTTTTTCTTGTCCAATTAGGGTTTTTAACCAATCTTGTACATCCACTAAGTTCATTTGTGTCATTGGATGTGCATTTAGGTTATTTTCATTCTCCCTAGGCTTATTCTTGTCTAATTAGGGTTTTTAACCAATCTTGTGCATCCAATAGGTGTGTTTGTGTCATTAGATGAACATTAAGGTCATTTTGTTCCTCCCTAGGCTTATTCTTGTCTAATTAGGGTTTTTAACCAATCTTGTGGATCCAATACGTTCATTTTTGTCATGGGATGAACATTTTGGTCATTTTCGTCGTCCCTAGGCTTATTCTTGTCCAATTAGGGGTTTTAACCAATTTTGTGCATCCAATAGGTGTGTTTGTGTCATTGGATGAACATTCAGGTCATTTTGTTGCTCCATAGACTTATTCATGTCCAATTAGGGTTTTTAACCAATCTTGTGCATCCAATAAGTTCATTGGTGACATTGGATGTACATTTAGGTAATTTTCATCCACCCTAGGTTTATTCTTGTCCAATTAGGGTTTTTAACCAATTTTGTGCATCTAATAAGTTCATTTGTTTCATTGGATGTACATTTAGGTCATTTCCGTTCTCCCTAGGTTTGTTCTTGTCGAATTAGGGTTTTTAGCCAATCTAGTGCATCCAATAGGTGTGTTTTTGTTATTGGACAAACATTTACGTTATTTTGTTCTTCCCTAGGCTTATTCTTGTCCAACTAGGGTTTTTAACCAATCTTTTGCTTCCAATAGGTGTGTTTGTGTCATTGGATGAACATTTAGGTCATTTTGTTCCTCCCTAGGCTTATTCTTGTCCATTTAGGGTTTTTAACCAATCTTGTGCATCCAATAAGTTCATTTGTGTCATTTGATGAACACTTAGGTCTTTTACGTCCGCCCTAGTCTTTTTCTGTCCAATTAGGGTTTTAACCAATCTTGTGCATTCAATAAGTTCATTTGTGTCATTGGATGTGCATTTAGGTCTTTTTCATTCTCCCTAATCTTTTTCTTGGTAAATTAGGGTTTTTAAGTAGTCTAGTGCAACCAATAAGTTCATTTGTGTCATTGGATTTACATTTAGGTCATTTTCGTCCTCCCTAGGCTTATTCTTGTCCAATTAGGGTTTTTAAGCAATCTAGTGCATCCAATAAGTTCATTTTTGTCATTGGATGTACATTTAGGTCATTTTATTCCTCCCTAGGCTTATTCTGGTCCAATTAGGATTTTTAACCAATATTGTCCATCCAATAGGCGTGTTTGTGTTATTGGATGTACATTTAGGTCATTTTGTTCCTCCCTAAGCTTATTCTTGTCCAATTAGGGTTTTTAACCAATCTTGTGGATCCAGTACGTTCAATTGTGTCATTGGATCAACATTTATGTCTTTTTCGTCCTCCCTAGTCTTTTTCTTGTCCAATTAGGGTTTTTAAGCAATCTAGTGCATCCGTCAAGTTCATTTGTGTCATTAGATGTACATTTAGGCGATTCTCGTCCTCTCACGGCTTATTCTTGCCGAATTAGGGTTTTTAAGCAATCTTGTGCGTCCAATAAGTTCATTTGTGTCATTGGATTAACATTTAAGTCATTTTATTCCTCCCGAGCTTTATTCTTGTCCAATTATGGTTTTTTAGATATCTTGTGCATCCAATAGGTGTGTTTGTGTGATTGGATGAACATTTAGGTCATTTTCATCCTCGCTAGGCTTTTTCTTGTGCATCCAATAAGTTCCTTTGTGTCATTGGATGTACATTTAGGTCATTTTCGTTCTCCCTAGGCTTATTCTTGCCCAATTAGGGTTTTTAACCAATCTTGTGCATCCAATAAGTTCATTTGTGTCATTGGATGTACATTTAGGTCATTTTATTCCTCCCTAGGCTTATTCTTGTCCAATTAGGGTTTTAAACCCATAATGTCCATCCAATAGGTGTGTTTGTGTTATTGAATGAACATTTACATCATTTTGTTCTTCCCTAGGCATATTCTTGTCCAATTAGGGTTTTTAACCAATCATGTGCATCCAATAAGTTCATTTGTTTCATTGGATGTACATTTAGGTCATTTTCGTCCTCCCTAGGTTTATTCTTGTCGAATTAGGGTTTTTAACCAATCTTGTGCATCCAATAAGTTCATTTGTGTTATTCGATGAACATTTAGGTCTTTTTCGTTCTCCCTAATCTTTTTCTTGGTCAATTAGGGATTTTAAGCAATCTAGTGTATCCAATAAGTTCATTTGTGTCATTGGATGTACATTTAGGTCATTTTCGTCCTCCATAGGCTTATTCTGGTCCAATTAGGGTTTTTAGCCAATCTTGTGCATCTAATAGGTGTGTTTGTGTCATTGGATTAACATTTAGGGCATTTTGTTCCTCCCTAGGCTTATTCTTGTCCAATTAGGGTTTTTAAGCAATCTAGTGCATCCAATAAGTTCATTTGTGTCATTGGATGTACATTTAGGTCATTTTATTCCTCCCTTGGCTTATTCTTGTCCAATTAGGGTTTTTAACCCATAATGTCCATCCAATAGGTGTGTTTGTGTTATTGGATGAACATTTACATCATTTTGTTCTTCCCTAGGCTTATTCTTGTCCAATTAGGGTTTTTAACCAATCATTGCATCCAATAAGCTCATTTGTTTCATTGGATGTACATTTAGGTCATTTTCGTCCTCCCTAGGTTTATTCTTGTCGAATTAGGGTTTTTAACCAATCTTGTGCATCCAATAAGTTCATTTGTGTCATTCGATGAACATTTAGGTCTTTTTCGTTCTCCCTAATCTTTTTCTTGGTCAATTAGGGATTTTAAGTAATCTAGTGCATCCAATAAGTTAATTTGTGTCATTGGATGAACGTTTAGGTCATTTTGTTCCTCCCTAGGCTTATTCTTGTCCATTTAGGGTTTTTAACCAATCTTGTGCATCCAATAAGTTTATTTGTGTCATTGGATGTACATTTAGGTCATTTTCGTCCTCCCTAGGCTTATTCTTGTCCAATTTGGGTTTTTAAGCAATCTAGTGCATCCAATAAGTTCATTTGTGTCATTGGATGTACATTTAGGTCATTTTATTCCTCCCTAGGCTTATTCTTGTCCAATTAGGGTTTTTAACCAATCTTGTGCATCCACTAAGTTCATTTGTGTCATTGGATGTGCATTTAGGTTATTTTCGTTCTCCCTTGGCTTATTCTTGTCGAATTAGGGTTTTTAACCAATCTTGTGCATCCAATAAGTTCATTTGTGTCATTGGATGAACATTTAGGTCTTTTTCGTCCTCCTTAGTCTTTTTCTTGTCCAATTAGGGTTTTTAACCAATCTTGTGCATCCACTAAGTTCATTTGTGTCATTGGATGTGCATTTAGGTTATTTTCCTTCTCCCTAGGCTTATTCTTGTCTAATTAGGGTTTTTAACCAATCTTGTGCATCCAATAGGTGTGTTTGTGTCATTAGATGAACATTAAGGTCATTTTGTTCCTCCTTAGGCTTATTCTTGTTTAATTATGGTTTTTAACCAATCTTGTGGATCCAATACGTTCATTTTTGTCATGGGATGAACATTTTGGTCATTTTCGTCGTCCCTAGGCTTATTCTTGTCCAATTAGGGGTTTTAACCAATTTTGCGCATCCAATAGGTGTGTTTGTGTCATTGGATGTACATTTAGGTCATTTTCGTTCTCCCTAGGTTTATTCTTGTCGAATTAGGGTTGTTAGCCAATCTTGTGCATCTAATAAGTTCATTTGTTTCATTGGATGTACATTTAGGTCATTTCCGTTCTCCCTAGGTTTGTTCTTGTCGAATTTGGGTTTTTAGCCAATCTTGTGCATCCAATAGGTGTCTTTGTGTTATTGGATGAACATTTACGTTATTTTGTTCTTCCCTAGGCTTATTCTTGTCCATTTAGGGTTTTTAACCAATCTTGTGCATCCAATAAGTTCATTTGTGTCATTGGATGTACATTTAGGTCATTTTCGTCCTCCCTAGGCTTATTCTTGTCCAATTTGGGTTTTTAAGCAATCTAGTGCATCCAATAAGTTCATTTGTGTCATTGGATGTACATTTAGGTCATTTTATTCCTCCCTAGGCTTATTCTTGTCCAATTAGGGTTTTTAACCAATCTTGTGCATCCACTAAGTTCATTTTTGTTATGGGACGAACATTTTGGTAATTTTCGTCGTCCCGAGGCATATTCTTGTCCAATTAGGGGTTTTAACCAATTTTGTGCATCCAATAGATGTGTTTGTGTCATTGGATGAACATTCAGGTTATTTTGTTGCTCCATAGGCTTATTCTTGTCCAATTAGGGTTTTTAACCAATCTTGTGCATCCAATAAGTTCATTTGTGTCATTGGTTGTACATTTAGGTAATTGTCATCCCCCCTAGGTTTATTCTTGTCCAATTAGGGTTTTTAACCAATCTTGCGCATCTAATAAGTTCATTTGTTTCATTGGATGTACATTTAGGTCATTTTCGTTCTCCCTAGGTTTATTCTTGTCGAATTAGGGATTTTAGCCAATCTTGTGCATCTTTTTCTTGTCCAATTAGGGTTTTTAACCAATCTTGTGCATCCACTAAGTTCATTTGTGTCATCGGATGTGCATTTAGGTTATTTTCGTTCTCCCTAGGCTTATTCTTGTCCAATTAGGGTTTTTAACCAATCTTGTGCTTCTAATTGGTGTGTTTGTGTCATTGGAAGATCATTTAGGTCATTTTGTTCCTCCCTAGGCTTATTCTTGTCCAAATTAGGGTTTTTAACGAATGTTTTAATTCCAATAGGTGTGTTTGGTTCATTGGATGAACATTCAGGTCCTTTTGTTGCTCTATAGGCTTATTCTTGTCCAATTAGGGTTTTTAACCAATCTTGTGCTTCCAATAAGTTCATTTGTGTCATTGGATGTACATTTAGGTCATTTTCGTTCTCCCTAGGTTTATTCTCGTCGAATTAGGGTTTAGCCAATCTTGTGCATCTAATAGGTGTGTTTGTGTCATTGGATGAACGTTTAGGTCATTTTGTTCCTCCCTAGGCTTATTCTTGTCCATTTAGGGTTTTTAACCAATCTTGTGCATCCAATAAGTTCATTTGTGTCATTGGATGTACATTTAGGTCATTTTCGTTCTCCCTAGGCTTATTCTTGTCCAATTTGGGTTTTTAAGCAATCTAGTGCATCCAATAAGTTCATTTGTGTCATTGGATGTACATTTAGGTCATTTTATTCCTCCCTAGGCTTATTCTTGTCCAATTAGGGTTTTTAACCAATCTTGTGCATCCACTAAGTTCATTTGTGTCATTGGATGTGCATTTAGGTTATTTTCGTTCTCCCTTGGCTTATTCTTGTCGAATTAGGGTTTTTAACCAATCTTGTGCATCCAATAAGTTCATTTGTGTCATTGGATGAACATTTAGGTCTTTTTCGTCCTCCCTAGTCTTTTTCTTGTTCAATTAGGGTTTTTAACCAATCTTGTGCATCCACTAAGTTCATTTGTGTCATTGGATGTGCATTTAGGTTATTTTCATTCTCCCTAGGCTTATTCTTGTCTAATTAGTGTTTTTAACCAATCTTGTGCATCCAATAGGTGTGTTTGTGTCATTAGATGAACATTAAGGTCATTTTGTTCCTCCCTAGGCTTATTCTTGTCTAATTAGGGTTTTTAACCAATCTTGTGGATCCAATACGTTCATTTTTGTCATGGGATGAACATTTTGGTCATTTTCGTCGTCCCTAGGCTTATTCTTGTCCAATTAGGGGTTTTAACCAATTTTGTGCATCCAATAGGTGTGTTTGTGTCATTGGATGAACATTCAGGTCATTTTGTTGCTCCATAGGCTTATTCATGTCCAATTAGGGTTTTTAACCAATCTTGTGCATCCTATAAGTTCATTGGTGTCATTGGATGTACATTTAGGTAATTTTCATCCACCCTAGGTTTATTCTTGTCCAATTAGGGTTTTAAACCAATCTTGTGCATCTAATAAGTTCATTTGTTTCATTCGATGTACATTTAGGTCATTTCCGTTCTCCCTAGGTTTGTTCTTGTCGAATTAGAGTTTTTAGCCAACCTTGTGCATCCAATAGGTGTGTTTGTGTTATTGGATGAACATTTACGTTATTTTGTTCTTCCCTAGGCTTATTCTTGTCCAACTAGGGTTTTTAACCAATCTTGTGCATCCAATAAGTTCAGTTGTGTCATTGGATGAACATTTAGGTCTTTTTCGTTCTCCCTAGGCTTATTCTTGTCCAAATATGGTTTTTAACCAATCTTTTGCTTCCAATAGGTGTGTTTGTGTCATTGGATGAACATTTAGGTCATTTTGTTCCTCCCTAGGCTTATTCTTGTCTAATTAGGGTTTTTAACCAATCTTGTGGATTCAATACGTTCATTTTTGTTATGGGACGAACATTTTGGTAATTTTCGTCGTCCCTAGGCATATTCTTGTCCAATTAGGCGTTTTAACCAATTTTGTGCATCCGATAGATGTGTTTGTGTCATTGGATGAACATTCAGGTTATTTTGTTGCTCCATAGGCTTATTCTTGTCCAATTAGGGTTTTTAACCAATCTTGTGCATCCAATAAGTTCATTTGTGTCATTGGATGTACATTTAGGTAATTGTCATCCTCCCTAGGTTTATTCTTGTCCAATTTGGGTTTTTAACCAATCTTGCGCATCTAATAAGTTCATTTGTTTCATTGGATGTACATTTAGGTCATTTTCGTTCTCCCTAGGTTTATTCTTGTTGAATTAGGGATTTTAGCCAATCTTGTGCATCTTTTTCTTGTCCAATTAGGGTTTTTAACCAATCTTGTGCATCCACTAAGTTCATTTGTGTCATCGGATGTGCATTTAGGTTATTTTCGTTCTCCCTAGGCTTATTCTTGTCCAATTAGGGTTTTTAACCAATCTTGTGCTTCTAATTGGTGTGTTTGTGTCATTGGAAGATCATTTAGGTCATTTTGTTCCTCCCTAGGCTTATTCTTGTCCAAATTAGGGTTTTTAACGAATGTTTTAATTCCAATAGGTGTGTTTGGTTCATTGGATGAACATTCAGGTCCTTTTGTTGCTCTATAGGCTTATTCTTGTCCAATTAGGGTTTTTAACCAATCTTGTGCTTCCAATAAGTTCATTTGTGTCATTGGATGTACATTTAGGTCATTTTCGTTCTCCCTAGGTTTATTCTCGTCGAATTAGGGTTTAGCCAATCTTGTGCATCTAATAGGTGTGTTTGTGTCATTGGATGAACGTTTAGGTCATTTTGTTCCTCCCTAGGCTTATTCTTGTCCATTTAGGGTTTTTAACCAATCTTGTGCATCCAATAAGTTCATTTGTGTCATTGGATGTACATTTAGGTCATTTTCGTTCTCCCTAGGCTTATTCTTGTCCAATTTGGGTTTTTAAGCAATCTAGTGCATCCAATAAGTTCATTTGTGTCATTGGATGTACATTTAGGTCATTTTATTCCTCCCTAGGCTTATTCTTGTCCAATTAGGGTTTTTAACCAATCTTGTGCATCCACTAAGTTCATTTGTGTCATTGGATGTGCATTTAGGTTATTTTCGTTCTCCCTTGGCTTATTCTTGTCGAATTAGGGTTTTTAACCAATCTTGTGCATCCAATAAGTTCATTTGTGTCATTGGATGAACATTTAGGTCTTTTTCGTCCTCCCTAGTCTTTTTCTTGTTCAATTAGGGTTTTTAACCAATCTTGTGCATCCACTAAGTTCATTTGTGTCATTGGATGTGCATTTAGGTTATTTTCATTCTCCCTAGGCTTATTCTTGTCTAATTAGTGTTTTTAACCAATCTTGTGCATCCAATAGGTGTGTTTGTGTCATTAGATGAACATTAAGGTCATTTTGTTCCTCCCTAGGCTTATTCTTGTCTAATTAGGGTTTTTAACCAATCTTGTGGATCCAATACGTTCATTTTTGTCATGGGATGAACATTTTGGTCATTTTCGTCGTCCCTAGGCTTATTCTTGTCCAATTAGGGGTTTTAACCAATTTTGTGCATCCAATAGGTGTGTTTGTGTCATTGGATGAACATTCAGGTCATTTTGTTGCTCCATAGGCTTATTCATGTCCAATTAGGGTTTTTAACCAATCTTGTGCATCCTATAAGTTCATTGGTGTCATTGGATGTACATTTAGGTAATTTTCATCCACCCTAGGTTTATTCTTGTCCAATTAGGGTTTTAAACCAATCTTGTGCATCTAATAAGTTCATTTGTTTCATTCGATGTACATTTAGGTCATTTCCGTTCTCCCTAGGTTTGTTCTTGTCGAATTAGGGTTTTTAGCCAACCTTGTGCATCCAATAGGTGTGTTTGTGTTATTGGATGAACATTTACGTTATTTTGTTCTTCCCTAGGCTTATTCTTGTCCAACTAGGGTTTTTAACCAATCTTGTGCATCCAATAAGTTCAGTTGTGTCATTGGATGAACATTTAGGTCTTTTTCGTTCTCCCTAGGCTTATTCTTGTCCAAATATGGTTTTTAACCAATCTTTTGCTTCCAATAGGTGTGTTTGTGTCATTGGATGAACATTTAGGTCATTTTGTTCCTCCCTAGGCTTATTCTTGTCTAATTAGGGTTTTTAACCAATCTTGTGGATTCAATACGTTCATTTTTGTTATGGGACGAACATTTTGGTAATTTTCGTCGTCCCTAGGCATATTCTTGTCCAATTAGGCGTTTTAACCAATTTTGTGCATCCGATAGATGTGTTTGTGTCATTGGATGAACATTCAGGTTATTTTGTTGCTCCATAGGCTTATTCTTGTCCAATTAGGGTTTTTAACCAATCTTGTGCATCCAATAAGTTCATTTGTGTCATTGGATGTACATTTAGGTAATTGTCATCCTCCCTAGGTTTATTCTTGTCCAATTTGGGTTTTTAACCAATCTTGCGCATCTAATAAGTTCATTTGTTTCATTGGATGTACATTTAGGTCATTTTCGTTCTCCCTAGGTTTATTCTTGTTGAATTAGGGATTTTAGCCAATCTTGTGCATCTTTTTCTTGTCCAATTAGGGTTTTTAACCAATCTTGTGCATCCACTAAGTTCATTTGTGTCATCGGATGTGCATTTAGGTTATTTTCGTTCTCCCTAGGCTTATTCTTGTCCAATTAGGGTTTTTAACCAATCTTGTGCTTCTAATTGGTGTGTTTGTGTCATTGGATGATCATTTAGGTCATTTTGTTCCTCCCTAGGCTTATTCTTGTCCAAATTAGGGTTTTTAACCAATTTTTTGCTTCCAATAGGTGTGTTTGGTTCATTGGATGAACATTCAGGTCATTTTGTTGCTCTATAGGCTTAATCTTGTCCAATTAGGGTTTTTAACCAATCTTGTGCATCTAATAAGTTCATTTGTTTCATTGGATGTACATTTAGGTCATTTTCGTTCTCCCTAGGTTTATTCTTGTCGAATTAGAGTTGTTAGCCAATCTTGCGCATCTAATAGGTATGTTTGTGTCATTGGATGAACGTTTAGGTCATTTTGTTCCTCCCTAGGCTTATTCTTGTCCATTTAGGGTTTTTAACCAATCTTGTGCATCCAATAAGTTCATTTGTGTCATTGGATGTACATTTAGGTCATTTTCGTCCTCCCTAGGCTTATTCTTGTCCAATTTGGGTTTTTAAGCAATCTAGTGCATCCAATAAGTTCATTTGTGTCATTGGATGTACATTTAGGTCATTTTATTCCTCCCTAGGCTTATTCTTGTCCAATTATGGTTTTTAACCAATCTTGTGCATCCACTAAGTTCATTTGTGTCATTGGATGTGCATTTAGGTTATTTTCGTTCTCCCTTGGCTTATTGTTGTCGAATTAGGGTTTTTAACCAATCTTGTGCATCCAATAAGTTCATTTGTGTCATTGGATGAACATTTAGGTCTTTTTCGTCCTCCCTAGTCTTTTTCTTGTCCAATTAGGGTTTTTAACCAATCTTGTGCATCCACTAAGTTCATTTGTGTCATTGGATGTGCATTTAGGTTATTTTCATTCTCCCTAGGCTTATTCTTGTCTAATTAGTGTTTTTAACCAATCTTGTGCATCCAATAGGTGTGTTTGTGTCATTAGATGAACATTAAGGTCATTTTGTTCCTCCCTAGGCTTATTCTTGTCTAATTAGGGTTTTTAACCAATCTTGTGGATCCATTACGTTCATTTTTGTCATGGGATGAACATTTTGGTCATTTTCGTCGTCCCTAGGCTTATTCTTGTCCAATTAGGGGTTTTAACCAATTTTGTGCATCCAATAGGTGTGTTTGTGTCATTGGATGAACATTCAGGTCATTTTGTTGCTCCATAGGCTTATTCATGTCCAATTAGGGTTTTTAACCAATCTTGTGCATCCTATAAGTTCATTGGTGTCATTGGATGTACATTTAGGTAATTTTCATCCACCCTAGGTTTATTCTTGTCCAATTAGGGTTTTAAACCAATCTTGTGCATCTAATAAGTTCATTTGTTTCATTCGATGTACATTTAGGTCATTTCCGTTCTCCCTAGGTTTGTTCTTGTCGAATTAGGGTTTTTAGCCAACCTTGTGCATCCAATAGGTGTGTTTGTGTTATTGGATGAACATTTACGTTATTTTGTTCTTCCCTAGGCTTATTCTTGTCCAACTAGGGTTTTTAACCAATCTTGTGCATCCAATAAGTTCAGTTGTGTCATTGGATGAACATTTAGGTCTTTTTCGTTCTCCCTAGGCTTATTCTTGCCCAAATATGGTTTTTAACCAATCTTTTGCTTCCAATAGGTGTGTTTGTGTCATTGGATGAACATTTAGGTCATTTTGTTCCTCCCTAGGCTTACTCTTGTCTAATTAGGGTTTTTAACCAATCTTGTGGATTCAATACGTTCATTTTTGTTATGGGACGAACATTTTGGTAATTTTCGTCGTCCCTAGGCATATTCTTGTCCAATTAGGGGTTTTAACCAATTTTGTGCATCCAATAGATGTGTTTGTGTCATTGGATGAACATTCAGGTTATTTTGTTGCTCCATAGGCTTATTCTTGTCCAATTAGGGTTTTTAACGAATCTTGTGCATCCAATAAGTTCATTTGTGTCATTGGATGTACATTTAGGTAATTGTCATCCTCCCTAGGTTTATTCATGTCCAATTAGGGTTTTTAACCAATCTTGCGCATCTAATAAGTTCATTTGTTTCATTGGATGTACATTTAGGTCATTTTCGTTCTCCCTATGTTTATTCTTGTCGAATTAGGGATTTTAGCCAATCTTGTGCATCTTTTTCTTGTCCAATTAGGGTTTTTAACCAATCTTGTGCTTCTAATTGGTGTGTTTGGGTCATTGGATGATCATTTAGGTCATTTTGTTTCTCCCTAGGCTTATTCTTGTCCAAATTAGGGTTTTTAACCAATTTTTTAATTCCAATAGGTGTGTTTGGTTCATTGGATGACAATTCAGGTCCTTTTGTTGCTCTATAGGCTTATTCTTGTCCAATTAGGGTTTTTAACCAATCTTGTGCTTCCAATAAGTTCATTTGTGTCATTGGATGTACATTTAGGTCATTTTCGTTCTCCCTAGGTTTAATCTAGTGGAATTAGGGTTTAGCCAGTCTTGTGCATCTAATAGGTGTGTTTGTGTCATTGGATGAACATTTAGGTCATTTTGTTCCTCCCTAGGCTTATTCTTGTCCATTTAGGGTTTTTAACCAATCTTGTGCATCCAATAAGTTTATTTGTGTCATTGGATATACATTTAGGTCATTTTCGTCCTCCCTAGGCTTATTCTTGTCCAATTAGGGTTTTTGACCAATATTGTCCCTCCAATAGGTGTGTTTGTGTTATTGGATGAACACTTACGTCATTTTGTTCTTCCCTAGGCTTATTCTTGTCCAATTAGGGTTTTTAACCAATCTTGTGCATCCAATAAGTTCATGTGTGTCATTGGATGTACATTTAGGTCATTTTCGTTCTCCCTAGGCTTATTCTTGTCCAATTAGGCTTTTTAACCAATCTTGTGCATCCAATAGGTGTGTTTGTGTCAATGGATGAACATTTAGGTCATTTTGTTCCTCCCTAGGCTTATTCTTGTCTAATTAGGGTTTTTAACCAATCTTGTGGATCCAATACGTTCATTTTTGTTATGGGATGAACATTTTGGTCATTTTCGTCGTCCCTAGGCTTATTCTTGTCCAATTAGGGGTTTTAACCAATTTTGTGCATCCAATAGGTGTGTTTGTGTCACTAGATGAACATTCAGGTCATTTGGTTGCTCCATAGGCTTATTCTTGTCCAATTAGGGTTTTTAACCAATCTTGTGCATCCAATAAGTTCATTTGTGTCATTGGATGTACATTTAGGTAATTGTCATCCTCCCTAGGTTTATTGTTGTCCAATTAGGGTTTTTAACCAATCTTGTGCATCTAATAAGTTCATTTGTTTCATTGGATGTACATTTAGGTCATTTTGTTCCTCCCTAGGCTTATTCTTGTCCATTTAAGGTTTTTAACCAATCTTGTGCATCCAATAAGTTCATTTGTGTTATTTGATGAACACTTAGGTCTTTTTTGTCCTCCCTAGTCTTTTTCTGTCCAATTAGGGTTTTAACCAATCTTGTGCATTCAATAAGTTCATTTGTGTCATTGGATGTACATTTATGTCTTTTTCATTCTCCCTAATCTTTTTCTTGGTCAATTAGGGTTTTTAAGTAGTCTAGTGCATCCAATAAGTTCATTTGTGTCATTGGATTTACATTTAGGTCATTTTCGTCCTCCCTAGGCTTATTCTTGTCCAATTAGGGTTTTTAAGCAATCTAGTGCATCCAATAAGTTCATTTTTGTCATTGGATGTACATTTAGGTCATTTTATTCCCCCCTAGGCTTATTCTGGTCCAATTAGGGTTTTTAACCAATATTGTCCATCCAATAGGCGTGTTTGTGTTATTGGATGTACATTTAGGTCATTTTGTTCCTCCCTAAGCTTATTCTTGTCCAATTAGGGTTTTTAACCAATCTTGTGGATCCAGTACGTTCATTTGTGTCGTTGGATCAACATTTATGTCTTTTTCGTTCTCCCTAGTCTTTTTCTTGTCCAATTAGGGTTTTTAAGCAATCTAGTGCATCCATCAAGTTCATTTTTGTCCTTAGATGTACATTTAGGCGATTTTCGTCCTCTCACGGCTTATTCTTGCCGAATTAGGGTTTTTAAGCAATCTTGTGCGTCCAATAAGTTCATTTGTGTCATTGGATTAACATTTAAGTCATTTTAGTCCTCCCTAGCTTTATTCTTGTCCAATTAGGGTTTTTTAGACATCTTGTGCATCCAATAGGTGTGTTTGTGTGATTGGATGAACATTTAGGTCATTTTCATCCTCGCTAGGCTTTTTCTTGTTCATCCAATAAGTTCCTTTGTGTCATTGGATGTACATTTAGGTCATTTTTGTTCTCCCTAGGCTTATTCTTGCCCAATTAGGGTTTTTAACCAATCTTGTGCATCCAATAAGTTCATTTGTGTCATTGGATGAACATTTAGGTCTTTTTCGTTCTCCTTAAGCTTATTCTTGTCCAATTTGGGTTTTAAAGCAATCTAGTGCATCCAATAAGTTCATTTGTGTCATTGGATGTACATTTAGGTCATTTTATTCCTCTCTAGGCTTATTCTTGTCCAATTATGGTTTTTAATCCATAATGTCCATCCAATAGGTGTGTTTGTGTTATTGGATGAACATTTACATCATTTTGTTCTTCCGTAGGCTTATTCTTGTCCAATTAGGGTTTTTAACCAATCATGTGCATCCAATAAGTTCATTTGTTTCATTGGATGTACATTTAGGTCATTTTCGTCCTCCTTAGGTTTATTCTTGTCGAATTAGGGTTTTTAACCAATCTTTTGCATCCAATAAGTTCATTTGTGTTATTCGATGAACATTTAGGTCTTTTTTGTTCTCCCTAATCTTTTTCTTGGTCAATTAGGGATTTTAAGCAATCTAGTGCATCCAATAAGTTCATTTGTGTCATTGGATGTACATTTAGGTCCTTTTCGTCCTCCCTAGGCTTATTCTTGTCCAATTAGGGCTTTTAACCAATCTTGTGCATCTAATAAGTTCATTTGTTTCGTTGGATGTACATTTAGGTCATTTTGGTTCTCCCTAGGTTTATTCTTGTCGAATTAGGGTTGTTAGCCAATCTTGCGCATCTAATAGGTATGTTTGTGTCATTGGATGAACGTTTAGGTCATTTTGTTCCTCCCTAGGCTTATTCTTGTCCATTTAGGGTTTTTAACCAATCTTGTGCATCCAATAAGTTCATTTGTGTCATTGGATGTACATTTAGGTCATTTTATTCCTCCCTAGGCTTATTCTTGTCCAATTAAGGTTTTTAACCAATCTTGTGCATCCACTAAGTTCATTTGTGTCATTGGATGTGCATTTAGGTTATTTTCGTTCTCCTTTGGCTTATTCTTGTCGAATTAGGGTTTTTAACCAATCTTGTGCATCCAATAAGTTCATTTGTGTCATTGGATGAACATTTAGGTCTTTTTCGTCCTCCTTAGTCTTTTTCTTGTCTAATTAGGGTTTTTAACCAATCTTGTGCATCCAATTGGTGTGTTTCTGTCATTAGATGAACATTAAGGTCATTTTGTTCCTCCCTAGGCTTATTCTTGTCTAATTAGGGTTTTTAACCAATCTTGTGGATCCAATACGTTCATTTTTGTCATGGGATGAACATTTTCGTCATTTTCGTCGTCCCTAGGCTTATTCTTGTCCAATTAGGGGTTTTAACCAATTTTGTGCATCCAATAGGTGTGTTTGTGTCATTGGATGAACATTCAGGTCATTTTGTTGCTCCATAGGCTTATTCATGGCCAATTAGGGTTTTTAACCAATCTTGTGCATCCAATAAGTTCATTTGTGTCATTGGATGTACATTTAGGTAATTTTCATCCACCCTAGGTTTATTCTTGTCCAATTAGGGTTTTAAACCAATCTTGTGCATCTAATAAGTTCATTTGTTTCATTCGATGTACATTTAGGTCATTTCCGTTCTCCCTAGGTTTGTTCTTGTCGAATTAGGGTTTTTAGCCAACCTTGTGCATCCAATAGGTGTGTTTGTGTTATTGGATGAACATTTACGTTATTTTGTTCTTCCCTAGGCTTATTCTTGTCCAACTAGGGTTTTTAACCAATCTTGTGCATCCAATAAGTTCAGTTGTGTCATTGGATGAACATTTAGGTCTTTTTCGTTCTCCCTTGGCTTATTCTTGTCCAAATAGGGTTTTTAACCAATCATTTGCTTCCAATAGGTGTGTTTGTGGCATTGGATGAACATTTAGGTTATTTTGTTCCTCCCTAGGCTTATTCTTGTCTAATTAGGGTTATTAACCAATCTTGTGGATTCAATACGTTCATTTTTGTTATGGGACGAACATTTTGGTAATTTTCGTCGTCCCTAGGCATATTCTTGTCCAATTAGGGGTTTTAACCAATTTTGTGCATCCAATAGATGTGTTTGTGTCATTGGATGAACATTCAGGTTATTTTGTTGCTCCGTAGGCTTATTCTTGTCCAATTAGGGTTTTTAACTAATCTTGTGCATCCAATAAGTTCATTTGTGTCATTGGATGTACATTTAGGTAATTGTCATCCTCCCTAGGTTTATTCTTGTCCAATTAGGGTTTTTAACCAATCTTGCGCATCTAATAAGTTCATTTGTTTCATTGGATGTACATTTAGGTCATTTTCGTTCTCCCTAGGTTTATTCTTGTCGAATTAGGGATTTTAGCCAATCTTGTGCATCTTTTTCTTGTCCAATTAGGGTTTTTAACCAATCTTGTGCATCCACTAAGTTCATTTGTGTCATCGGATGTGCATTTAGGTTATTTTCGTTCTCCCTAGGCTTATTCTTGTCCAATTAGGGTTTTTAACCAATCTTGTGCTTCTAATTGGTGTGTTTGTGTCATTGGATGATCATTTAGGTCATTTTGTTCCTCCCTAGGCTTATTCTTGTCCAAATTAGGGTTTTTAACCAATTTTTTGCTTCCAATAGGTGTGTTTGGTTCATTGGATGAACATTCAGGTCATTTTGTTGCTCTATAGGCTTAATCTTGTCCAATTAGGGTTTTTAACCAATCTTGTGCATCTAATAAGTTCATTTGTTTCATTGGATGTACATTTAGGTCATTTTCGTTCTCCCTAGGTTTATTCTTGTCGAATTAGAGTTGTTAGCCAATCTTGCGCATCTAATAGGTATGTTTGTGTCATTGGATGAACGTTTAGGTCATTTTGTTCCTCCCTAGGCTTATTCTTGTCCATTTAGGGTTTTTAACCAATCTTGTGCATCCAATAAGTTCATTTGTGTCATTGGATGTACATTTAGGTCATTTTCGTCCTCCCTAGGCTTATTCTTGTCCAATTTGGGTTTTTAAGCAATCTAGTGCATCCAATAAGTTCATTTGTGTCATTGGATGTACATTTAGGTCATTTTATTCCTCCCTAGGCTTATTCTTGTCCAATTAGGGTTTTTAACCAATCTTGTGCATCCACTAAGTTCATTTTTGTTATGGGACGAACATTTTGGTAATTTTCGTCGTCCCGAGGCATATTCTTGTCCAATTAGGGGTTTTAACCAATTTTGTGCATCCAATAGATGTGTTTGTGTCATTGGATGAACATTCAGGTTATTTTGTTGCTCCATAGGCTTATTCTTGTCCAATTAGGGTTTTTAACGAATCTTGTGCATCCAATAAGTTCATTTGTGTCATTGGATGTACATTTAGGTAATTGTCATCCTCCCTAGGTTTATTCATGTCCAATTAGGGTTTTTAACCAATCTTGCGCATCTAATAAGTTCATTTGTTTCATTGGATGTACATTTAGGTCATTTTCGTTCTCCCTATGTTTATTCTTGTCGAATTAGGGATTTTAGCCAATCTTGTGCATCTTTTTCTTGTCCAATTAGGGTTTTTAACCAATCTTGTGCTTCTAATTGGTGTGTTTGGGTCATTGGATGATCATTTAGGTCATTTTGTTTCTCCCTAGGCTTATTCTTGTCCAAATTAGGGTTTTTAACCAATTTTTTAATTCCAATAGGTGTGTTTGGTTCATTGGATGACAATTCAGGTCCTTTTGTTGCTCTATAGGCTTATTCTTGTCCAATTAGGGTTTTTAACCAATCTTGTGCTTCCAATAAGTTCATTTGTGTCATTGGATGTACATTTAGGTCATTTTCGTTCTCCCTAGGTTTACTCTAGTGGAATTAGGGTTTAGCCAGTCTTGTGCATCTAATAGGTGTGTTTGTGTCATTGGATGAACATTTAGGTCATTTTGTTCCTCCCTAGGCTTATTCTTGTCCATTTAGGGTTTTTAACCAATCTTGTGCATCCAATAAGTTTATTTGTGTCATTGGATATACATTTAGGTCATTTTCGTCCTCCCTAGGCTTATTCTTGTCCAATTAGGCTTTTTAACCAATCTTGTCCCTCCAATAGGTGTGTTTGTGTTATTGGATGAACATTTAGGTCATTTTGTACCTCCCTAGGCTTATTCTTGTCTAATTAGGGTTTTTAACCAATCTTGTGGATCCAATACGTTCATTTTTGTTATGGGATGAACATTTTGGTCATTTTCGTCGTCCCTAGGCTTATTCTTGTCCAATTAGGGGTTTTAACCAATTTTGTGCATCCAATAGGTGTGTTTGTGTCACTAGATGAACATTCAGGTCATTTGGTTGCTCCATAGGCTTATTCTTGTCCAATTAGGGTTTTTAACCAATCTTGTGCATCCAATAAGTTCATTTGTGTCATTGGATGTACATTTAGGTAATTGTCATCCTCCCTAGGTTTATTGTTGTCCAATTAGGGTTTTTAACCAATCTTGTGCATCTAATAAGTTCATTTGTTTCATTGGATGTACATTTAGGTCATTTTGTTCCTCCCTAGGCTTATTCTTGTCCATTTAAGGTTTTTAACCAATCTTATGCATCCAATAAGTTCATTTGTGTTATTTGATGAACACTTAGGTCTTTTTTGTCCTCCCTAGTCTTTTTCTGTCCAATTAGGGTTTTAACCAATCTTGTGCATTCAATAAGTTCATTTGTGTCATTGGATGTACATTTAGGTCTTTTTCATTCTCCCTAATCTTTTTCTTGGTCAATTAGGGTTTTTAAGTAGTCTAGTGCATCCAATAAGTTCATTTGTGTCATTGGATTTACATTTAGGTCATTTTCGTCCTCCCTAGGCTTATTCTTGTCCAATTAGGGTTTTTAAGCAATCTAGTGCATCCAATAAGTTCATTTTTGTCATTGGATGTACATTTAGGTCATTTTATTCCCCCCTAGGCTTATTCTGGTCCAATTAGGGTTTTTAACCAATATTGTCCATCCAATAGGCGTGTTTGTGTTATTGGATGTACATTTAGGTCATTTTGTTCCTCCCTAAGCTTATTCTTGTCCAATTAGGGTTTTTAACCAATCTTGTGGATCCAGTACGTTCATTTGTGTCGTTGGATCAACATTTATGTCTTTTTCGTTCTCCCTAGTCTTTTTCTTGTCCAATTAGGGTTTTTAAGCAATCTAGTGCATCCATCAAGTTCATTTTTGTCCTTAGATGTACATTTAGGCGATTTTCGTCCTCTCACTGCTTATTCTTGCCGAATTAGGGTTTTTAAGCAATCTTGTGCGTCCAATAAGTTCATTTGTGTCATTGGATTAACATTTAAGTCATTTTAGTCCTCCCTAGCTTTATTCTTGTCCAATTAGGGTTTTTTAGACATCTTGTGCATCCAATAGGTGTGTTTGTGTGATTCGATGAACATTTAGGTCATTTTCATCCTCGCTAGGCTTTTTCTTGTTCATCCAATAAGTTCCTTTGTGTCATTGGATGTACATTTAGGTCATTTTTGTTCTCCCTAGGCTTATTCTTGCCCAATTAGGGTTTTTAACCAATCTTGTGCATCCAATAAGTTCATTTGTGTCATTGGATGAACATTTAGGTCTTTTTCGTTCTCCTTAAGCTTATTCTTGTCCAATTTGGGTTTTTAAGCAATCTAGTGCATCCAATAAGTTCATTTGTGTCATTGGATGTACATTTAGGTCATTTTATTCCTCTCTAAGCTTATTCTTGTCCAATTAGGGTTTTTAACCCATAATGTCCATCCAATAGGTGTGTTTGTGTTATTGGATGAACATTTACATCATTTTGTTCTTCCGTAGGCTTATTCTTGTCCAATTAGGGTTTTTAACCAATCATGTGCATCCAATAAGTTCATTTGTTTCATTGGATGTACATTTAGGTCATTTTCGTCCTCCTTAGGTTTATTCTTGTCGAATTAGGGTTTTTAACCAATCTTTTGCATCCAATAAGTTCATTTGTATTATTCGATGAACATTTAGGTCTTTTTTGTTCTCCCTAATCTTTTTCTTGGTCAATTAGGGATTTTAAGCAATCTAGTGCATCCAATAAGTTCATTTGTGTCATTGGATGTACATTTAGGTCCTTTTCGTCCTCCCTAGGCTTATTCTTGTCCAATTAGGGCTTTTAACCAATCTTGTGCATCTAATAAGTTCATTTGTTTCGTTGGATGTACATTTAGGTCATTTTGGTTCTCCCTAGGTTTATTCTTGTCGAATTAGGGTTGTTAGCCAATCTTGCGCATCTAATAGGTATGTTTGTGTCATTGGATGAACGTTTAGGTCATTTTGTTCCTCCCTAGGCTTATTCTTGTCCATTTAGGGTTTTTAACCAATCTTGTGCATCCAATAAGTTCATTTGTGTCATTGGATGTACATTTAGGTCATTTTCGTCCTCCCTAGGCTTATTCTTGTCCAATTTGGGTTTTTAAGCAATCTAGTGCATCCAATAAGTTCATTTGTGTCATTGGATGTACATTTAGGTCATTTTATTCCTCCCTAGGCTTATTCTTGTCCAATTAGGGTTTTTAACCAATCTTGTGCATCCACTAAGTTCATTTTTGTTATGGGACGAACATTTTGGTAATTTTCGTCGTCCCGAGGCATATTCTTGTCCAATTAGGGGTTTTAACCAATTTTGTGCATCCAATAGATGTGTTTGTGTCATTGGATGAACATTCAGGTTATTTTGTTGCTCCATAGGCTTATTCTTGTCCAATTAGGGTTTTTAACGAATCTTGTGCATCCAATAAGTTCATTTGTGTCATTGGATGTACATTTAGGTAATTGTCATCCTCCCTAGGTTTATTCATGTCCAATTAGGGTTTTTAACCAATCTTGCGCATCTAATAAGTTCATTTGTTTCATTGGATGTACATTTAGGTCATTTTCGTTCTCCCTATGTTTATTCTTGTCGAATTAGGGATTTTAGCCAATCTTGTGCATCTTTTTCTTGTCCAATTAGGGTTTTTAACCAATCTTGTGCTTCTAATTGGTGTGTTTGGGTCATTGGATGATCATTTAGGTCATTTTGTTTCTCCCTAGGCTTATTCTTGTCCAAATTAGGGTTTTTAACCAATTTTTTAATTCCAATAGGTGTGTTTGGTTCATTGGATGACAATTCAGGTCCTTTTGTTGCTCTATAGGCTTATTCTTGTCCAATTAGGGTTTTTAACCAATCTTGTGCTTCCAATAAGTTCATTTGTGTCATTGGATGTACATTTAGGTCATTTTCGTTCTCCCTAGGTTTACTCTAGTGGAATTAGGGTTTAGCCAGTCTTGTGCATCTAATAGGTGTGTTTGTGTCATTGGATGAACATTTAGGTCATTTTGTTCCTCCCTAGGCTTATTCTTGTCCATTTAGGGTTTTTAACCAATCTTGTGCATCCAATAAGTTTATTTGTGTCATTGGATATACATTTAGGTCATTTTCGTCCTCCCTAGGCTTATTCTTGTCCAATTAGGCTTTTTAACCAATCTTGTCCCTCCAATAGGTGTGTTTGTGTTATTGGATGAACATTTAGGTCATTTTGTACCTCCCTAGGCTTATTCTTGTCTAATTAGGGTTTTTAACCAATCTTGTGGATCCAATACGTTCATTTTTGTTATGGGATGAACATTTTGGTCATTTTCGTCGTCCCTAGGCTTATTCTTGTCCAATTAGGGGTTTTAACCAATTTTGTGCATCCAATAGGTGTGTTTGTGTCACTAGATGAACATTCAGGTCATTTGGTTGCTCCATAGGCTTATTCTTGTCCAATTAGGGTTTTTAACCAATCTTGTGCATCCAATAAGTTCATTTGTGTCATTGGATGTACATTTAGGTAATTGTCATCCTCCCTAGGTTTATTGTTGTCCAATTAGGGTTTTTAACCAATCTTGTGCATCTAATAAGTTCATTTGTTTCATTGGATGTACATTTAGGTCATTTTGTTCCTCCCTAGGCTTATTCTTGTCCATTTAAGGTTTTTAACCAATCTTGTGCATCCAATAAGTTCATTTGTGTTATTTGATGAACACTTAGGTCTTTTTTGTCCTCCCTAGTCTTTTTCTGTCCAATTAGGGTTTTAACCAATCTTGTGCATTCAATAAGTTCATTTGTGTCATTGGATGTACATTTAGGTCTTTTTCATTCTCCCTAATCTTTTTCTTGGTCAATTAGGGTTTTTAAGTAGTCTAGTGCATCCAATAAGTTCATTTGTGTCATTGGATTTACATTTAGGTCATTTTCGTCCTCCCTAGGCTTATTCTTGTCCAAGTAGGGTTTTTAAGCAATCTAGTGCATCCAATAAGTTCATTTTTGTCATTGGATGTACATTTAGGTCATTTTATTCCCCCCTAGGCTTATTCTGGTCCAATTAGGGTTTTTAACCAATATTGTCCATCCAATAGGCGTGTTTGTGTTATTGGATGTACATTTAGGTCATTTTGTTCCTCCCTAAGCTTATTCTTGTCCAATTAGGGTTTTTAACCAATCTTGTGGATCCAGTACGTTCATTTGTGTCGTTGGATCAACATTTATGTCTTTTTCGTTCTCCCTAGTCTTTTTCTTGTCCAATTAGGGTTTTTAAGCAATCTAGTGCATCCATCAAGTTCATTTTTGTCCTTAGATGTACATTTAGGCGATTTTCGTCCTCTCACTGCTTATTCTTGCCGAATTAGGGTTTTTAAGCAATCTTGTGCGTCCAATAAGTTCATTTGTGTCATTGGATTAACATTTAAGTCATTTTAGTCCTCCCTAGCTTTATTCTTGTCCAATTAGGGTTTTTTAGACATCTTGTGCATCCAATAGGTGTGTTTGTGTGATTCGATGAACATTTAGGTCATTTTCATCCTCGCTAGGCTTTTTCTTGTTCATCCAATAAGTTCCTTTGTGTCATTGGATGTACATTTAGGTCATTTTTGTTCTCCCTAGGCTTATTCTTGCCCAATTAGGGTTTTTAACCAATCTTGTGCATCCAATAAGTTCATTTGTGTCATTGGATGAACATTTAGGTCTTTTTCGTTCTCCTTAAGCTTATTCTTGTCCAATTTGGGTTTTTAAGCAATCTAGTGCATCCAATAAGTTCATTTGTGTCATTGGATGTACATTTAGGTCATTTTATTCCTCTCTAAGCTTATTCTTGTCCAATTAGGGTTTTTAACCCATAATGTCCATCCAATAGGTGTGTTTGTGTTATTGGATGAACATTTACATCATTTTGTTCTTCCGTAGGCTTATTCTTGTCCAATTAGGGTTTTTAACCAATCATGTGCATCCAATAAGTTCATTTGTTTCATTGGATGTACATTTAGGTCATTTTCGTCCTCCTTAGGTTTATTCTTGTCGAATTAGGGTTTTTAACCAATCTTTTGCATCCAATAAGTTCATTTGTATTATTCGATGAACATTTAGGTCTTTTTTGTTCTCCCTAATCTTTTTCTTGGTCAATTAGGGATTTTAAGCAATCTAGTGCATCCAATAAGTTCATTTGTGTCATTGGATGTACATTTAGGTCCTTTTCGTCCTCCCTAGGCTTATTCTTGTCCAATTAGGGCTTTTAACCAATCTTGTGCATCTAATAAGTTCATTTGTTTCGTTGGATGTACATTTAGGTCATTTTGGTTCTCCCTAGGTTTATTCTTGTCGAATTAGGGTTGTTAGCCAATCTTGCGCATCTAATAGGTATGTTTGTGTCATTGGATGAACGTTTAGGTCATTTTGTTCCTCCCTAGGCTTATTCTTGTCCATTTAGGGTTTTTAACCAATCTTGTGCATCCAATAAGTTCATTTGTGTCATTGGATGTACATTTAGGTCATTTTATTCCTCCCTAGGCTTATTCTTGTCCAATTAAGGTTTTTAACCAATCTTGTGCATCCACTAAGTTCATTTGTGTCATTGGATGTGCATTTAGGTTATTTTCGTTCTCCTTTGGCTTATTCTTGTCGAATTAGGGTTTTTAACCAATCTTGTGCATCCAATAAGTTCATTTGTGTCATTGGATGAACATTTAGGTCTTTTTCGTCCTCCTTAGTCTTTTTCTTGTCTAATTAGGGTTTTTAACCAATCTTGTGCATCCAATTGGTGTGTTTCTGTCATTAGATGAACATTAAGGTCATTTTGTTCCTCCCTAGGCTTATTCTTGTCTAATTAGGGTTTTTAACCAATCTTGTGGATCCAATACGTTCATTTTTGTCATGGGATGAACATTTTCGTCATTTTCGTCGTCCCTAGGCTTATTCTTGTCCAATTAGGGGTTTTAACCAATTTTGTGCATCCAATAGGTGTGTTTGTGTCATTGGATGAACATTCAGGTCATTTTGTTGCTCCATAGGCTTATTCATGTCCAATTAGGGTTTTTAACCAATCTTGTGCATCCAATAAGTTCATTTGTGTCATTGGATGTACATTTAGGTAATTTTCATCCACCCTAGGTTTATTCTTGTCCAATTAGGGTTTTTAACCAATCTTGTGCATCTAATAAGTTCATTTGTTTCATTGGATGTACATTTAGGTCATTTCCGTTCTCCCTAGGTTTGTTCTTGTCGAATTAGGGTTTTTAGCCAATCTTGTGCATCCAATAGGTGTGTTTGTGTTATTGGATGAACATTTACGTTATTTTGTTCTTCCTTAGGCTTATTCTTGTCCAACTAGGGTTTTTAACCAATCCTGTGCATCCAATAAGTTGAGTTGTGTCATTGGATGAACATTTAGGTCTTTTTCGTTCTCCTTAGTCTTATTCTTGTCCAAATAGGGTTTTTAACCAATCTTTTGCTTCCAATAGGTGTGTTTGTGTCATTGGAAGAACATTTAGGTCATTTTGTTCCTCCCTAGGCTTATTCTTGTGTAATTAGGGTTTTTAACCAATCTAGTGGATTCAATACGATCATTTTTGTTATGGGACGAACATTTTGGTAATTTTCGTCGTCCCTAGGCATATTCTTGTCCAATTAGGGGTTTTAACCAATTTTGTGCATCCAATAGATGTGTTTGTGTCATTGGATGAACATTCAGGTTATTTTGTTGCTCTATAGGCTTATTCTTGTCCAATTAGGGTTTTTAACCAATCTTGTGCATCCAATAAGTTCATTTGTGTCATTGGATGTACATTTAGGTAATTGTCATCCTCCCTAGGTTTATTCTTGTCCAATTAGGGTTTTTAACCAATCTTGCGCATCTAATAAGTTCATTTGTTTCATTGGATGTACATTTAGGTCATTTTCGTTCTCCCTAGGTTTATTCTTGTCGAATTAGGGAATTTTAGCCAATCTTGTGCATCTATTAGGTGTGTTTGTGTCATTGGATGAACATTTAGGGCATTTTGTTCCTCCCTAGGCTTATTCTTGTCCAATTAGGGTTTTTAAGCAATCTAGTGCATCCAATATGTTCATTTGTGTCATTGGATGTACATTTAGGTCATTTTATTCCTCCCTAGGCTTATTCTTGTCCAATTAGGGTTTTTAACCCATAATGTCCATCCAATAGGTGTGTTTGTGTTATTGGATGAACATTTACATCATTTTGCTCTTCCCTAGGCTTATTCTTGTCCAATTAGGGTTTTTAACCAATCATGTGCATCCAATAAGTTCATTTGTTTCATTGGATGTACATTTAGGTCATTTTCGTCCTCCCTAGGTTTATTCTTGTCGAATTAGGGTTTTTAACCAATCTTGTGCATCCAATAAGTTCATTTGTGTCATTCGATGAACATTTAGGTCTTTTTCGTTCTCCCTAATCTTTTTCTTGGTCAATTAGGGATTTTAAGCAATCTAGTGCATCCAATAAGTTCATTTGTGTCATTGGATGAACGTTTTGGTCATTTTGTTCCTCCCTAGGCTTATTCTTGTCCATTTAGGGTTTTTAACCAATCTTGTGCATCCAATAAGTTTATTTGTGTCATTGGATGTACATTTAGGTCATTTTCGTCCTCCCTAGGCTTATTCTTGTCCAATTTGGGTTTTTAAGCAATCTAGTGCATCCAATAAGTTCATTTGTGTCATTGGATGTACATTTAGGTCATTTTATTCCTCCCTAGGCTTATACTTGTCCAATTAGGGTTTTTAACCAATCTTGTGCATCCACTAAGTTCATTTGTGTCATTGGGTGTGCATTTAGGTTATTTTCGTTCTCCCTTGGCTTATTCTTGTTGAATTAGGGTTTTTAACCAATCTTGTGCATCCAATAAGTTCATTTGTGTCATTGGATGAACATTTAGGTCTTTTTCGTCCTCCTTAGTCTTTTTCTTGTCCAATTAGGGTTTTTAACCAATCTTGTGCATCCACTAAGTTCATTTGTGTCATTGGATGTGCATTTAGGTTATTTTCATTCTCCCTAGGCTTATTCTTGTCTAATTAGGGTTTTTAACCAATCTTGTGGATCCAATACGTTCATTTTTGTCATGGGTTGAATATTTTGGTCATTTTCGTCGTCCCTAGGCTTATTCTTGTCCAATTAGGGTTTTAACCAATTTTGTGCATCCAATAGGTGTGTTTGTGTCATTGGATGAACATTCAGGTCATTTTGTTGCTCCATAGGCTTATTCATGTCCAATTAGGGTTTTTAACCAATCTTGTGCATCCAATAAGTTCATTGGTGTCATTGGATGTACATTTAGGTAATTTTCATCCACCCTAGGTTTATTCTTGTCCAATTAGGGTTTTTAACCAATCTTGTGCATCTAATAAGTTCGTTTGTTTCATTGGATGTACGTTTAGGTCATTTCCGTTCTCCCTAGGTTTGTTCTTGTCGAATTAGGGTTTTTAGCCAATCTTGTGCATCCAATAGGTGTGTTTGTGTTATTGGATGAACATTTACGTTATTTTGTTCTTCCCAAGGCTTATTCTTGTCCAACTAGGGTTTTTAACCAATCTTGTGCATCCAATAAGTTCAGTTCTGTCATTGGATGAACATTTAGGTCTTTTTCGTTCTCCCTAGGCTTATTCTTGTCCAAATAGGGTTTTTAACCAATCTTTTGCTTCCAATAGGTGTGTTTGTGTCATTGGATGAACATTTAGGTCATTTTGTTCCTCCCTAGGCTTATTCTTGTCTAATTAGGGTTTTTAACCAATCTTGTGGATTCAATACGTTCATTTTTGTTATGGGACGAACATTTTGGTAATTTTCGTCGTCCCTAGGCATATTCTTGTCCAATTAGGGGTTTTAACCAATTTTGTGCATCCAATAGATGTGTTTGTGTCATTGGATGAACATTCAGGTTATTTTGTTGCTCCATATGCTTATTCTTGTCCAATTAGGGTTTTTAACCAATCTTGTGCATCCAATAAGTTCATTTGTGTCATTGGATCTACATTTAGGTAATTGTCATCCCTCCTAGGTTTATTCTTGTCCAATTAGGATTTTTAACCAATCTTGCGCATCTAATAAGTTCATTTGTTTCATTGGATGTACATTTAGGTCATTTTCGTTCTCCCTAGATTTATTCTTGTCGAATTAGGGATTTTAGCCAATGTTGTGCATCTTTTTCTTGTCCAATTAGGGTTTTTAACCAATCTTGTGCATCCACTAAGTTCATTTGTGTCATCGGATGTACATTTAGGTTATTTTCGTTCTCCCTAGGCTTATTCTTGTCCAATTAGGGTTTTTAACCAATCTTGTTCTTCTAATTGGTGTGTTTGTGTCATTGGATGATCATTTAGGTCATTTTGTTCCTCCCTAGGCTTATTCTTGTCCAAATTAGGGTTTTTAACCAATCTTGTGGATCCAATACGTTCATTTGTGTCATGGGATGAACATTTTGGTCATTTTCTTCGTCCCTAGGCTTATTCTTGTCCAATTAGGGGTTTTAACCAATTTTGTGCATCCAATAGGTGTGTTTGTGTCATTGGATGAACATTCAGGTCATTTTGTTGCTCCATAGGCTTATTCATGTCCAATTAGGGTTTTTAACCAATCTTGTGCATCCAATAAGTTCATTGGTGTCATTGGATGTACATTAAAGTAATTTTCATCCACCCTAGGTATATTCTTGTCCAATTATGGTTTTTAGCCATCCTTGTGCATCTAATAGGTATGTTTGTGTCATTGGAAGAACATTTAGGTCATTTTGTTCCTCCCTAGGCTTATTCTTGTCCATTTAGGGTTTTTAACCAATCTTGTGCATCCAATAAGTTCATTGGTGTCATTGGATGTACATTTAGGTAATTTTCATCCACCCTAGGTTTATTCTTGTCCAATTAGGGTTTTTAACCAATCTTGTGCATCTAATAAGTTCGTTTGTTTCATTGGATGTACATTTAGGTCATTTCCGTTCTCCCTAGGTTTGTTCTTGTCGAATTAGGGTTTTTAGCCAATCTTGTCCATCCAATAGGTGTGTTTGTGTTATTGGATGAACATTTACGTTATTTTGTTCTTCCCAAGGCTTATTCTTGTCCAACTAGGGTTTTTAACCAATCTTGTGCATCCAATAAGTTCAGTTGTGTCATTGGATGAACATTTAGGTCTTTTTCGTTCTCCCTAGGCTTATTCTTGTCCAAATAGGGTTTTTAACCAATCTTTTGCTTTCAATAGGTGTGTTTGTGTCATTGGATGAACATTTAGGTCATTTTGTTCCTCCCTAGGCTTATTCTTGTCTAATTAGGGTTTTTAACCAATCTTGTGGATTCAATACGTTCATTTTTGTTATGGGACGAACATTTTGGTAATTTTCGTCGTCCCTAGGCATATTCTTGTCCAATTAGGGGTTTTAACCAATTTTGTGCATCCAATAGATGTGTTTGTGTCATTGGATGAACATTCAGGTTATTTTGTTGCTCCATAGGCTTATTCTTGTCCAAATAGGGTTTTTAACAAATCTTGTGGATCCAATACGTTCATTTGCGTCATCGGATGAACATTTTGGTCATTGGATGAACATTCAAGTCATTTTGTTGCTCCAAAGGCTTATTCTTGTCCAATTAGGGTTTTTAACCAATCTTGTGCATCCAATAAATACATTTGTGTCATTTGATGTACATTTAGGTAATTTTCATCCTCCCTAGGTTTATTCTTTTCCAATTAGGGTTTTTAACCAATCTTGGGCATCTAGTAAGTTCATTTGTTTCATTGGATGTACATTTAGGTCATTTTCGTTCTCCCTAGGTTTATTCTTGTCGAATTAGGGTTTTTAGACAATCTTGAGCCTCTAATAGGTGTGTTTGTTTCATTGGATGAACATTTAGGTCATTTTGTTCCTCCCTAGGCTTATTCTTGTCCATTTAGGGTTTTTAACCAATCTTGTGCATCCAATAAGTTCATTTGGGTCATTGGATGTACATTTAGGTCATTTTCGTCCTCCCTAGGCTTATTCTTGTCCAATTAGAGTTTTTAAGCAATCTAGTGCATCCAATAAGTTCATTTGTGTCATTGGATGTACATCTAGGTCATTTTATTCCTCCATAGGCTTATTCTTGTCCAATTAGGGTTTTTAACCAATATTGTCCATCCAATAGGTGTGTCGGTGTTATTGGATGATCATTTACGTCATTTTGTTCTTCCCTATGCTTATTCTTCTCCAATTTGGGTTTTTAACTAATCTTGTGCATCCAATAAGTTCATTTGAGTCATTGGATGTACATTTAGGTCATTTTCGTCCTCCCTAGGTTTATTCTTGTCGAATTTGGGTTTTTAACCAATCTTGTGCATCCAATAAGTTCATTTGTGTCATTGGATGAACATTTGGGTCTTTTTCGTCCTCCCTAGTCTTTTTCTTGTCCAATTAAGGTTTTTAACCAATCTTGTGCATCCACTAAGTTCATTTGTGTCATTGGATGTGCATTTTTGTTATTTTCGTTCTCCCTAGGCTTATTCTTGTCCAATTAGGGTTTTTAACCAATCTTGTGCATCTAATAGATGTGTTTGTGTCATTGGATGAAGATTTAGGTCTTTTTGTTCCTCCCTAGGCTTATTCTTATCCAATTAGGGTTTTTAACCAATCTTGTGGATCCAATACGTTCATTTGTGTCATGGGATGAACATTTTTGTCATTTTCTTCGTCCCTAGGCTTATTCTTGTCCAATTAGGGGTTTTAACCAATTTTGTGCTTCCAATAGGTGTGTTTGTGTCATTGGAGGAACATTCAGGTCATTTTGTTGCTTCATAAGCTTATTCTTTGTTCAATTAGGGTTTTTAACCAATCTTGTGCATCCAATAAGTTCATTTGTGTCATTGGATGAACATTAAAGTAATTTTCATCCACCCTAGGTTTATTCTTGTCCAATTAGGGTTTTTAACCAATCTTGTGCATCTAATAAGTTCATTTGTTTCATTGGATGTACATTTAGGTCATTTTCATTCTCCCTAGGTTTATTCTTGTCGAATTAGGATTTCTAGCCAATCTTGTGCATCTAATAGGAGTGTTTGTGTCATTGGATGAAAATTTAGGTCATTTTGTTCCTCCCTAGGCTTATTCTTGTCCATTTAGGGTTTTTAACCAATCTTGTGCATCCAATATGTTCATTTGTTTCATTGGATGAACATTTAAGTCATTTTCGTCCTCCCTAGGCTTATTCTAGTCCAATTAGGGGTTTTAACCAATCTTGTGCATCCAATAGGTGTGTTTGTGTCATTGGATGAACATTTAGGTCATTTTGTTCCTCCCTAGGCTTATTCTTGTCCAATTAGGGTTTTTAACCAGTCTTGTGCATCCAATAAGTTGATTTGTGTCTTTGGATGTACATTTAGGTTTATGTTAGTCCTCTTTAGGTTTATTCTTGTTCAATTAGCTTTTTTAACCAATCTAGTGCATCCAATGAACATTTACGTCAATTTGTTCCACCCAAGGCTTATTCTTGTCCAATTCGGGTTTTAACCATTCTTGTGCATCCAATAAGTTCATTTGTGTCATTGGATGTGCATTTAGGTTATTTTCGTTCTCCCTAGGCTTATTCTTGTCCAATTAGGGTTTTTAACCAATCTTGTGCATCCAATAGGTGTGTTTGTGTAATTGGATGAACATTTAGGTCATTTTGTTCCTCCCTAGACTTATTCTTGTCCAATTAGGGTTTTTAACCTGTCTTGTGCATCCAATACGTTCATTTGTGTCATTGGATGAACATTTAGGTCATTTTGTTCCTCCCTATGCTTATTCTTGTCCATTTAGGGTTTTTAACCAATCTTGTGCATCCAATAAGTTCATTTGTGTCATTTGATTAACATTTAGGTCATTTTCGTCTTCCCTAGCCTTATTCTTATCCAATTAGGGTTTTTAACCAACCTTGTGCATCCAGTAGGTGTGTTTGTGTCATTGGATTAACATTTAGGTCAATTTGTTCCTCCCTAAGCTTATTCTTGTCCAATTAAGGTTTTTAACCAATCTTGTGCATCCAATAAGTTCATTTGATTCATTGGACGTACATTTATGTGATTTTCTTCCTCCCTACGTTTATTCATGTCCAATTCGGGTTTTTAACCAATCTTGTGCATCCAATAAGTTCGTTTGTGTCATTGGATGAACATTTATGTCTTTTTCGTCCTCCCTAGGCTTATTCTTGTCCATTTAGGGTTTTTAACCAATCTTGTGCATCCAATAAGTTCATTTGTGTCATTGGATTAACATTTAGGTCATTTTCGTCCTCCCTAGGCTTATTCTTGTAAAATTAGGGGTTTTAACCCATCTTGTGCATCCAATAGGTGTGTTTGTGTCATTGGATGAACATTTAGGTCATTTTGTTCCTCCCTAGGCTTATTCTTGTCTAATTAGGGTTTTTAAGCAGTCTTGTGCATCCAATAAGTTCATTTGTGTCATTGGATGTACATTTAGGTAATTTTCGTCCTCCCTAGGTTTATTCTTGTCCTATTAGGGTTTTTAACCAATCTAGTGCATCCAAAAGGTGTGTTTGTGTTATTGGATGAACATTTACGTCAATTTGTTCCTCCCTAGGCTTATTCTTGTCCAATTCGGGTTTTTAACCAATCTTGTGCATCCAATAAGTTCATTTGTTTCATTGGATGTACATTTTGGTCATTTTTGTCCTCCCTAGTCTTTTTCTTGTCCAATTAGGTTTTTCACCAATCTTGTGCATCCAATAAGTTCATTTGTGTCATTGGATGAACATTTAGGTCATTTTCGCCCTCTCTAGTCTTATTCTTGCCCGATTAGGGTTTTTTAGCAATCTTGTGCATCCAATAAGTTCATTTGTGTAATTGGATTAACATGTAGGGCATTTTCGTCCTCCCAATCTTTATTCTTGTCCAATTAGGGTTTTTAACCAATTTTGTGCATCCAATAGGTGTGTTTGTGTCATTCGATGAACATTTAGGTCATTTTGTTCCTCCCTAAGCTTATTCTTGTCCAATTATGGTTTTTAACCAATCTTTTGCATCCAATAAGTTCATTTAAGTCATTGGATGTATATTTAGGTCATTTTTATCCTCCCTAGGCTTATTCTTGTCCAATTACGGTTTTTAGGCAATCTAGTGCATCCAATTAGTTCATATGTGTCGTTGGATGTACATTTAGGTCATTTTTTTCCTACCTAGGCTTATTCTTGTCCAATTAGGGTTTTTAACCAATATTGTCCATCCAATAGGTGTGTTTGTGTTATTGGATGAACATTTAGGTCATTTTGTACCTCCCTAGGGTTACTCTTGTCCAATTAGGGTTTTAACCAGTCTTGTACATCCAATAAGTTCATTTATGTCATTGGATGAACATTTAGGTAATTTTAGTCCTCTTTAGGTTTATTCTTGTCCAATTAGGGTTTTTAACCAATCTAGTGCATCCAAAAGGTTTGTTTATGTTATTGGATGAACATTTACGTCAATTTGTTCCCCCTAGGCTTATTCTTGTCCAATTCGGGTTTTTAACCAATCTTGTGCATCTAATAAGTTCATTTGTTTCGTTGGATATACATTTATGTTATTTTCTTCCTCCCTAGGTTTATTCTTGTCGAATTAGGGTTTTTAACCAATCTTGTGCATCTAATAAGTTCATTTGTTTCATTGGATGTACATTTAGGTCATTTTCGTTCTCCCTAGGTTTATTCTTGTCGAATTAGGGTTTTTAGCCAATCTTGTGCATCTAATAGGTGTGTTTGTGTCATTGGATGAACATTTAGGTCAGTTTGTTCCTCCCTAGGATTATTCTTGTCCATTTAGGGTTTTTAACCAATCTTGTGCATCCAATAAGTTCATTTGTGTCATTTGATGAACACTTAGGTCTTTTTCGTCCTCCCTAGTCTTTTTCTGTCGAATTAGGGTTTTTAACCAATCTTGTGCATCCAATAAGTTCATTTGTGTCATTGGACGAACATTTAGATCCTTTTCGTCCTCCCTAGTCTTATTCTTGCCCAATTAGGGGTTTTAACCAATTTTGTGCATCCAATAGGTGTGTTTGTGTCATTGGATGAACATTCAGGTCATTTTGTTGCTCCATAGGCTTATTCTTTGTTCAATTAGGGTTTTTAACCAATCTTGTTCGTCCAATAAGTTCATTCGTGTCATTGGATGTACATTTAAGTAATTTTCATCCTCCCTAGGTTTATTCTTGTCCAATTAGGGTTTTTAACCAATCTTGTGCATCTAATTAGTTCAGTTGTTTCATTGGATGTACATTTAGGTCATTTTCGTTCTCCGTAGGTTTATTCTTGTCGAATAAGGGTTTTTAACCAATCTTGTGCATCTAATAGGTGTGTTTGTGTCATAGGATGAATATTTAGGTCGTTTTGTTCCTCCCTAGGCTTATTCTTGTCCATTTAGGGTTTTTAACCAATCTTGTGCATCCAATAAGTTCATTTGTTTCATTGGATGAACATTGAAGTCATTTTCGTCCTCCTTAGGCTTATTCTAGTCCAATTAGGGGTTTTAACCAATCTTGTGCATCCAATAGTTGTGCTTGTGTCATTGGATGAAAATTTAGGTCTTTCTGTTCCTCCCTAGGCTTATTCTTGTCCAATTAGGGTTTTTAATCAATCTTGTACGTCCAATATGTTCATTTGTGTCATTGGATGTACATTTAGGTTATTTTCGTCCTCCCTAGGCTTATTCTTGTCTAATTCGAGTTTTTAACCAATCTTGTGCATCCAATAAGTTCATTTGTGTTATTGGATGAACATTTAGGTCATTTTCGTCCTCCCTAGGCTTATTCTTTCCCAATTAGCGTATTTAAGTAATCTTCTGCATCCAATAAGTTCATTTGTGTCATTTGACTAACATTTAGGTCATTTTCGTCCTCTCTAGCCTTGTACTTGTCCAATTAGGGTTTTTAACCAATCTTGTGCATCCAATAGGTGTGTTTGTGTCATTGGATTAACATTTAGGTCATTTTGTTCCTCCCTAAGCTTATTCTTATCCAATTAAGGTTTTTAACCAATCTTGTGCATCCAGTAAGTTTATTTGTTTCATTGGACGTGCATTTAGGTAATTTTTGTCCTCCCTACGTTTATTCTTGTCCAATTCAGGTTTTTAACCAGTCTTGTGCATCAAATAAGTTCATTTGTGTCATTGGATGAACATTTATGTCTTTTTCGTCCTCCCTAGGCTTATTCTTGTCCAATTAGGGTTTTTAACCAATCTTGTGCATCCAATATGTTCATTTGTGTCATTGGATGTACATTTAGGTTATTTTCGTCCTCCCTAGGCTTATTCTTGTCCAATTCGAGTTTTTAACCAATCTTGTGCATCCAATAAGTTCATTTGTGTTATTGGATGAACATTTAGGACATTTTCGTCCTCACTAGGCTTATTCTTGCCCAATTGGCGTTTTTAAGTAATCTTGTGCATCCAATAAGTTCATTTGTGTCATTGGATTTACATTTAGGTCATTTTCGTCCTCTCTAGCCTTATACTTGTCCAATTAGGGTTTTTAACCAATCTTGTGCAGCCAATAGGTGTGTTTGTGTCATTGGATTAACATTTAGGTCATTTTGTTCCTCCCTAGGGTTATTCTTGTCCAATTATAGTTTTTAACCAATCTTGTGCATCCAATATGTTCATTTGTGTCATTGGATGTACATTTAGGTTATTTTCGTCCTCCCTAGGCTTATTCTTGTCCAATTCGAGTTTTTAACCAATCTTGTGCATCCAATAAGTTCATTTGTGTTATTGGATGAACATTTAGGTCATTTTCGTCCTCCCTAGGCTTATTCTTTCCCAATTAGCGTATTTAAGTAATCTTCTGCATCCAATAAGTTCATTTGTGTCATTTGATTAACATTTAGGTCATTTTCGTCCTCTCTAGCCTTATACTAGTCCAATTAGGGTTTTTAACCAATCTTGTGCGTCCAATAGGTGTGTTTGTGTCATTGGATTAACATTTAGGTCATTTTGTTCCTCCCTAAGCTTATTCTTGTCCAATTAAGGTTTTTAACCAATCTTGTGCATCCAATAAGTTCATTTGTTTCATTGGACGTACATTTAGGTAATTTTCGTCCTCCATACGTTTATTCTTGTCCAATTAGGGTTTTTAACCAATCTTGTGCATCCAATAGGTGTGTTTGTGTCATTGGATGAAAAATTAGGTCATTTTGTTCCTCCCTAGGGTTATTCTTGTCTAATTAGGGTTTTTAACCAGTCTTGTGCATCCAACATGTTCATTTTGTGTCATTGGATGTACATTTAGGTAATTTTTGTCCTCTTTAGGTTTATTCTTGTCCAATTAGGATTTTTTAACCAATCTAGTGCATCCAAAAGGTGTGTTTGTGTTATTGGATGAACATTTACGTCAATTTGTTCCTCCCTAGGCTTATTCTTGTCCAATTCGGGTTTTTAACCAATCTTGTGCATCTAATAAGTTCATTTGTTTCCTTGGATGTACATTTAGGTCATTTTCGTCCTCCCTAGGTTTATTCTTGTCGAATTAGGATTTTTAACCAATCTTGTGCATCCAATAAGTTCATTTGTGTCATTGGATGAACATTTAGATCTTTTTCGTCCTCCCTAGTCTTTTTCTTGTCCAATTAGGGTTTTTAACCAATATTGTGCATCAACTAAGTTCATTTGTGTCATTGGATGTGCATTTAGGTTATTTTCGTTCTCGCTAGGCTTATTCTTGTCCAATTAGGGTTTTTAACCAATCTTGTGCATCCAATAGGTGTGTTTGTGTCATGGGATGAACATTTTGGTCATTTTCTTCGTCCCTATTCTTATTCTTGTCCAATTAGGGGTTTTAACCAATTTTGTGCATCCAATAGGTGTGTTTGTGTCATTGGATGAACATTCAGGTCATTTTGTTGCTCCATAGGCTTATTCTTTGTTCAATTATGGTTTTTAACCAATCTTGTTCATCCAATAAGTTCATTTGTGTCATTGGATGTACATTTAAGTAATTTTCATCCTCCCTAGGTTTATTCTTGTCTAATTAGGGTTTTTAACCAATCTAGTGCATCTAATAAGTTCATTTGTTGCATTGGATGTACATTTAGGTCATTTTCGTTCCCCTAGGTTTATTCTTGTCGATTAAGGGTTTTTAGCCAATCTTGTGCATCTAATAGGTGTGTTTGTGTCATTGGATGAACATTTAGGTCATTTTGTTCATCCCTAGGCTTATTCTTGTCCATTTAGGGTTTTTAACCAATCTTGTACATCCAATAAGTTCATTTGTTTCATTGGATGAACATTTAAGTCATTTTCGTCCTCCCTAGGCTTATTCTAGTCCAATTAGGGGTTTTAACCAATCTTGTGCATCCAATAGCTGTGCTTGTGTCATTGGATGAAAATTTAGGTCATTTTGTTCCTCCCTAGGCTGATTCTTGTCCAATTATGGTTTTTAACCAATCTTGTGCATCCAATATGATCATTTGTGTCATTGGATGTACATTTAGGTTATTTTCGTCCTCCCTAGGCTTATTCTTGTCCAATTCGAGTTTTTAACCAATCTTGTGCATCCACTAAGTTCATTTCTGTTATTGGATGTACATTTAGGTCATTTTTTTCCTACCTAGGCTTATTCTTGTCCAATTAGGGTTTTTAACCAATATTGTCCATCCAATAGGTGTGTTTGTGTTATTGGATGAACATTTAGGTCATTTTGTACCTCCCTAGGGTTACTCTTGTCCAATTAGGGTTTTAACCAGTCTTGTACATCCAATAAGTTCATTTGTGTCATTGGATGTACATTTAGGTAATTTTAGTCCTCTTTAGGTTTATTCTTGTCCAATTAGGGTTTTTAACCAATCTAGTGCATCCAAAAGGTTTGTTTATGTTATTGGATGAACATTTACGTCAATTTGTTCCCCCTATGCTTATTCTTGTCCAATTCGGGTTTTTAACCAATCTTGTGCATCTAATAAGTTCATTTGTTTCGTTGGATATACATTTATGTTATTTTCTTCCTCCCTAGGTTTATTCTTGTCGAATTAGGGTTTTTAACCAATCTTGTGCATCTAATAAGTTCATTTGTTTCATTGGATGTACATTTAGGTCATTTTCGTTCTCCCTAGGTTTATTCTTGTCGAATTAGGGTTTTTAGCCAATCTTGTGCATCTAATAGGTGTGTTTGTGTCATTGGATGAACATTTAGGTCAGTTTGTTCCTCCCTAGGATTATTCTTGTCCATTTAGGGTTTTTAACCAATCTTGTGCATCCAATAAGTTCATTTGTGTCATTTGATGAACACTTAGGTCTTTTTCGTCCTCCCTAGTCTTTTTCTGTCGAATTAGGGTTTTTAACCAATCTTGTGCATCCAATAAGTTCATTTGTGTCATTGGACGAACATTTAGATCCTTTTCGTCCTCCCTAGTCTTATTCTTGCCCAATTAGGGGTTTTAACCAATTTTGTGCATCCAATAGGTGTGTTTGTGTCATTGGATGAACATTCAGGTCATTTTGTTGCTCCATAGGCTTATTCTTTGTTCAATTAGGGTTTTTAACCAATCTTGTTCGTCCAATAAGTTCATTCGTGTCATTGGATGTACATTTAAGTAATTTTCATCCTCCCTAGGTTTATTCTTGTCCAATTAGGGTTTTTAACCAATCTTGTGCATCTAATTAGTTCAGTTGTTTCATTGGATGTACATTTAGGTCATTTTCGTTCTCCGTAGGTTTATTCTTGTCGAATAAGGGTTTTTAACCAATCTTGTGCATCTAGTAGGTGTGTCTGTGTCATAGGATGAATATTTAGGTCGTTTTGTTCCTCCCTAGGCTTATTCTTGTCCATTTAGGGTTTTTAACCAATCTTGTGCATCCAATAAGTTCATTTGTTTCATTGGATGAACATTGAAGTCATTTTCGTCCTCCTTAGGCTTATTCTAGTCCAATTAGGGGTTTTAACCAATCTTGTGCATCCAATAGTTGTGCTTGTGTCATTGGATGAAAATTTAGGTCTTTCTGTTCCTCCCTAGGCTTATTCTTGTCCAATTAGGGTTTTTAATCAATCTTGTACGTCCAATATGTTCATTTGTGTCATTGGATGTACATTTAGGTTATTTTCGTCCTCCCTAGGCTTATTCTTGTCTAATTCGAGTTTTTAACCAATCTTGTGCATCCAATAAGTTCATTTGTGTTATTGGATGAACATTTAGGTCATTTTCGTCCTCCCTAGGCTTATTCTTTCCCAATTAGCGTATTTAAGTAATCTTCTGCATCCAATAAGTTCATTTGTGTCATTTGACTAACATTTAGGTCATTTTCGTCCTCTCTAGCCTTGTACTTGTCCAATTAGGGTTTTTAACCAATCTTGTGCATCCAATAGGTGTGTTTGTGTCATTGGATTAACATTTAGGTCATTTTGTTCCTCCCTAAGCTTATTCTTATCCAATTAAGGTTTTTAACCAATCTTGTGCATCCAGTAAGTTTATTTGTTTCATTGGACGTGCATTTAGGTAATTTTTGTCCTCCCTACGTTTATTCTTGTCCAATTCAGGTTTTTAACCAGTCTTGTGCATCAAATAAGTTCATTTGTGTCATTGGATGAACATTTATGTCTTTTTCGTCCTCCCTAGGCTTATTCTTGTCCAATTAGGGTTTTTAACCAATCTTGTGCATCCAATATGTTCATTTGTGTCATTGGATGTACATTTAGGTTATTTTCGTCCTCCCTAGGCTTATTCTTGTCCAATTCGAGTTTTTAACCAATCTTGTGCATCCAATAAGTTCATTTGTGTTATTGGATGAACATTTAGGACATTTTCGTCCTCACTAGGCTTATTCTTGCCCAATTGGCGTTTTTAAGTAATCTTGTGCATCCAATAAGTTCATTTGTGTCATTGGATTTACATTTAGGTCATTTTCGTCCTCTCTAGCCTTATACTTGTCCAATTAGGGTTTTTAACCAATCTTGTGCAGCCAATAGGTGTGTTTGTGTCATTGGATTAACATTTAGGTCATTTTGTTCCTCCCTAGGGTTATTCTTGTCCAATTATAGTTTTTAACCAATCTTGTGCATCCAATATGTTCATTTGTGTCATTGGATGTACATTTAGGTTATTTTCGTCCTCCCTAGGCTTATTCTTGTCCAATTCGAGTTTTTAACCAATCTTGTGCATCCAATAAGTTCATTTGTGTTATTGGATGAACATTTAGGTCATTTTCGTCCTCCCTAGGCTTATTCTTTCCCAATTAGCGTATTTAAGTAATCTTCTGCATCCAATAAGTTCATTTGTGTCATTTGATTAACATTTAGGTCATTTTCGTCCTCTCTAGCCTTATACTAGTCCAATTAGGGTTTTTAACCAATCTTGTGCGTCCAATAGGTGTGTTTGTGTCATTGGATTAACATTTAGGTCATTTTGTTCCTCCCTAAGCTTATTCTTGTCCAATTAAGGTTTTTAACCAATCTTGTGCATCCAATAAGTTCATTTGTTTCATTGGACGTACATTTAGGTAATTTTCGTCCTCCATACGTT
Organism: Cicer bijugum; assembly: GCA_037974875.1. Classification (NCBI taxonomy): domain Eukaryota; kingdom Viridiplantae; phylum Streptophyta; class Magnoliopsida; order Fabales; family Fabaceae; genus Cicer; species Cicer bijugum. The sequence continues at coordinate 8,879,868 of JBBPBT010000623.1, forward strand.
TATTCTTGTCCAATTAGGGTTTTTAACCAATCTTGTGCATCCAATAGGTGTGTTTGTGTCATTGGATGAAAAATTAGGTCATTTTGTTCCTCCCTAGGGTTATTCTTGTCTAATTAGGGTTTTTAACCAGTCTTGTGCATCCAACATGTTCATTTTGTGTCATTGGATGTACATTTAGGTAATTTTCGTCCTCTTTAGGTTTATTCTTGTCCAATTAGGGTTTTTAACCAATCTTGTGCATCCAATAGGTGTGTTTATGTCATTCGATGAAAAATTAGGTCATTTTGTTCCTCCCTAGGGTTATTCTTGTCTAATTAGGGTTTTTAACCAGTCTTGTCAATCCAACATGTTCATTTTGTGTCATTGGATGTACATTTAGGTAATTTTCGTCCTCTTTAGGTTTATTCTTGTCCAATTAGGAGTTTTAACCAATTTTGTGCATCCAATAGGTGTGTTTGTGGTATTGGATGAACATTCAGGTCATTTTCTTGCTACATAGGCTTATTCTTTGTTCAATTAGGGTTTTTAACCAATCTTGTTCATCCAATAAGTTCATTGTGTCATTGGATGTACATTTAAGTAATTTTCATCCTCCCTAGGTTTATTCTTGTCAATTAAGGATTTTTAGCCAATCTTGTGCATCTAATAGGTGTGTTTGTGTCATTGGATGAACATTTAGGTCATTTTGTTCCTCCCTAGGCTTATTCTTGTCCATTTAGGGTTTTTAACCAATCTTGTGCATCCAATAAGTTCATTTGTTTCATTGGATGAACATTTAAGTCATTTTCGTCCTCCCTAGGCTTATTCTAGTCCAATTAGCGGTTTTAACCAATCTTTTGCATCCAATAGTTGTGTTTGTGTCATTGGATGAAATTTTAGGTCATTTTATTCCTCCCTAGGCTGATTCTTGTCCAATTATGGTTTTTAACCAATCTTGTGCATCCAATATGATCATTTGTGTCATTGGATGTACATTTAGGTTATTTTCGTCCTCCCTAGGCTTATTCTTGTCCAATTCGAGTTTTTAACCAATCTTGTGCATCCACTAAGTTCATTTCTGTTATTGGATGTACATTTAGGTCATTTTTTTCCTACCTAGGCTTATTCTTGTCCAATTAGGGTTTTTAACCAATATTGTCCATCCAATAGGTGTGTTTGTGTTATTGGATGAACATTTAGGTCATTTTGTACCTCCCTAGGGTTACTCTTGTCCAATTAGGGTTTTAACCAGTCTTGTACATCCAATAAGTTCATTTGTGTCATTGGATGTACATTTAGGTAATTTTAGTCCTCTTTAGGTTTATTCTTGTCCAATTAGGGTTTTTAACCAATCTAGTGCATCCAAAAGGTTTGTTTATGTTATTGGATGAACATTTACGTCAATTTGTTCCCCCTATGCTTATTCTTGTCCAATTCGGGTTTTTAACCAATCTTGTGCATCTAATAAGTTCATTTGTTTCGTTGGATATACATTTATGTTATTTTCTTCCTCCCTAGGTTTATTCTTGTCGAATTAGGGTTTTTAACCAATCTTGTGCATCTAATAAGTTCATTTGTTTCATTGGATGTACATTTAGGTCATTTTCGTTCTCCCTAGGTTTATTCTTGTCGAATTAGGGTTTTTAGCCAATCTTGTGCATCTAATAGGTGTGTTTGTGTCATTGGATGAACATTTAGGTCAGTTTGTTCCTCCCTAGGATTATTCTTGTCCATTTAGGGTTTTTAACCAATCTTGTGCATCCAATAAGTTCATTTGTGTCATTTGATGAACACTTAGGTCTTTTTCGTCCTCCCTAGTCTTTTTCTGTCGAATTACGGTTTTTAACCAATCTTGTGCATCCAATAAGTTCATTTGTGTCATTGGACGAACATTTAGGTCCTTTTCGTCCTCCCTAGTCTTATTCTTGCCCAATTAGGGGTTTTAACCAATTTTGTGCATCCAATAGGTGTGTTTGTGTCATTGGATGAACATTCAGGTCATTTTGTTGCTCCATAGGCTTATTCTTTGTTCAATTAGGGTTTTTAACCAATCTTGTTCGTCCAATAAGTTCATTCGTGTCATTGGATGTACATTTAAGTAATTTTCATCCTCCCTAGGTTTATTCTTGTCCAATTAGGGTTTTTAACCAATCTTGTGCATCTAATTAGTTCAGTTGTTTCATTGGATGTACATTTAGGTCATTTTCGTTCTCCGTAGGTTTATTCTTGTCGAATAAGGGTTTTTAACCAATCTTGTGCATCTAGTAGGTGTGTCTGTGTCATAGGATGAATATTTAGGTCGTTTTGTTCCTCCCTAGGCTTATTCTTGTCCATTTAGGGTTTTTAACCAATCTTGTGCATCCAATAAGTTCATTTGTTTCATTGGATGAACATTGAAGTCATTTTCGTCCTCCTTAGGCTTATTCTAGTCCAATTAGGGGTTTTAACCAATCTTGTGCATCCAATAGTTGTGCTTGTGTCATTGGATGAAAATTTAGGTCTTTCTGTTCCTCCCTAGGCTTATTCTTGTCCAATTAGGGTTTTTAATCAATCTTGTACGTCCAATATGTTCATTTGTGTCATTGGATGTACATTTAGGTTATTTTCGTCCTCCCTAGGCTTATTCTTGTCCAATTCGAGTTTTTAACCAATCTTGTGCATCCAATAAGTTCATTTGTGTTATTGGATGAACATTTAGGTCATTTTCGTCCTCCCTAGGCTTATTCTTTCCCAATTAGCGTATTTAAGTAATCTTCTGCATCCAATAAGTTCATTTGTGTCATTTGATTAACATTTAGGTCATTTTCGTCCTCTCTAGCCTTGTACTTGTCCAATTAGGGTTTTTAACCAATCTTGTGCATCCAATAGGTGTGTTTGTGTCATTGGATTAACATTTAGGTCATTTTGTTCCTCCCTAAGCTTATTCTTATCCAATTAAGGTTTTTAACCAATCTTGTGCATCCAATAAGTTTATTTGTTTCATTGGACGTGCATTTAGGTAATTTTCGTCCCCCCTACGTTTATTCTTGTCCAATTCAGGTTTTTAACCAATCTTGTGCATCAAATAAGTTCATTTGTGTCATTTGATGAACATTTATGTCTTTTTCGTCCTCCCTAGGCTTATTCTTGTCCAATTAGGGTTTTTAACCAATCTTGTGCATCCAATATGTTCATTTGTGTCATTGGATGTACATTTAGGTTATTTTCGTCCTCCCTAGGCTTATTCTTGTCCAATTCGAGTTTTTAACCAATCTTGTGCATCCAATAAGTTCATTTGTGTTATTGGATGAACATTTAGGTCATTTTCGTCCTCTCTAGGCTTATTCTTGCCCAATTGGCGTTTTTAAGTAATCTTGTGCATCCAATAAGTTCATTTGTGTCATTGGATTTACATTTAGGTCATTTTCGTCCTCTCTAGCCTTATACTTGTCCAATTAGGGTTTTTAACCAATCTTGTGCAGCCAATAGGTGTGTTTGTGTCATTGGATTAACATTTAGGTCATTTTGTTCCTCCCTAGGGTTATTCTTGTCCAATTATAGTTTTTAACCAATCTTGTGCATCCAATATGTTCATTTGTGTCATTGGATGTACATTTAGGTTATTTTCGTCCTCCCTAGGCTTATTCTTGTCCAATTCGAGTTTTTAACCAATCTTGTGCATCCAATAAGTTCATTTGTGTTATTGGATGAACATTTAGGTCATTTTCGTCCTCCCTAGGCTTATTCTTTCCCAATTAGCGTATTTAAGTAATCTTCTGCATCCAATAAGTTCATTTGTGTCATTTGATTAACATTTAGGTCATTTTCGTCCTCTCTAGCCTTATACTATTCCAATTAGGGTTTTTAACCAATCTTGTGCGTCCAATAGGTGTGTTTGTGTCATTGGATTAACATTTAGGTCATTTTGTTCCTCCCTAAGCTTATTCTTGTCCAATTAAGGTTTTTAACCAATCTTGTGCATCCAATAAGTTCATTTGTTTCATTGGACGTACATTTAGGTAATTTTCGTCCTCCATACGTTTATTCTTGTCCGATTAGGGTTTTTAACCAATCTTGTGCATCCAATAGGTGTGTTTGTGTCATTGGATGAAAAATTAGGTCATTTTGTTCCTCCCTAGGGTTATTCTTGTCTAATTAGGGTTTTTAACCAGTCTTGTGCATCCAACATGTTCATTTTGTGTCATTGGATGTACATTTAGGTAATTTTCGTCCTCTTTAGGTTTATTCTTGTCCAATTAGGATTTTTTAACCAATCTAGTGCATCCAAAAGGTGTGTTTGTGTTATTGGATGAACATTTACGTCAATTTGTTCCTCCCTAGGCTTATTCTTGCCCAATTCGGGTTTTTAACCAATCTTGTGCATCTAATAAGTTCATTTGTTTCCTTGGATGTACATTTAGGTCATTTTCGTCCTCCCTAGGTTTATTCTTGTCGAATTAGGATTTTTAACCAATCTTGTGCATCCAATAAGTTCATTTGTGTCATTGGATGAACATTTAGATCTTTTTCGTCCTCCCTAGTCTTTTTCTTGCCCAATTAGGGTTTTTAACCAATATTGTGCATCAACTAAGTTCATTTGTGTCATTGGATGTGCATTTAGGTTATTTTCGTTCTCGCTAGGATTATTCTTGTCCAATTAGGGTTTTTAACCAATCTTGTGCATCCAATAGGTGTGTTTGTGTCATTGGATGAACATTTAGGTCATTTTCGTCCTCCCTAGGTTTATTCTTGTCGAATTAGGATTTTTAACCAATCTTGTGCATCCAATAAGTTCATTTGTGTCATTGGATGAACATTTAGATCTTTTTCGTCCTCCCTAGTCTTTTTCTTGTCCAATTAGGGTTTTTAACCAATATTGTGCATCAACTAAGTTCATTTGTGTCATTGGATGTGCATTTAGGTTATTTTCATTCTCGCTAGGCTTATTCTTGTCCAATTAGGGTTTTTAACCAATCTTGTGCATCCAATAGGTGTGTTTGTGTCATGGGATGAACATTTTGGTCATTTTCTTCGTCCCTATTCTTATTCTTGTCCAATTAGGGGTTTTAACCAATTTTGTGCATCCAATAGGTGTGTTTGTGTCATTGGATGAACATTCAGGTCATTTTGTTGCTCCATAGGCTTATTCTTTGTTCAATTATGGTTTTTAACCAATCTTGTTCATCCAATAAGTTCATTTGTGTCATTGGATGTACATTTAAGTAATTTTCATCCTCCCTAGGTTTATTCTTGTCTAATTAGGGTTTTTAACCAATCTTGTGCATCTAATAAGTTCATTTGTTGCATTGGATGTACATTTAGGTCATTTTCGTTCTCCCTAGGTTTATTCTTGTCGATTAAGGGTTTTTAGCCAATCTTGTGCATCTAATAGGTGTGTTTGTGTCATTGGATGAACATTTAGGTCATTTTGTTCATCCCTAGGCTTATTCTTGTCCATTTAGGGTTTTTAACCAATCTTGTACATCCAATAAGTTCATTTGTTTCATTGGATGAACATTTAAGTCATTTTCGTCCTCCCTAGGCTTATTCTAGTCCAATTAGGGGTTTTAACCAATCTTGTGCATCCAATAGCTGTGCTTGTGTCATTGGATGAAAATTTAGGTCATTTTGTTCCTCCTTAGGCTGATTCTTGTCCAATTATGGTTTTTAACCAATCTTGTGCATCCAATATGATCATTTGTGTCATTGGATGTACATTTAGGTTATTTTCGTCCTCCCTAGGCTTATTCTTGTCCAATTCGAGGTTTTAACCAATCTTGTGCATCCAATAAGTTCATTTGTGTTATTGGATGAACATTTAGGTCATTTTCGTCCTCTCTAGGCTTATTCTTGCCCAATTGGCGTTTTTAAGTAATCTTGTGCATCCGATAAGTTCATTTGTGTCATTGGATTTACATTTAGGTCATTTTCGTCCTATCTAGCCTTATACTTGTCCAATTAGGGTTTTTAACCAATCTTGTGCAGCCAATAGGTGTGTTTGTGTCATTGGATTAACATTTAGGTCATTTTGTTCCTCCCTAGGCTTATTCTTGTCCAATTAAGGTTTTTAACCAATCTTGTGCATCCAATAAGTTCATTTGTTTCATTGGACGTACATTTAGGTAATTTTCGTCCTCCCTACGTTTATTCTTGTCCAATTCGGGTTTTTAACCAATCTTGTGCATCCAATAAGTTCATTTGTGTCATTGGATGAACATTTATGTCTTTTTCGTCCTCCCTAGGCTTATTCTTGTCCAATTAGGGTTTTTAACCAATCTTGTGCATCCAATAGGTGTGTTTGTGTCATTGGATGAAAAATTAGGTCATTTTGTTCCTCCCTAGGGTTATTCTGGTCTAATTAGGGTTTTTAACCAGTCTTGTGCATCCAACATGTCCATTTTCTGTCATTGGATGTACATTTAGGTAATTTTCGTCCTCTTTAGGTTTATTCTTGTCCAATTAGGATTGTTAACCAATCTAGTGCATCCAAAAGGTGTGTTTGTGTTATTGGATGAACATTTACGTCAATTTGTTCCTCCCTAGGCTTATTCTTGTCCAATTCGGGTTTTTAACCAATCTTGTGCATCTAATAAGTTCATTTGTTTCCTTGGATGTACATTTAGGTCATTTTCGTCCTCCCTAGGTTTATTCTTGTCGAATTAGGATTTTTAACCAATCTTGTGCATCCAATAAGTTCATTTGGGTCATTGGAAGAACATTTAGATCTTTTTCGTCCTCCCTAGACTTTTTCTTGTCCAATTAGGGTTTTTAACCAATATTGTGCATCAACTAAGTTCATTTGTGTCATTGGATGTGCATTTAGGTTATTTTCGTTCTCGCTAGGCTTATTCTTGTCCAATTAGGGTTTTTAACCAATCTTGTGCATCCAATAGGTGTGTTTGTGTCATTGGATGAACATTTAGGTCATTTTGTTCCTCCTTAGGCTTATTCTTGTCCAATTAGGGTTTTTAACCAATCTTGTGGATCCAATATGTTCATTTGTGTCATGGGATGAACATTTTGGTCATTTTCTTCGTCCCTATTCTTATTCTTGTCCAATTAGGGGTTTTAACCAATTTTGTGCATCCAATAGGTGTGTTTGTGTCATTGGATGAACATTCAGGTCATTTTGTTGCTCCATAGGCTTATTCTTTGATCAATTATGGTTTTTAAACAATCTTGTTCATCCAATAAGTTCATTTGTGTCATTGGATGTACATTTAAGTAATTTTCATCCTCCCTAGGTTTATTCTTGTCCAATTAGGGTTTTTAACCAATCTTGTGCATCTAATAAGTTCATTTGTTGCATTGGATGTACATTTAGGTCATTTTCGTTCTCCCTAGGTTTATTCTTGTCGATTAAGGGTTTTTAGCCAATCTTGTGCATCTAATAGGTGTGTTTGTGTCATTCGATGAACATTTAGGTCATTTTGTTCCTCCCTAGGCTTATTCTGGTCTAATTAGGGTTTTTAACCAGTCTTGTGCATCCAACATGTTCATTTTGTGTCATTGGATGTACATTTAGGTAATTTTCGTCCTCTTTAGGTTTATTCTAGTCCAATTAGGATTTTTAACCAATCTAGTGCATCTAAAAAGTGTGTTTGTGTTATTGGATGAACATTTACGTCAATTTGTTCTTCCCCAGGCTTATTCTTGTCCAATCCGGGTTTATAACCAATCTTGTTCATCTAATAAGTTCATTTGTTTCATTGGATGTACATTTAGGTCATTTTCGTCCTCCCTAGATTTATTCTTGTCGAATTAGGGTTTTTAACCAATCTTGTGCATCCAATAAGTTCATTTGTGTCATTGGATGAACATTTAGGTCATTTTGTTCCTCCCTATGCTTATTCTTGTCCATTTAGGGTTTTTAATCAATCTTGTGCATCCAATAAGTTCATTTGTTTCATTGGATGAACATTTAAGTCATTTTCGTCCTCTCTAGGCTTATTCTAGTCCAATTACGGGTTTTAGCCAATCTTGTGCATACAATAGCTGTGCTTGTGTCATTGGATGAAAATTTAGGTCATTTTGTTCCTCCCTAGGCTTATTCTTGTCCAATTAGGGTTTTTCACCAATCTTGTGTATCCAATATGTTCTATTGTGTCATTGGATGTACATTTAGGTTATTTTCGTCCTCCCTAGGCTTATTCTTGCCCAATTAGCGTTTTTAAGTAATCTTGTGCATCCAATAAGTTCATTTGTGTCATTGGATTAACATTTAGGTCATTTTCGTCCTCTCTAGCCTTATACTTGTCCAATTAGGGTTTTTAACCAATCTTGTGCATCCAATAGGTGTGTTTGTGTCATTGGATTTACATTTAGGTCATTTTGTTCCTCCCTAAGCTTATTCTTGTCCAATTAAGGTTTTTAACCAATCTTGTGCATCCAATAAGTTTATTTGTTTCATTGGACGTACATTTAGGTAATTTTCGTCCTCCATAAGTTTCTTCTTGTCCAATTCAGGTTTTTAACCAATCTTATGCATCCAATAAGTTCATTTGTGTCATTCGATGAACATTTATGTCTTTTACGTCCTCCCTAGGCTTATTCTTGTCCAATTAGGGTTTTAAACCAATCATGCGCATCCAATAGGTGTGTTTGTGTCATTGGATGAAAAATTAGGTCATTTTGTTCCTCCCTAGGCATATTCTTGTCCATTTAGGGTTTTTAACCAATCTTGTGCATCCAACAAGTTCATTTGTGTCATTGGATGAACGTTTAGGTCATTTTCGTCCTCCCAAGGCTTATTCTTGTCCAATTAGGGGTTTTAACCAATCTTGTGCATCCAATAGGTGTGTTTGTGCCATTGGATGAACATTTAGGTCATTTTGTTCCTCCCTAGGGTTATTCTTGTCCAATTAGGGTTTTTAACCTGTCTTGTGCATCCAACATGTTCATTTTGTGTCATTGGATGTACATTTAAGTAATTTTCGTCCTCTTTAGGTTTATTCTTGTCCAATTAGGATTTTTAACCAATCTAGTGCATCCAAAAGGTGTGTTTGTGTTATTGGATGAACATTTACGTCAATTTGTTCCTCCCTAGGCTTATTCTTGTCCAATTCGGGTTTTTAACCAATCTTGTGCATCTAATAAGTTCATTTGTTTCCTTGGATGTACATTTAGGTCATTTTCGTCCTCCCTAGGTTTATTCTTGTCGAATTAGGATTTTTAACCAATCTTGTGCATCCAATAAGTTCATTTGTGTCATTGGATGAACATTTAGATCTTTTTCGTCCTCCCTAGTCTTTTTCTTGTCCAATTAGGGTTTTTAACCAATATTGTGCATCAACTAAGTTCATTTGTGTCATTGGATGTGCATTTAGGTTATTTTCATTCTCGCTAGGCTTATTCTTGTCCAATTAGGGTTTTTAACCAATCTTGTGCATCCAATAGGTGTGTTTGTGTCATGGGATGAACATTTTGGTCATTTTCTTCGTCCCTATTCTTATTCTTGTCCAATTAGGGGTTTTAACCAATTTTGTGCATCCAATAGGTGTGTTTGTGTCATTGGATGAACATTCAGGTCATTTTGTTGCTCCATAGGCTTATTCTTTGTTCAATTATGGTTTTTAACCAATCTTGTTCATCCAATAAGTTCATTTGTGTCATTGGATGTACATTTAAGTAATTTTCATCCTCCCTAGGTTTATTCTTGTCTAATTAGGGTTTTTAACCAATCTTGTGCATCTAATAAGTTCATTTGTTGCATTGGATGTACATTTAGGTCATTTTCGTTCTCCCTAGGTTTATTCTTGTCGATTAAGGGTTTTTAGCCAATCTTGTGCATCTAATAGGTGTGTTTGTGTCATTGGATGAACATTTAGGTCATTTTGTTCATCCCTAGGCTTATTCTTGTCCATTTAGGGTTTTTAACCAATCTTGTACATCCAATAAGTTCATTTGTTTCATTGGATGAACATTTAAGTCATTTTCGTCCTCCCTAGGCTTATTCTAGTCCAATTAGGGGTTTTAACCAATCTTGTGCATCCAATAGCTGTGCTTGTGTCATTGGATGAAAATTTAGGTCATTTTGTTCCTCCCTAGGCTTATTCTTATCCAATTAGGGTTTTTAACCAATCTTGTGCATCCAATATGTTCATTTGTGTCATTGGATGTACATTTAGGTCATTTTCGTCCTCCCTAGGCTTATTCTTGTCCAATTAGGGTTTTTAACCAATCTTGTGCATCCAATAAGTTCATTTGTGTCATTGGATGTACATTTATGTTATTTTCGTCCTCTCTAGGCTTATTCTTGTCCAATTCGAGTTTTTAACCAATCTTGTGCTTCCAATAAGTTCATTTGTGTTATTGGATTAACATTTAGGTCATTTTCGTCCTCTCTAGGCTTATTCTTGTCCAATTAGCATTTTTAAGTAATCTTGTGCATCCAATAAGTTCATTTGTGTCATTGGATTAACATTTAGGTCATTTTCGTCCTCTCTAGCCTTATACTTGTCCAATTAGGGTTTTTAACCAATCTTGTGCATCCAATAGGTGTGTTTGTGTCGTTGGATTAACATTTAGGTCATTTTGTTCCTCCCTAAGCTTATTCTTGTCCAATTAAGGTTTTTAACCAATCTTGTGCATCCAATAAGTTTATTTGTTTCATTGGACGTACATTTAGGTAATCTTGTGCATCCAATACGTTCATTTGTGTCATGGGATGAACATTTTGGTCATTTTCTTCGTCCCTAGGCTTATTCTTGTCCAATTAGGGGTTTTAACCAATTTTGTGCATCCAATAGGTTTGTTTGTGTCATTGGATGAACATTCAGGTCATTTTGTTACTCCATAGGCTTATTCTTTGTTCAATTAGGGTTTTTAACCAATCTTGTTCATCCAATAAGTTCATTTGTGTCATTGGATGTACATTTAAGTAATTTTCATCCTCCCTAGGTTTATTCTTGTCCAATTAGGGTTTTTAACCAATCTTGTGCATCAATAAGTTCATTTGTTGCATTGGATGTACATTTAGGTAATTTTCGTTCTCCCTAGATTTATTCTTGTCGATTAAGGGTTTTTAGCCAATCTTGTGCATCTAATAGATGTGTTTGTGTCATTGGATGAACATTTAGGTCATTTTGTTCCTCCCTAGGCTTATTCTTGTCCATTTAGGGTTTTTAACCAATCTTGTGCATCCAATAAGTTCATTTGTTTCATTGGATGAACATTTAAGTCATTTTCGTCCTCCCTAGGCTTATTCTAGTCCAATTAGGGGTTTTAACCAATCTTGTGCATCCAATAGCTGTGCTTGTGTCATTGGATGAAAATTTAGGTCATTTTGTTCCTCCCTAGGCTTATTCTTGTCCAATTAGGGTTTTTAACCAATCTTGTGCATCCAATATGTTCATTTGTGTCATTGGATGTACATTTATGTTATTTTCGTCCTCCCTAGGCTTATTCTTGTCCAATTCGAGTTTTTAACCAATCTTGTGCTCCAATAAGTTCATTTGTGTCATTGGATTAACATTTAGGTCATTTTCGTCCTCTCTAGCCTTATACTTGTCCAATTAGGGTTTTTAACCAATCTTGTGCATCCAATAGGTGTGTTTGTGTCGTTGGATTAACATTTAGGTCATTTTGTTCATCCCTAAGCTTATTCTTGTCCAATTAAGGTTTTTAACCAATCTTGTGCATCCAATAAGTTTATTTGTTTCATTGGACGTACATTTAGGTAATTTTCGTCCTCCCTACGTTTATTCTTGTCCAATTCGGGTTTTTAACCAATCTTGTGCATCCAATAAGTTCATTTGTGTCATTGGATGAACATTTATGTCTTTTTCGTCCTCCCTAGGCTTATTCTTGTCCAATTAGGGTTTTTAACCAATCTTGTGCATCCAATAGGTGTGTTTGTGCCATTGGATGAACATTTAGGTCATTTTGTTCCTCCCTAGGGTTATTCTTGTCCAATTAGGGTTTTTAACCTGTCTTGTGCATCCAACATGTTCATTTTGTGTCATTGGATGTACATTTAAGTAATTTTCGTCCTCTTTAGGTTTATTCTTGTCCAATTAGGATTTTTAACCAATCTAGTGCATCCAAAAGGTGTGTTTGTGTTATTGGATGAACATTTACGTCAATTTGTTCCTCCCTAGGCTTATTCTTGTCCAATTCGGGTTTTTAACCAATCTTGTGCATCTAATAAGTTCATTTGTTTCCTTGAATGTACATTTAGGTCATTTTCGTCCTCCCTAGGTTTATTCTTGTCGAATTAGGATTTTTAACCAATCTTGTGCATCCAATAAGTTCATTTGTGTCATTGGATGAACATTTAGATCTTTTTCGTCCTCCCTAGTCTTTTTCTTGTCCAATTAGGGTTTTTAACCAATATTGTGCATCAACTAAGTTCATTTGTGTCATTGGATGTGCATTTAGGTTATTTTCGTTCTCGCTAGGCTTATTCTTGTCCAATTAGGGTTTTTAACCAATCTTGTGCATCCAATAGGTGTGTTTGTGTCATTGGATGAACATTTAGGTCATTTTGTTCCTCCTTAGGCTTATTCTTGTCCAATTAGGGTTTTTAACCAATCTTGTGGATCCAATATGTTCATTTGTGTCATGGGATGAACATTTTGGTCATTTTCTTCGTCCCTATTCTTATTCTTGTCCAATTAGGGGTTTTAACCAATTTTGTGCATCCAATAGGTGTGTTTGTGTCATTGGATGAACATTCAGGTCATTTTGTTGCTCCATAGGCTTATTCTTTGATCAATTATGGTTTTTAAACAATCTTGTTCATCCAATAAGTTCATTTGTGTCATTGGATGTACATTTAAGTAATTTTCATCCTCCCTAGGTTTATTCTTGTCCAATTAGGGTTTTTAACCAATCTTGTGCATCTAATAAGTTCATTTGTTGCATTGGATGTACATTTAGGTCATTTTCGTTCTCCCTAGGTTTATTCTTGTCGATTAAGGGTTTTTAGCCAATCTTGTGCATCTAATAGGTGTGTTTGTGTCATTCGATGAACATTTAGGTCATTTTGTTCCTCCCTAGGCTTATTCTGGTCTAATTAGGGTTTTTAACCAGTCTTGTGCATCCAACATGTTCATTTTGTGTCATTGGATGTACATTTAGGTAATTTTCGTCCTCTTTAGGTTTATTCTAGTCCAATTAGGATTTTTAACCAATCTAGTGCATCTAAAAAGTGTGTTTGTGTTATTGGATGAACATTTACGTCAATTTGTTCTTCCCCAGGCTTATTCTTGTCCAATCCGGGTTTATAACCAATCTTGTTCATCTAATAAGTTCATTTGTTTCATTGGATGTACATTTAGGTCATTTTCGTCCTCCCTAGATTTATTCTTGTCGAATTAGGGTTTTTAACCAATCTTGTGCATCCAATAAGTTCATTTGTGTCATTGGATGAACATTTAGGTCATTTTGTTCCTCCCTATGCTTATTCTTGTCCATTTAGGGTTTTTAATCAATCTTGTGCATCCAATAAGTTCATTTGTTTCATTGGATGAACATTTAAGTCATTTTCGTCCTCTCTAGGCTTATTCTAGTCCAATTACGGGTTTTAGCCAATCTTGTGCATACAATAGCTGTGCTTGTGTCATTGGATGAAAATTTAGGTCATTTTGTTCCTCCCTAGGCTTATTCTTGTCCAATTAGGGTTTTTCACCAATCTTGTGTATCCAATATGTTCTATTCTGTCATTGAATGTACATTTAGTTTATTTTTGTCCTCCCTACGCTTATTCTTGTCCAATTCGAGTTTTTAACCAATCTTGTGCATCCAATAAGTTCATTTGTGTTATTGGATGAACATTTAGGTCATTTTCGTCCTCTCTAGGCTTATTCTTGCCCAATTAGCGTTTTTAAGTAATCTTGTGCATCCAATAAGTTCGTTTGTGTCATTGGATTAACATTTAGGTCATTTTCGTCCTCTCTAGCCTTATACTTGTCCAATTAGGGTTTTTAACCAATCTTGTGCATCCAATAGGCGTGTTTGTGTCATTGGATTAACATTTAGGTCATTTTGTTCCTCCCTAAGCTTATTCTTGTCCAATTAAGGTTTTTAACCAATCTTGTGCATCCAATAAGTTTATTTGTTTCATTGGACGTACATTTAGGTAATTTTCGTCCTCCATACGTTTATTCTTGTCCAATTCAGGTTTTTAACCAATCTTATGCATCCAATAAGTTCATTTGTGTCATTGGATGAACATTTATGTCTTTTACGTCCTCCCTAGGCTTATTCTTGTCCAATTAGGGTTTTTAACCAATCATGTGCATCCAATAGGTGTGTTTGTGTCATTGGATGAAAAATTAGGTCATTTTGTTCCACCCTAGGCATATTCTTGTCCATTTAGGGTTTTTAACCAATCTTGTGCATCCAATAAGTTCATTTGTGTCATTGGATGAACATTTAGGTCATTTTCGTCCTCCCAAGGCTTATTCTTGTCCAATTAGGGGTTTTAACCAATCTTGTGCATCCAATAGGTGTGTTTGTGCCATTGGATGAACATTTAGGTCATTTTGTTCCTCCCTAGGGTTATTCTTGTCCAATTAGGGTTTTTAACTTGTCTTGTGCATCCAACATGTTCATTTTGTGTCATTGGATGTACATTTAAGTAATTTTTGTCCTCTTTAGGTTTATTCTTGTCCAATTAGGATTTTTAACCAATCTAGTGCATCCAAAAGGTGTGTTTGTGTTATTGGATGAACATTTACGTCAATTTGTTCCTCCCTAGGCTTATTCTTGTCCAATTCGGGTTTTTAACCAATCTTGTGCATCTAATAAGTTCATTTGTTTCATTGGATGTACATTTAGGTCATTTTCGTCCTCCCTAGGTTTATTCTTGTCAAATTAGGGTTTTTAACCAATCTTGTGCATCCAATAAGTTCATTTGTGTCATTGGATGAACATTTAGGTCTTTCTCGTCCTCCCTAGTCTTTTTCTTGTCCAATTAGGGTTTTTAACCAATCTTGTGCATCTGCTAAGTTCATTTGTGTCATTGGATGTGCATTTAGGTTATTTTCGTTCTCGCTAGGCTTATTCTTGTCCAATTAGGGTTTTTAACCAACCTTGTGCATCCAATAGGTGTGTTTGTGTCATTGGATGAACATTTAGGTCATTTTGTTCCTCCTTAGGCTTATTCTTGTCCAATTAGGGTTTTTAACCAATCTTGTGGATCCAATACGTTCATTTGTGTCATGGGATGAACATTTTTGTCATTTTCTTCGTCCTTAGGCTTATTCTTGTGCAATTAGGGGTTTTAACAAATTTTGTGCATCCAATAGGTGTGTTTGTGTCATTGGATGAACATTCAGGTCATTTTGTTCCTCCCTAAGCTTATTCTTGTCCAATTAAGGTTTTTAACCAATCTTGTGCATCCAATAAGTTTATTTGTTTCATTGGACGTACATTTAGGTAATTTTCATCCTCCCTACGTTTATTCTTGTCCAATTCGGGTTTTTAACCAATCTTGTGCATCCAATAAGTTCATTTGTGTCATTGGATGAACATTTATGTCTTTTTCGTCCTCCCTAGGCTTATTCTTGTCCAATTAGGCTTTTTAGCCAATCTTGTGCATCCAATAGGTTTGTTTGTGTCATTGGATGAAAAATTAGGTCATTTTGTTCCTCCCTAGGCTTATTCTTGTCCATTTAGGGTTTTTAACCAATCTTGTGCATCCAATAAGTTCATTTGTGTCATTGGATGAACATTTAGGTCATTTTTGTCCTCTCTAGCCTTATACTTGTCCAATTAGGGTTTTTAACCAATCTTGTGCATCCAATAGGTGTGTTTGTGTCATTGGATTAACATTTAGGTCATTTTGTTCCTCCCTAAGCTTATTCTTGTTTAATTAAGGTTTTTAACCAATCTTGTGCATCTAATAAGTTTATTTGTTTCATTGGACGTACATTTAGGTAATTTTCGTCCTCCCTACGTTTATTCTTGTCCAATTCGGGTTTTTAACCAATCTTGTGCATCCAATAAGTTCATTTGTGTCATTGGATGAACATTTATGTCTTTTTCGTCCTCCCTAGGCTTATTCTTGTCCAATTAGGGTTTTTAACCAATCTTGTGCATCCAATAGGTGTGTTTGTGTCATTGGATGAAAAATTAGGTCATTTTGTTCCTCCCTAGGCTTATTCTTGTCCAATTAGGGGTTTTAACCAATCTTGTGCATCCAATAGGTGTGTTTGTGCCATTGGATGAACATTTAGGTCATTTTGTTCCTCCATAGGGTTATTCTTGTCCAATTAGGGTTTTTAACCTATCTTGTGCATCCAACATGTTCATTTTGTGTCATTGGATTTACATTTAAGTAATTTTCGTCCTCTTTAGGTTCATTCTTGTCCAATTAGGATTTTTAACCAATCTAGTGCATCCAAAAGGTGTGTTTGTGTTATTGGATGAACATTTACGTCAATTTGTTCCTCCTTAGGCTTATTCTTGTCCAATTCGGGTTTTTAACCAATCTTGTTCATCTAATAAGTTCATTTGTTTCAGTGGATGTACATTTAGGTCATTTTCGTCCTCCCTAGGTTTATTCTTATCGAATTAGGGTTTTTAACCAATCTTGTGCATCCAATAAGTTCATTTGTGTCATTGGATGAACATTTAGGTCTTTTTCGTCCTCCCTAGTCTTTTTCTTGTCCAATTAGGGTTTTTAAGCAATCTTGTGCATCTACTAAGTTCATTTGTGTCATTGGATGTGCATTTAGGTTATTTTCGTTCTCGCTAGGATTATTCTTGTCCAATTAGGGTTTTAAACCAATCTTGTGCATCCAATAGGTGTGTTTGTGTCATTGGATGAACATTTAGGTCATTTTGTTCCTCCTTAGGCTTATTCTTGTCCAATTAGGGTTTTTAACCAATCTTGTGGATCCAATACGTTCATTTGTGTCATGGGATGAACATTTTGGTCATTTTCTTCGTCCCTAGGCTTATTCTGGTCCAATTAGGGGTTTTAACCAATTTTGTGCATCCAATAGGTGTGTTTGTGTCATTGGATGAACATTCAGGTCATTTTCTTGCTCCATAGGCTTATTCTTTGTTCAATTAGGGTTTTTAACCAATCTTGTTCATCCAATAAGTTCATTTGTGTCATTGGATGTACATTTAAGTAATTTTCATCTTCCCTAGGTTTATTCTTGTCAATTAAGGGTTTTTAGCCAATCTTGTGCATCTAATAGGTGTGTTTGTATCATTGGATGAACATTTAGGTCATTTTCGTCCTCTCTAGGCTTATTCTTGCCCAATTAGCGTTTTTAAGTAATCTTGTGCATCCAATAAGTTCATTTGTGTCATTGGATGAACATTTAGGTCATTTTCGTCCTCTCTAGCCTTATACTTGTCCAATTAGGGTTTTTAACCAATCTTGTGCAGCCAATAGGTGTGTTTGTGTCATTGGATTAACATTTAGGTCATTTTGTTCCTCCCTAAGCTTATTCTTGTCCAATTAAGGTTTTTAACCAATCTTGTGCATCCAATAAGTTCATTTGT